>OZ024920.1:10429146-10566325 GCA_964017225.1 Netelia inedita
CGATCTATGCAGCTAAAACGTTTGATCGAACGTATCGCAATCTCAACGAATCAAAATCTTAATTAACGAGCGTATCGAAAACTGGTATAATAACGAAATTGAATACTTTCGAATTTTCTTTCCGGCGCGGTCGAGACGCGTGACGTCAAGCGTTTTTTTTTTCTTCCAAGATAGTATCGAGCTTCGTAGGGTCGTGTTAAAAATATCCACGTCACTCACTTAGGGGCATGAGAAAATATAAGTGGCGTCTCGACGCTAAGTAATTAAAATATCATACTTATATAACCGGTGTCTACCAAAGGCGTGGAATTCATCAATCGTCGGTACAGTTCAAATACGTTGGTCTCTTTGGCGAAGGGAATGTCTGGGATTTTATTCGCAAAGACTTACTCTCCCTCGCTCTTTCTGTTTTTTTTTTAAACTTCTAGGGAATAGATTCTTTCGCTATAGCCTACAGGCAGTAAGCTCGAACGATTTGCTAACAAGTCGCGGTTTATAGCCTCGTGGTATAGTTCACGAGACCGGAAGCTAGAGATTCGCTCACCCTCTTCCTCTCGTTCGTCTTGAACCATCTTCTCTCTCATCTCTAACCGAAAGTTAACACAGACACGCCGTATTAGGCGTGGAGAGGGCTCGAGCGTCTATTCCCCATTAATCAGGAAACGCACACTTCGTACCACAACTCGGCAAAATTCTCGTGTTTCCTTACATGGGACAGACTCGGCTATGCGAAGAATTATATCGTCATGGAGATTGCTTGAACTAGCCGGCAATCGCGATGCATACAGACTTGCCGAGATCTTACGTACGGCGACGTCTTCATTCCGCGAGTAAACTTTCCACCCGCCGTTTCTCGCACTTACGAACAGAGATATCTCACTACTTTTATGGCATTAACCGAGACAAAAGGATGAATAAAACGAGAGAAGGGAGTCCCCGGAACGTTCTATCTCCTTCAAAAATCGTCGTCTCGTACAAACCGATCGTTGGACGTTTCTTTTCCTCTCGAAGCCTCTCGAAAAAAATTATACGAAATTACGACTTCGTCTCTCGTACGACCCTCGTCGTCTCACACTCTGCGAATAAGCAGATCGTCGAAATAAGTGCGGGCGAAAGTACGCGACCGAGGAAGGGCTTAAACGCCAAATCTCCGTTCGTCTCGTGATTTCGCTATGTATATATACTCATATACATACGTAAATATATAAATTTAGCTACATATATGTAAGTATGTATATAAGTATGATTATGAGCCAAACGAGAACCCCGTGATTCATTCCGCAATGGCAATTACGTTATGGAGAGAAAGAGAGAGAGAGAGAAGGAGGAGAGAGGGAGAAATCACTTGGAGATCCTTGAACCGCGCGGAGAACATCGACATATGACGCGTACGACTTATATAGAAAACGGGGGACACGATAATCGGCATCGTACGTTTGCGCTATTATCTCTCTATAAATATATACATACGCGTCGTTCACATCGCACGCGTGTAAATATAAATTTATATTTATATACGTATATAGACATATGCTCGGGCGACCTCGATCTCTCGCCATTCCGCATTGCTCCGTAGGATTGCCCCATTCGCGAAGTAAACGGGCAACTAACGCCGCGGCATATACATATATCTCGCTACGGAATGTTTCTTAATCGAAGAGAGTCTCGGATCGTGGCAACAAGATGAAATTTATAATTTCAACGACCTCGTCGCGTTCGATACACGAAGGATCTAAAACGCAAAGTGTTGACCCACTTGTCTTTGTTTCGAGACGTGTAAAAGTCGAAATAAACGAGGCGTGTTTATATTCTTTATTTTTCTGAGACGATATATCGTTCAGGCAATTTTCTGTTTATCGCGAGACGTAGAACGAGGGAGATGGGGATAATTATTGATTATTGAATAAATCTCGTAGACCGTCCTTGGTCGAAAAAATCTGAGAAAAAGACAAAAGTAAGAATATTATAAATAATTAGAAATGATTTATTAGCGTTATAATTTCGATCACATTACACAATATATTTTATTGTTGATGTTATTTTTTTTTATTGAAAAATACGACGTTTCTTTCACTCCGACACATTGTCACAATGACGTAAGAAACGTTCGCGTATCCCAATTTACCTCGCTATACAAAAATTTACACATTACGTTTCAAATGTAAAATTTGAGCGTTTTTTTTTCTTACTCGCAGGATGAACCGTCGCATGTTTCGTGAGTCGTGCAGACGTCACCCTCGACGATTCGAGGACATTGAATTTCGGACGTAGACGAGGGAGTACCGATCGGCGAGACGCCGGACTCCCGGTCCGAGGCCGAACGTCTCGGGCCCCGTCGTCGCATCGCGAAATTTCTCTCACGCGACGGGAAACGCGGCGTCTTCTTCTTCGCTTCGATGACTTCTTTCACCGACAGACTGTCGTCCCAGACCATGTTTATTCCACTCGTTGTATTTACCGACAAAGACTAAATTATTATTATTATTAATTAATTAATTAATAACGCGATAGCACTTTGAACCCGATAGTCCAAGGACGGAAAATTCAATCGTCGTAAAATCAATGGAAAAATAGAAGGAAAAAGAACAACCCGAACGCGATTCGTCGTAGCAACCGCTTAGCTTCGATCGCGAGTCGTACTGTGGTCTAAAGTTATCTCCGAACACGATTTTTAACCAGCGCGAGGGGAAGAGAAAGACTTGGTCGATCGAGAAGCAGAGCGAACCCGTTCGCGGACAGTTTTATTGGATAGCTCGCACACATACGAGTCGCTCCTCCGTAACACATTTGAAATCCAATTGACGTAATCGAATTAAATCGTGGATGAGTCGAAGGAAAAAGAGTCTCGGCCAACCCGTTCGTTGGTGTCTCACGATCGAAACCCGACCGTCTTTCTCGGACCTGCGCGATACCGGACGTTCTCGATTTTCACTCACTCGATTTTCACGACGTCCGGCGTTTTTTCGATAAATTAAAAATCGTAGCACTACGTCGCTCCAACGTTAATTCGCGTCGTGTCGATTTTTGTTTTATAAATTAGATATATCGCGCGACGATCTTTCGGCGCTTGTAGAAAACTCGAGCGAGTATAAACGTCTCGAGATCGCCGAGGTGAAATCTTCGTCGTTGTGCCGAGTGTGCCGGATGCGAACAATCGTTGTGCGTTCGCTTCAACTGCGCATGCTCGCTCACGCACGTGGTATCTACATGTACAAAAATAATATATACGTACAAATGTATATGTACATATTTATATGTATATATGAATATATATTAGTATACCGATCGTTCGTACGGACTGCAAAGTACCGATTACGTGAACACCCACGCAGTTAGTTTCGCGTACGAGTTACGACTGAGACGGGCTCGTCCTTCTTCCTCTCCGTTCTTTGTCTTCTTCTTTAAACTCGGTAGCGTACACGATCCCGGTCCAAAGTGCAATACCGATATGCACGTCACCGCGTGTACATCGATACAGCTGATACAGTCATACCGGTAAAGTTGAGTTGGTCCGAAAGACGAAATAAAAAAACAAGAAAGAAAAGTAAAAGAAAAAACAACTACGTCGCCGTTGCTTCGCGACCTTCGATCGGCGTTCTTCTTTTCTCTTTTACGAGCCCATCTATCGTCCTCCGGAACGAATCGATCATCGGCCTAACGTCTTTCCGTCTCGTCGTTTCGTTATTTGCTCGATGATGACTGTATGGAAAGGCAGAGCGACGCACGCGAAACCGGGACTTGGTTGAACACTTCCAGCTACGCGATCGAGCAATATTTTTCAAATTCTTCCTCGACCGTTCACCGTGATCGATCGACGCCGATTTTTTTCCTTCTTCCTCTTTTCTTCTTTCGTTAACGATCGAAAAAATCGGAGTTACACACTTTCGTTCTCGGCAGATCGTTTAAGGATCGTTTTCTTTTATCGATCGCTTTCACCGGATCGACCGTCGCTTATACGAGAATCTTTCGAATTTTCTCGTCACACCGCGTCAATCTTCGTTGTACCAGAGCGATGCGAGAAATAACACGTGACAAAACCATTATCTTCGAATATCGATTAGGATTCTGACTGTGACGAATCGTCCGCCAGAGGCGCGCGTAACGCTCTCCCCCCCTCTTTCACGCAATCTTTCTCTATGTCGCGCGAGAGCGCACGCGCGACGACGATGGACGCGGCGGAGTCGCGAGCAATTCCGCTACCGCACTTTCTCCCCGGACTGCAACGATGACAATGACGAACAGCGACGCTCTAACGTCCGCGCGTACACTTTTTCACCATACGCGTTTTGCCCCCGGTAATCGTCGAAGCGTGACGACACCGTCGATTACTTTTTACAATATCGACCGTTGCGAATGGACTTTGATATGGCGATATTTATTCAAAAACTGGGTGTTAATGCGTTCCTTGGTGGAACTCTATGCACAACGTTCAACGAATGACTCGCTTCTAATGCCCGGCATCCGCGAGTCTGAAAGCCTCGGGTGGACGATAACAAGCTCGTTCTCCGTCGTATCAGGAACGAGTAGCGTTATCGCGCGGACAGTCACACGACGCCTAGTCTCCTGCATGGTAAAACTCTAACGTACGTACAGATTTTGTCCATGCCTCGTCGTATCTCCCGCTTGGAATTCCCCCTCCTTCTTTGTTTTTTCTCTCGCGAGATGCCGGAGCGAGACGCGCAAGAGGCATCGGAGAATAACACCGCGTTGCATACAATGAGCGTTGGCTTTATCAGGGGACTCTCGTGCACGCGCACGAGGAGGCTTAGACTTTAATAAAAATACTTAATAATCGATTGAAAACCTACGCGCTATTTATATGCATATATAAATGTATACGACGCGCTGATTATCATTATTGTTATTCGATAAAAATATTATAAATAAATATAATGAATAAGGAAATTATAAATATGATATTATTATTAATTTATTACTATTATTGTATAACCATAATTATAATTATTTTAAGAATGTAATATTTATAATAATCGCATTATCATAATAATAAGAAGAAGAAGAAGAAGAAGAAGAAGAATGTATAAGAGTCGGATGGAAAATTCTGTGCGACACAATTTTCTATGCGCAATCGTGTCCTTCCTGTTATGAAATTATATCGATATTGCATATGCCCGTATACCTATGCATAAACATGCATTTATAGATGTGTTTGTGGATTTATCATCAAGTGGCTCAGTGTACGTTAAATCGTTATAGGCTGTCGATGAGTCATACAAAAAGACGAGAATGAAGAGTACTATGCTTTAAGTATGTTATCAATGTACACATATAGTACGTAAATATCTATATATACGTAAAGAAAGACATTGGGGGAGGATTTCGAAGCAGATGTAACAGCTGCGTGGACCAAATTAAATTGGAATTTAGTTCGAATATAATCGAATACATATCTACGCATCTGCGATTTAACGATAAACAAATAAAAAATCAAACGCCAGAAACGTCGTGATTTTAATCGAGAAAATCGTGTCACTCCCCAGCGACAAATTTGTCTCAATCAAATTGCGAATAATTCCCTTCGATCGCACGTCCGATCGGTAATCGACTTTCGTTTTCGAACGGTGGAAAAAATAAACTCACCGATACCTGCGTTCATTATCCGATCCGGTGTAATAAGATTCCGACGCGTGACGTCGTGATTCGTCGTTCGTTATCGAGGTTTCGCCACGAACGCCGTTACTCGAGTTGGACACTTCGCCCGCGAAAAGTACCTCGCGCTTCCACGTCTCCCAACCATCGCCCATTGGGACTCGCGTCAAAGAACGTCTCGTAATACTTTCGCCGTTTATTCGGCCACCGTCCCTCAACGTTACGCCACTCATATCGATATTAATTATGGCACACGCGCTCGTTACTCCCGATCGGCCTTTCGGACCTACGTTACGATCGAATATAACGATTTGTATTCGTTCGACTCTCGTCGATTTCGCTAGTTCGACGATCGATCGGTTGGTCCCGACTGTCGGCGTAACGAGATTCTCACTCGTAAATCTCGTTTATCGCTATTATTCGATGAGTGCCATTACTATATAGTAAAGATATATATATTTATAAGTGTAAAAAGAGACGATGTCATCGCGAACATTTTAGCGACAATATGAGAAAATTTATCGAACGATTTCTGTTTCTTTTTTTTTCTTTCTTATCCCGTCAGTCCGTGTGTTATCGCTGATTACGAGTAAAACCGTACGAAATCACTGGCGCGAGCTTCACACGCGCGTCCACCTTTCTTTCTTTCTTTCGTCACGGTTATGAACGAAGTGCGGTAACGTGTTACCGATGCAACTTGACGACTGACAACAGCAACGACACAGCCGGCTGTTTTAAAATGGGAACATCGCTGCGGGGATCTACTAACGTCAATATATACACATACGCATCGCGAGAGACCGAGCTGGAACTATCGTACGGCTTCACCGGTCGCCCGTGATGATAATAATGCTACGCGTCGAAAATTTTCGGACGATAAGCCGTCGACGAGGGATGACCCGTTATCCTTATCAGCACTGTCGTAAAATCGCAAATCGTGTCAATATATATATGTCGATTATATAATATATATATATATATATATTATCGACGAGCTGTCGAAATATTGGAAATTGGCTATATTGCGTTCAGATTATTTTTGCCCGCGAAAGATATTGAGCCCAAAGTGAAAAATCGTGTTTTTCCAAAATCGAGAATTAAACAATGGATCGCTATCATTTGTTCACGGACAGTGAGCAATATATCTCTCGAAATCCGAGAGAATCTGAAATTTTCACACCGAATTTTTATCGATGAACATTTATCGTCGGTACTGATCGAGTTTACAAAAAAAAGAGTGAAAAGAAGCGCGAGTAATCGCGCGAGTTAACCCCGAAGACGCTTTTGCAAATAAAAAATAAGCGGGACACATTCTCGCGTTTATTTTGCGCTTCGAAAAGAACCTCGATCCTTCGAGAAATTAATTTCTTTTTTTTTGTTTCTCATTCACCCACGCGTGTTCGCCCATTTTTACTGGCGACGCGCTCGATTTTGTGTCGAAGTTTCGCGAATTCATCGCTCGACGATCTTTGTCGGTTCTAGGTAGACGAGGGATCTGCCGTCTCTGATCTCTCGCGATATCGAATAATATTGATTTTGGGAATTTCGGACTGGCCGAATTTTGGCGAAACGTTTGTTTTTTCGCGTCACGGAATTTTCATGACGCACGAGAAACGGGTTCGTTGGCTTTCCAGTGGTGGCGAAAGGTTACTTGACCGCATTGTAAATTTTATAGCCCAGAAGATATTAATCATCATCGTTGTATCATTGTGATTATTTCATTTTATCTCGTATCGATCGATTTTCGATAAAACGCGGGTTAAAAAATTAAAAAAAAATTAAACTTTTCACACCTAACCGAGAACGAAATATTTGATATTCGTAATCAACAGGAAATTCCCAATTTACTATGATAAACAAAAAATCGTGTCTATAAAAAAAACCTCCCTCTTAAGATGCATAGGACGTCCTTGAGACATTCGCCACTACGAGTCGATGAAAACGAAAGTGCACTTTTCCGTAATAACGTCCTCTTCAAATGTCTCGGAGTGTCGCACGAAGCGACATAACAAAAATGACATATTTCTATATATAAATCCTAGTTAAATGAATCCACGTCCGGAGCGAATGGGCCACGTTTTACGATACCGAGAAATGTCGACGGTCTTACCCTTTTGGATAAGATTCTTTGGCTACCCAAGGGGTGGGAGATTCGATACGGTTAACTTGCCGCCCGCGTTAAAACGCCGCGATCACATCGCGAGACTCGTTTCCTCGACGCCTACGCCCTCTACCGTATACTCTTATAGCTTAATTCGTTTCTCATGTAGCTCCGATTTCCTTATGGCCACATTAACCTCTCGTATCATTCGAACCTTCTAGTCAGCCGCACGTGTCAAACTTGGCTTACACTTGTCCTCGTATACGTAAGATCCTTCTCGATCTTCCCAAAAAAAGGTGCCCTGTGACATTGAACCTGCACCAACGCAACGAAACGTCGACGTTACTCATTCGAAAAAAAAGAGAAAAAATAAGAAAAAAGAAAACACTCTACGTTTATAATTTTATATATAGATTTGTATGTATTTTATGTACATACGGGCGCTATATATCTCGTCAAAAGACGCGAAGTCCTGTATACACGATGCTTATGAGTCAGTGGATAAAAACACGTGTCCGTTCTACGTCCATCCATGTTCCCAGTACAAAGCGAAACGACTCGCATCATCGTCGACAAAAATAAAAGTCTAAGAAACGTCGTTCTCTCTACGATCGCGCGTATTAAAAAAGTGAATAATAATTGTATAATAGATCCAATCAAAACTCATTTATTTGTCAAAAATAATATATTTCCTTGAATCCAAACGGAATATAAAAAAATACCCAAATTATCTCTCGCAACGACTGTCGTTCAATTTAAAACATTTTTCTTTAAAACGCGATGTTTTACGCTGAAAATTTCAATAAATCAAATATGTTAATATTTTGAGGAGAAAAAAAGGGTCCTCCGACAATGACGTTATTGTAAATCGTAAAAAAGGAATCGGAGCTAAGAGCGTCAACTTGTGAAACTGCTCGTAAGATTTGCCCGGGACCGCGAAAGATGACGAACTCGCGGGCATTTTGCCCGCGGTAATTTTTTTCCGTCTCGGAGTCATTCTTTCCTTTCGCTAACGTGGATAAAGCAAATGAGAGAGAGAGAGAGAGAGAAAGAAAGACGGTCAGACACGTGAGTCGTAACTATCGCAGCCGGCGGTCGTTTAGTGCATATAAAGATATATTTGCATCTCAGCCGTTAAGAGGGCCGTATGTAACGCCATATATCCATACCATTGTAGTGCCAACCCCCTTTCCCCGTTTACCCCGCCACCCCCACCTTTTCGTACGTTCTGTTGTACACCGTGCATAATACACTTTTGGTGAGTGTTTAGCGCACACGAAAGCGTATAGCCCGAGAGACGTGACTAAAAGGAGTCGTATTATAAAGGTGATCTCACTACGAGCCTCGTGCGCGACGTCGCGTGGGTGCGCACCACAACTTCACGTACGACGTGTTTGTCTGTATACGAGATTGTGCGAGAGACAGAATGAAAATTGAAAAGATTTTTGGTCTCCGCTTGATCCGAATACAGTGAGGCGTGTGTGTGGAGGAAGAAGTTCGCTGCGAATATTGGAAAAAAACGCTATAAAATTTTTTTTTTAAACCTTAAACCAGTCAAAATCTTGCGAACTTGGAGGAATACATTAATCTTTGTACCGTTTTAATGCGACAAGCTTGTCGTTAAACGGGATTATCAAGTGAATTATTTGAATGCTAAGGTCGTTTCATGTAATAAAAATCCAGCGTGGATGATGTTTTTTACAACAAAAACAATATAATAATCATAATAATCATAATTTTAATATTAATATTAATAATAACAATAATAATAATTTTAATATTAATATTAATAATAACAATAATAATAATATTTGGTACCAGAAAAACAGTAAAATGTGGAAGCATTTGAAACACGATTAAACTTGGTAATTCATGACGATGACCAAAAAGGTCTCACCCCTTCCGAAACGAAAATAAAAATAATGCAACCGATAATCTCGTTCGGTTCGATGAACGTACAAAAGTAGGGAGAAAGTGGCCGTGAACTTACGAAGAAAGTGGAACGCATTCTCTCTCGTGCGAGGACCACGCGGTGAGCTGTATTTTATTGTAAATATACACGTGACTCACGACACGGGAACGGTGAAGAAATTTTTTCTTTTTTTTCTTTTCGGTTCTTTCTTCGATCGACCGGAAAAAAAAGAACGAGTTTCTCGTCATCTACGAAGGTACGTGTAGGTTTTAAAAGGGGAAGATACGCTATCGATAATCTCATTGGCTCTATGTTCGACAGTCGACAGCCTTCATCCTAATGATGGATGAAGCCTGAGCATATTTTCGTAGGATTCGACTAATATGTATATGGGGCATTACACGCCAAATCGGATAACCCGCAACTAGTGACACCTAGTGATTATTGATTATTTTACAGAGTGATTTAAGGAAAAAAGATATATAAAAAATTAGGTCTTTTGTGACTTATCGCAAGAAAAATGATAAGTGAAAAGTCGAAAAAAGTGAAATTTCACAGTTTTTTCGAGATTTCGGCAATTAGATTCGAACCATCGGAAAGATGTCCATGATTTTCGTGATGTGCGAGAAATTTCCGATAAAAATAAGCACTTATGCAATTATTTTTGAGAAAAAAAACAATTTTCCCTCACGACGCTCTTTTTTGCGGGCAACCCCCTTCGGTTCTGAAAAACGCGATTTTCAAAGTATTGCCACGGTCACAAAAATTAAGCTGTCTGTATGTTTCTGGGCTCATTCTCCTCGTCTCGGTGACCTCCTCAAAAAGTTATTCGTGTAATTTTCTGTCGGACGAACGAGAACAGAGATACAGCATCGCAAAAAGTCGATCTTTCGAGGTTTCACGCTAGCCATTGAAATTAGCGATTATTGCATTCCAATGAATTTTAATCGTTTCTCAAACCTCAAGGGCCTATGTCGATCGTAAATTTTCCATACAACAAGAAAATCATGATTTCATTCTCGATTTTTCAGACTTTATCGACCTTAAGTAGTTAAATCGTTATTTCGTTTTTTTACGTTTTTCTTCTAAAATTTTTGAGATATCGGGCAAAATAACGTCATGATCTTCATCAGCGAAAAATTTCCTCTCACGACTTACGGACGATCAGCTGTAATAAGACAATCGATAATTTTCCCGCGCACCCAGTTACGTGCTCGTCGTTATTTTGACCTATCTCAACGCTCTCACGTTCTCACACCATATATCGTTGAGTTTTAATTCTTAACGCACAATACTCGCACACGTACCATTCGAGCTTTCCACATTTTCGTACTTTCAGACGAGTCACATGCCAGAGAAATATATCCTCGAGAGGCTCATCGTCCTTTAAATGTAGCGCCCTTTAAATCTGCCCAAACTTTTCAACCCCTGCTAATCACGAACGATCGGATGTCATCAAAATTCTCAAAAACCGTGTAGTCTGCTGTGCTCGCTATCTCTTCAGCGCCCTTGGCCTGTCTCAACACTCTCGCTCTTACGCATTGTACCAAACCGTCCGAACTATTTGACGATACTAAACATTATTAAATTCTTCGACGGAACATAAAAATCCGTGATTAATTTCAAAGCTATGTAGCAAAGGGTCGTAGTTTATCTCTTTCGCAATAGTCGCTCTAATTTCCCGAGGCGAACGATATCTCCTCCAAAACATTCAAACCCCGCCGATTACTTTCGTTCTTTTCCGGCGATGCTCGGACGACAAAGGTATTTGTAATGCGGGCTATTTAAATCTCTATTCTCTCGGTTGTGCTATTTACGAAATCGTACAAAAGCCGAGATATCGTTAGATAAATGAGAGGCGGTCGACCCGTGCAATCAGAGCGCATCAAGAACTATGTATACACTTATATATATTTCGCTATATAATGATAATAATAATAACAACAATATACTTGGTGACAAGAAGGTAAGGGGGCGAAACCCACGTGGTAAACATATAAATATCTATATAATACGAGACAAGGTCAAGATACAGAACGTGGCCCGCATTGACCGACCAAAAATAGTAATTTATTATCGCGCCTCCGCCTATGCACGGGATTCGTGCGGTCCACGGTAAATCAGTGTTTTAGTGGGTTTAAAAATGCGATATAGGAGGCGTCCTGCCCTCGCTCTCCCTCGCACTCGCGATCATTTCAAAATAGAACATTCGACCAAAGCGACGAGGAGCCCCGTGCTCTGTTTACGTGAAATCCCTGCGAGCAGCTTGATGAACCGCCTCGAGTAGACAAACCTCCACGGCGATTCGTTGCGAAATTAAATTTTGACAATCGTTTCATACGTTCCATCGATGAAATTGATCGCGTTCGTTTATTTAATCGTCTCTCTAATCGAACGAACGAATTAACTTTATCGACTTGAATCTTTCGCAATTACACGTCGATCTACCTTCGAACGAAAGATACATCGATAATTATAACGAATTTTCTAGCTTACGCGTCGATTCTTAATACGACACGTAGCGTATTACGTTCTCAGCGAGGTTTTAACCTTACGACGCTCGATTTTTCGTATAAACTGCGGAGTCACCCTCCTCGAGTCACTCGTTCGAGAAAACGACTATGTGCAGGAGGTCCGCGTTCCGAAAATACATCGACGCGCGGATGCACTTTTTTTTACCAGTTAAAATCATCGCGTCGATTAATTTTACGAAGTAAATTCGTAGCGATACTTGCGAAATACGCTGGAACGACGAGCCGCATGCTTTCTCTATATCCAGTCTCGAATGTAAATATATGTTCAACGACGAACGAAATATCCACTTGTTCGATCGAGACGAGAGAATTCTGTCCTTTTACTCGAAAAGCTGGTGGTCACCGAGTCCAAAAATTCGATCACTATTAAACGTCTGTGAGAATTAACGAGTGTTTACGAATAGGTAATTACGAGCGACCGTAGGTGCTCGCGAGTGTTCACGAACAATTTTAAATATCCACGAACGATCTTAAGTAGCCACTAGTATTTTATTTACAAATTGACGAATGATTTTTCTAACAGCCCGTATGATTGACAAAGTACCAATCTACATTGTTGTTTCAGGCGTTCACATTTTTATGCGCACTCGATCGTCGTAACGCGCGTATTAAAAACTGGTCGTAGGTTTTTTTGTGAATGAAATTGCGACTCGGGACTTGAGATCGATTCTCACATTATTTACACACACACACACACACACACACGAGTCACACACAGAGGGAGAGAGAGAGAGAGAGAGGTAGAATTAACGACAATTTTCCGGATACTTGAACTTGTCGCGATAGCGTCGGGATAAACCGAGCGAGCACTGGCAGCTTCTCTCGTTGCGACACGACCGGCGAGGTAATTAACGACGATGGCTCGATTAATCAACGAGCTCAACAGGTTTGACGCACCGCGCGAGGCTACTCGCGCCAGTCTCTCGTCGTTTCGATCAACACTAAAAGTGAATTCGCGCGAACGGTGACTGCTCGCGTTTATTCCACGTGTGGCTCCGCGCGCGCTCCTTCCTAATGGCGGATTATGCATGATACGCGCTCATACAGATTTACATATACGTCGTATATAGATCGTGGTAACGATTCGCTCGCGACGATCGAGGGGGATCGTTCCAGCTGATGGAAAATCGCGAGGATATAAACGAAACGATCGTCGTACGAGAGAGAAAATTCGTATACGCGTGTGTTAGTAAGTACGGTCGCACGAAGTAATCGAGTCGCCGGCCGGGAAGTGACTCTCCGTGGCTTTCTATATAGCACGTTCGATAAAGACTAATGTATGCGTTATGTTCGCCGCGTCGAGAGTACGTATGTGTGAGCAAACGGTGTGGGATACGTGCACGCGCGCCAATAAAAACGGGCTTTCGGCGTGACTTACCGGCTCGCGATCTCGCTCGCTCGCATTCGCTACGTTTGTATTACGCTGTCGGGGACTTGCACGATTTCGCTTTACCTCGCATCGGCAAGATTGTTTAAGGTGGGGATTTCGCCGGTCGCGAAACGGCGAATCGCGAAACGGCGAATCGCGAAACACGGAATACGTTCCACGTACGAGGATACAAAAAAAAACGTAATAATATTTGCGTTTAAAACGGCGCTCTGACTCACTCGTGTCGTGCATTTCACATACGCTTATCTCGATTGTTTCTATCTATCATTTTTATTTTATACCCTCGAGTCGGTGAGAATTCGAATACAATTGTCGTGCTTGATATTAGACGCGATATATATTAATTCAAAAGATTGTGATTTATTCGAGTTTTCGATTATTTTTAGCAATATAAAATCAAAAAAATTTTAATTCAATTTTTTTAAAAATAATTCTCGTTTATCGTTATATACTGTATAACGAATTATCTCGTTTTACCTCTCTAATTTATTGAAATAAAAATCTATTTTTATCATTATTCGATTTTATGTTTTATTTTTTAAACATTACGTTGCGCATCAGCGAAAAAATGTGTTCCTTCTTTTTTCTTCTTTTTTTTTGTTCTTAAATTGATTATCGGACAGAAATTCGATATTGTGTACGATTCGTACTTTGCGATGAGCGAGCACGTGTAATTCAAGCGTTATAGGAGACGTGTACGACACGGCCCACGGTACGGTTAACGAGAACGTCATATTAATATACGAAGTGAGGACGAAACGTCGTCGAGAGGTATACAAGGGAATGGTTACATTACACGATCGAACGGACGATGAGACGAGAGAGCTTTCACGAGCGCGCCCACTTGCTCTTTGCGTTCCTCCTCTGCCCTCGAGAGACTCGATACATTCATTTTTTTTTCACTCGACGAAGGATACGCACACTTCACCCACTTGTACACGCTTTGTGATATTTCTCTCCCTCTCTCCCTTTTTCACTCTTTCCCTCCTTCGTTTCTAATTGACTGCCATTAATGTCCAAAGTGCGATGAATTTTATAGCTTTACAATCGTATCCCTCAACTTGGATAAAAATATCTCTTTAAGCCAGCTATATTCTCTCCCGTTTACCACAAAAAAAAATTCGTATAATCATTTATCGAATAAATAAAACTCGATTTTTGATAATAATTATTTTGCGATATTCGTATATTTTTTATCATTTGCGATCTTTATCAACATTTTTATTCTCCATACGGCATTAGAGATAGTTTTCTTAATTTTTATAAATAATAATTGTTGCTATGAATTCAATTTATGAATGGAAAACGTTTGATTATTCGAGAAAAATGAAATTATATTATCGAGAGATTTTTTAACAATTTTTTTAACATTATACAGTTGCGAAATACAACAAACACTGCGTATACATTTTTATATAGACACATATGTACATTATAAACACGTTTTTTTTACGTATGAGCGGCACTTTCTCTCGTGGTTTGTCGATTGAAGTCCAACACACGAAAGTCCGAAGTATCAGGGCAAAGATTTACCGAGTACCGAGAGCGTACCGCGTATTAAAAAAAAAATCGTCATAAAAGCGGCGCGCACGTTGGGTATACGCGGGGACATAAGCTCGAGGACCACGAGGTTCTCTCGTACTACCCAAAACCGCGAGTAAGTTTCATTCTACCATCGTGTCACGAGGCGAAACGTTCGAAATAAACTGAGCCTCGTCTACTCGGTAAGAATTTTGGCTTGTCGGAATACGCGTATGAACTCTCTCGTGTATATAGTCAGATCGAAAAGCAGAAATAGAGAAGAGTAAAAGAGAGAAAGAAAGAAGGAAAGAAAGATGGAAAGAAAGAAAAAAAAGAGAGTAGAAGAAGAGCGAGGAATTGAGAGCGAACGACGTGTAGTTTATATATAATACCAACTATAGTTTTATACGAATGTCTCGGTCTGTGTCGCAAATTATTCCCGCTGAGAGTTTGCAAAATGGTGCACGTGTGATTATATAGTCTCTCGCGAACACTCGTGTTCTCTCTCCATCTCTTTCATTTTCTCTCTATCGTTCTCTCTCTCTCTCTCATTTTCTCTCTTTCTCACATCTCGGTATTGAGCCAAAGCGGCAGTCGACCTCGTCATTGAGGTCCGGGTCAAGCGAATTGAATTGCGAGCTCTCGCACGAGGCCCAGCGGAGCAGCACGAACGCTATATGAAATTAAATACGGCGGACCGAGCGAGTATAAGCGACGAGTAAAAATCAAAAGGGCGTAACGACGCATCTATTTGCATGTAAAAGAACCGTGATACGGGGTCGTTCCGACTTCGACCGTAATCGCGTGCGAGTCGCCGCGGCAGCGCGACGACGGGAGACCCGCGCATTTCTGGGGATGAGTGGTTGGCGCATGCGCGTCGCACGACTCGTCTTACAAAGCGCGCGAGGCGGTTTCTCTTTGATTCTCTGCCAATTGCTCGGAGAATTTCGTTATTCGAGACTCGGCCCGTTAACGACGAGTTACGAAGATATCTCTGTCGCTATTCCATCGCTTCTTCTAGTCTTCTTAAAACGGGAAAAACCACGCGTATACGCGCTCGAGAAAATCGTTGATTATTCGAAAACCGTGAGTCGGACGAGGATTTCGTCAACGGGCCAATTCTACGAGACACCAATTGTCCGAATATTATTTATTAATAGATTTATTTTCGGCTAATGAACTCAACTAGGTTCTCACATGGCGGATTATCAATTCTGCACGTTCTCGTTATATATTCGATGTTCGTTCACTCACGGTCGAGACAATCTTTCAACGAAACGACGGTTGAAAAACATCGTTAGACTTTCGGACTCAGGGATGCAAATATTTCTGAAATTAGCTTATTTATTTATTTATTTATTTATTTACTTATTTATTTATTTATTTGTTTATTTATTTATTTATTTATTTTTTACGTATTTATTTATTTCATCTTTGACCATGTGGGCCAAAAAGTAATCATGTTGTTATTTTCAATACACGAACGTACACGTCGATCTGTCAGAAACGCAATTACTTTTTGGCCAGCCAAATATATAAATGCAGATGCCTACACATGGCTTTGTAATCGTTGCCTTCAATCAGCATGTTCATTGGGTATGTATAGCTTGTATAATGTGGGTGTATAACATGTACAGTATATAGATATTGCGATACAAGACACTGTCGTACCGGCGTTCGCGACCTCATTTCGCATAGCATTAACCGGCGAGACCGAACGGCGATGCCCTGTCGAACTCACAGGCTCTCTCTCTCACTCTCTCTATCGCTCACTCTCGCGCCCGCAATTAATTCCTTATTACCGCACATTGTGTGAGTCATCGGACACAGAGGGATGTAATTATCGGAGCTTGTAGTTTAGACCGCCACTCAGTTACTCTTTCAATAATGGGCACGGTTCTGGTCGATTCATCAGTCGCCTCCTTCTCGTCCCACACCCACCCTTCTTCTTCATCCCTTCTTCGGAACATCCATTTTTTATCGTGCCGTTCATACGCTTCGGTTTACGAAATTCCGGCAGCAACGGGTAATAATGAACGTCGATGAAAAATTCGATAAAATCGTTTTTTTTTAAATCTCTTTATTTCTATTTAATTTATATATTTAATAATTTTAGAAAAATTAGAATTTCATTTCAAAATTCTTTGGGATTTGTAAAAGAATTTCTTTAGAATTATTTTCGAGCATTTCTTGCATCAAAGAAATTTTTCAAAAATCGTTGTGTCTCGCGATAATATAACTCGGAGTTTTTTTTTTTTGAAAATCCAATACGATAGACTGTATTAGAGGGATGTGACGATGGACCGAGTGGTTTTTAGCTCGGAAGAGAAATGGTGTAATACACGGATCAAATGTACGCTCCGTTTGCCAAAGTCAACATACCGAGACGATAAGTCGGAAGTCTCGGCGACCTCGCTCTCGGGGCTGTCAGACATTTGGTCGAGCGGGAGGCGCGCGCGCGAGTGCTCGAAACAAACTCGCTGAGGCCGACGACTTTTCACGATCGTTTTCCCAAACGAACCTCGTCGACTCCCGCGGGAACTCGAGAGGATGAGAAGGATGTGAAGATTGAATATTTTTAGATTCGACCTGATATTTCAAACTCAAAGGGCTCCGGGGATCGATATTCCTCGGAGGAGTGTACACGCGCATTTATAAAACGATCGTAACTTACCGCCAGGAGTGAGGAGAGAAACCGGGACACGTCTCGCCGCAATGCAAACAGGGCTGGCCGTCCTCGAGATCCGTAATCTGAACACCCTGAAACAAGAGAATTAATAAAAATCCATCATAATTCTCACACTAATAAAAACAATAAATAAATAATGTAATTATTGATTAACGTATAAAAATTCAATTTTGAGGGAATTATTTTTAGTCGCATTAAATTGTATTTTTAATTACACCATGTTATATAAATAAAAGAAATTTCTAGCTAAAATAATTTTTTTCTCAAAAACGAATAAATCGAGTGTCTAATTAAATGAAACATAAAATATTATATGTTTCGTGAATTACGAGTTTAGTTGAGAAAAAAATGTTGAGCAACCGCGCTAAAGCGTAAAATCGTCGATGCTTGACCGACGGAGTTTGCTTTCACCCTTCAACCCCTCGCGCTCGTGGCGAAACTATCGAGACGAGGAACCTTAGAGTTTACCCGCGATATGATTTCTGCGTCGCGTTGCCGGTGGTTTCGAACACGAAGCGGCATCTCTTCGCAAACCTCCGAAGAACGTACCCTCTCTCTTTCTGTTCGTCGATATTTTCCATTCCTCTTCGTCCACTAAATTACGAATCTATAAAAGTCTTATAACCAACTCTCGCTTCATTGAATCGAGTGTACGTAATAATAGCCCGAACGATCTATCATTACCCATTAATTATTATTTAATTATATTGATTTTAGCATCGATGTAATTACCGACCCTCGATAATCTCCACCGTCACCCCTATTGCTCAACCTCAAACCAAAAGAAAATAAAATAAAATAACAACCATCTATTTCCACCGAGAGATTTCGAAAAACTTCACACGATGACGATCGAGTAGAAATAAATGTTTTAAAAAAAAAGAGAAAATAGTGACCTCCGAACGAAACGTACGAGCGTCGGGACAAGTTCAAACGTAGTACACGTTTCGAGATCACGAGGTGAACGATAATTCTCCCATTCGCCCCATAAAGCTTCGATCTTCGAAAGGAAATCGATAAAATCGATCGTTATCGTATTTCGCCCACGTTCTCGTATCGGCGGTACGAAAGATGAAATTATAGCCACGAACTGAGGAGATAATCCTCGATAACGAGCGCATTGCGTTCGATACGACCGGACGCGTGAGCGCACACGTGTAAATATATATCTATAGATTTTACGTTCTATACGTTTACTCGTACGAACGATCTCGTATAATGGCATAACGCCTCGAGGATCGATCTGTCCTGGCCTCTGTTAGAATTGTATCTTTATATCCTCGGCTTCTATATAAATAAATATAAATATATATACTTATGTATACATAAGCTGACCGTTATCTCGATCGGCAATTAATCTTGAAATTCAAATTAGAAAAATACCGCGGTAAATATTCGTGGATACATAATTAAACGAGTGAAAACAGAAATTAATAATAGCCGTAATATTGCTACCAGACGGGAATAAGGATGACGATATAGGTGACGTGTCTCTTATGACGGAGAGAAAGAAAGAGCGTTGAGAGGGAGGGAGGTATCGGATCGAAAATAAAAAGTCCGGTGAAAGAGGCTGGAGAGCGAGACGGATACACTCTCGTAAGCGATCGAATATGGTCAGTACGCCTACGTGGACCGGCTCTTACCTACGTGTTCTTTTCTGGGCATCACCAAATATCGACTAGACAAACCGCGTTGAAAACACCACTCGATTATCTCTATATACTCGTCCACGCCGTCATATTTAGCAATCTTTAATAATTATATACCTATATACGTGTATATATGTGTGTATATATACATAGCGCGATAGGATTGTGCGATTTATCTCGTTTTAAAACGATCCTCGGCCATTTCATCAATCTTAATTTTTAACGAACTCCCCGAAGTCGCAAAGAAAAAAAACGATTCGGGACGAATCCACAATCGCCTTTGGGACAATCTGCCACACAGTGATCGTTTTTAATCATTCGATAGGAGAATATATATATAGGGATAAATAGTTGACGGTGTTGGAACAATATTTGCCTCGGCCTACGCGCACGCTTGCGTGTGCCTTATCCTTCCAACTGCGGAATATCCGCTGTTGGCACGTTAGGCGAACGAATCGCATGTAGAAGGCGAATAAAGAGAGCGAGGGAGAGAGGGTGAGAGTAAGAGTGAGAGAGAGAGGGGGAGGGAGAGAGAGTTCAAGCGGAATTAACGAACGTCGATTAGCAAAGTTAAGTACCACAGCAAGACGAACCGTACGAAGGAACTTCATATCCCGTGTGTATAACTATCGAGCACGACACTTTGCTCTCTCCCTCTCTCTCTCTCTCTCTCTCTCTCTTTCTGAGGTCCTACGCGATGCGCTAGCAACGTAGGCGTTTCGTCGACGTTCAAGCGACGCGTTTTATTATATGCCTCTTTCTCTCGTTCTCTCAAAACACCTAACGAGAAGGCGAGAGATCGTTGCGCAAAATGTGTTGAAAACCGTGTCTCGGGGCACGGCAAACACGAATATCGTATCGAACAAGTACAAGAAGCGAGAGGAGCTCCTTCATTTTCCGGAGGAAAACGAAACATTTTTCGTCTCTAAAAAATGTAATTGTGCAAAGATTCCGAGCACAATTACATTACAGGCAGAAGGTCTGCCGCAAGAAGCGTGTCGATTTAATCAATTTTGATAAATGAAATCAAAATCTGAACAAAGATGTACAGGACGATCGGCAAATCGATGTAATTAAAAGGTATCTGCCGATATTGGATGATCTAAGAAAGATTATTCGAATGACACTTTGTCATTGAAATTCTCGAAAGGATCGTCATATTATTATAATTTACTTGGCGTCATAATTTCTTTGATTCCGTCGAATCATAAATTCCTACCGCATCTCGATTGGTCCACAGTCGTCTCGGTCCGACCCTGTATCCTCTTGCGACAAGCTCGTCTCTTCGTTGTCCATCACGTTCGACGGTCGCGTCATCCTCGTCCTCGTCTTCAGCCTCGTCCTCGTACTTCCGGTATCTCGTCGCACTGACGACTTCGCGATGACTCGTGCGTCGTCGGGGTCGCGGCTCTATTTGCCCCACGGAACTTTCGGAATTCTTGCGAATTCTTATCACAGTCGTGCCGTTTCTCTCGATCGTGGAGAAACCAGAATTTTCTACGTCGTCCCGAGGATCTTCCTCGTCGACGACGCGTTCTCTCGTTGAAATTTCACCACTCAGGGTGTTCGTCCTACCGACACTTCGTGTCTCGGTAATATTATTGTCTTGACGCGAGTCGTTGAACGATCTCGTCGATGCGACTCTTCTCGTCGAAGAAGAGAAACGATCGCGTCCTTGAGAGACCAATCCGCTGGTCTCTTCGTGCATTTTGCCTCGACAGTCTTTGTGATCCTGCACATAATTGCGAGCAAAATCGTCCTCGTTCGGCGCGTGTCGTTCCTTCGAGGACGAAGCGATTCTAGATCGTCGATCCCTCGAGTCGTTGGGTGCATCGAGATCGGCGAGGGTCGGTGGCGTCAGCGGTCTCGAGTGACGATCGTTCTTCCACGGCGATCTATCGTGATCGTCGTAATCGTCGTCGTCGTCGTCGCTGCACCTCGACGATCGGCGTCTCGTGATGGAGGAATCGCGCTCCCTCCTCAAGGACTCGGTTCGATCACGATTGTGAGAACCATTTTTTCTAACGTTGTTCTTGTTGGAACTGTTGTTATTACTGTTAACGTTGATCGTCGATCCGACGTCCAATAAATTTCGTCCGGTCAACGAGCTCTTTCTCGTCGATTCAGGATCGCGAGTCTTGAAAGACGTCTTCCTGCTGACTCGCTCGTGTTCCCGATCCTCCGACGAACCTCTTCGCATTTTCGAGTCTCGTTGCTTTCGAGTGCTCTTCTTCGTCCCGTTCAAATCTCTGGATCGTTGATGATCCTCGAAGGAACTCTTCCTCGAGAGATCCGACTCGTGCTCCTTGAAGGAACTCTTTCTCGTCAAATCCGAATCCCTCCGCGGGGTTCTCAGAGCCCTCTCGTAGCGATGAATCTGAACGTCGAAATCCTCGGGCGACGCTTTGTGATGGGTGTGACTCTTTCTTCGCGAACTTCGCTTTCTACTTTGCGAATTGTCCTCGTCGATGTCGCTGTACTTCTTGGCACTTCCGTTCTCGCCGCGACTTCCGTTCGCCCTGTGCGCCGTTGGACCGACAAATTCGTCCTCGTTGTCGTGAATTACCGATTGTTCCTCGACGCGACTTCTGCCTAACCTTCTGGATCCGACCTCTTCGTCCTTGACGCGTTTGTCCCTTCGTTGGGGCCTCGTCGAGGAGATATCGTGATTACCGTTCAACAGGACATCGTCGTTCTCCTCGGGAGGCGAATAAGATCGTCCTTCGGCGTGTCTTCTCGATCGCCGATCGATCGAGCCAAAATCCTCGTCATTCTCGAATCTTGGACCGGGCGAGTAAAATCTCTCGTTGTCCGTGCTGTCTCTGCGCTGCCGATCGTTTCGTCGAGACAACGAATCGCCGTTCGATCCGTTGACGATCCGATCGATCGGCGAATAGGATCGATCCCGCGCGCCTCTTATTCCTCGGCGATCGATCGATCCGTAATCATCGATCTCCGTGGTACGCGCGACAGCACCGATCGACGTCTGATACTCGTCGTCCCTGTTGTTCCTTGCCGATCTTTTGGCCGATCTGTCGCGTTTGCTTCCGTTCGAGGCGTCGTTATTGTTGACGCAAAGGTTCGATCTACCTACGAGTTCGGACGAACGGACATTTGTCACGTCGATCGACTCGTCCTCGATCACAGGGCGTTCTCCCCGAGTCAACGAACCGATCGTACCACGATGATCGCGTCTCGGCTCGATTCGCTTGACCTGCTTCGCCGAACCGTTGCTCGTCTGGGCTCTCGTTGACGAATTACCGTTCGTCGCGGGCGTCGTCATCGCCATCAGCGAGATCGACGATGGGGGTAGTCGCGGCTCGAGGATCACGTCGTCGGTCACGTTCTCGACGAGGTCGTATCTCCCGGTCGACGAAACGATCGCGAAACCGCTCGCGCCCTTCTTACCCATCAGCGTCGTTCTCCTTTCCCTCGGCGTGCAATCGTCGACCTCGGCGTCGGTACCGCGACAACGAAAGTCCTCCCTGCACGATCTTCGATGGTAAGCCCTGTCGGGACTCTCCCGATCCTCGTTCGATTCTCTCTCATTGCCGTAACAACTCGCACCGGGGCCACCTCTGTCCCGTAACTTTCCATTTCTATCCTCGTTGGTCGTACGCTCGCGAATTATTCGTCCACCGTTGCTCTCGAGACCGATCGTATCCTCGTCCGGGCAATCGTTCTCGTTATATTCCCGCCTAAATTCAACGTCGATCGAACGGTGATTGTTCCGAGACGTATCGAAATTCGGTGACGTCGACTTCGGCCCTTCTTTCCCCCAACTGCCGCGAAATCGTGACGTCATGTTGCGATCCAAATGTTTTTCTCCTGTTTATTTCATCACACGACGTCGAACGTCCGATTCTCGACTCGACACTGTCCGATTCTCTGTTTCCCGAAGAAAATATCGACGATCGTCGAAAAATCGTGAATATTCACCCGCGATATATCGATCGACGATCGATCTGCGCACTTCGATCGCGTCGCACATAAATCATTCGCGTTTCGATTATTCTGTTTGAAATTTTGTTTTCAATTATTAATTCGAATGAATCACTCGACGCGTCTCTTCTCGCTGTCTTGAAACAAACAAAACGAAAATGAAAAAAAAAACACAAAAAAAGAAACGTGTTCGAATAAGCCCGTTGGTCAAATTCTGTGAGAGACGCGAAGCGTGTAACGCGCGCGCGGGCAAGACCGTTCGTGGTCAAAGCCAAATCGCCGAATCCACGACTGTAGATCGTTCTCTCGCGCTGGATCCTACGCGCGAGATCCGCCGAGAGCAGCGCCGCGAGAGTAAACTCTCGAAGATCGAAAGAGCGAGACAGAGGCGAAAAAGGAGCGAGTTGTACTGCTGTGTGTATGTATGTATGTGTATGCATTCGTATCTGTGTTTGTGAGTACGTGTTGTCCCGGTTGGTGCGCGTTCCCGAGCGACCCTGAAAACTTGCCGGCACTTTCACGATCGCGCGACCACTTCGGTCCCGGCGCTCGAGAGCCTCGTCGTCTTCGTGTCTACGTCGTCCTCTTCGTCACGAGAACAAGATACAAGCGAGGGCGTCCACAGGGCGAACGCCCTTCTACCTCTCTCTCTCGGCTCTTTCTCCGGCGCTCTCTCTCTCTCTCTCTCTCTCTCTCGCTCTTTCTCTCTCGGCGAATCCTTTGGTTTTCTAAACCTTCCAACATCGAATTCTTCAATATTTGATAACGAAAAAAACGGTATTTTCACGAACTTTGACGATATATTTATTCGAAAGAGTTGAAATTTATTCGATAGAATGAGAAATTTTCGTATTTTTGCTTGGTATTGATATTATACTCGTTTTAATCGAAATTATCACAATTTCATATTTCGATGAATAAAATTCTTCGATAACGGAAATATGTATTTTTATTCGATAAAAACGTTGCTATTTATTCTCATACCAAGAAAAAACATTCGCGATAAAAATGGAACGAGAAAATGACGCGCGACCGCGCAAAGTTCATTGACATTTCAAACAAACAAAAAAAACAAAAAAGAAAAACGAAAAACGAAGTAACGCGGTGAACAGATTGTGGGTTGCAGCTCGGTACACCCGATATATTATTATCCGAGCTTGGGACGGAGGTATCGGAAGGTTAACTCTATCTCTACCTCATGATCGCTTCATTTTCTGCCTATCTTTCATCTTTCTCCTATCTCGTCGTGCAGCCTCCCTAGCAATAAAATCCCTTCCGCGACCACTTTCGCGTTACTGTTTTTTTTCATCTCTCGTACGCAAGACAGGACAGAATTAATTATCGTCGATTATAGCCGAATTTATTATTTCCGATACGAATATACGAAAGATCTCGCGATATAATACCTCTAAAAATTGCACGATAATTTCACGGAATTTCTTCGTTGATACTTTTCCTACGGTCGATCCTTCGGGCTCTCTATCTCTCTCTTCCTCTCCCTCCCTCCCTCCCTCTCTCTCTCTCTGTAATTGATGATCTACATATCTATCGCGATAGATATATTATTAAAATTAGTGCTACGATATATATATACACAAATAAATATTTATGTTTATATATGAATATATATATATATATATATATATATGTATATGTATATGTATATACATTGATATGTATGTTTGCGCGGTGAGAGAAGAGCCGGACAAGTCGCGCGGCGACGGCTCGAGCCGAGAGAACACGGCGGACTGACGGCGCCGTGGATACGAACGACGAGCTTCGGGCTCTCGCCGGCGATATCCATGAAGCCTGCTTCCAGTCCGCGATCCAGCAGTCGCCGCATACAGCAGCCGGCCTTAGCGGGGTCCTCTCACGCAGGAGAACGAAAGAGTGAAAGAGAGAGAGAGAGAGAGAGAGAGAGAGATGCGGGAAAGCCGGGCAGGTGACGCCTCGCAAAACCCGACGACTGACGGGAATATAAAAAGTAAAAACGAGCTAAACTCGTCCTGGATCGAGAGAGTCAGCGACTGAACCTGAACTCTCGGAATCACACCTATATCTTCTTACCCTCCCTTGACGTACACGCTTCACTCTGTGTAAAACTTCATTTTGCAACGATGGCAACGAGAGTAATCCAATACGAAACGACAGCGTCGATCGAGAAGCTCATCCGGTCTCGGCGTGGAATTATCGATTACAGCTTTCACGTCGCGTTATAAAGAAAATCGTACCTTTTTCAAATTTCCGTTGCAATTTTTTTACAATACAAAATTACACAATTTCCAACGAATTTAACTGATGAAACGTACATTCGAAGAGACAAGATTAATCCGTTGCAATAAAACGTCATCGCATGTGCCTAATTGTCTCTGAGATAAAAACGCCAAGTACCTCGAGACGAAATCTGGCTGTGAACGGATGAAATAAAAACTGAGGGTCAAAGACTAATTAATTATCGTACAAAACTGTATACTTTTGTTTATCATATTTATTCGATATATACACATTGTCCTTGATCGTCTCTCATTATATTTTTAAGCCTATTTACCTTGCGCAGTGAACAAAGAGGAAAAAAAAGAACACGCGAAAACAGGTGAATTACGTCTCGACGGTAATGCTATTATTATTACCAGCTACTTTCGTATACATAAATGTATACGCGTATACATACGCTATAAAGTGTATCAACGTGATACGTATATACGCGTATATACAAAAGATGCATCACCAGAACGTTGAACGAAGTTAACGGGTCCGTGAACGACGGCCGCGCACAATTAAGTTCCGTTTCGCGGTCAGCTCGAATTTCCGTCTCGTGTAATTGCCCGCCACGGAACTCCGGGGTGCGTCTCTCTCTCTCTCACGCTCCGATCTCGATGCCAATCTATACGGGTTAAACGTAGACATACCGAATGCTCGCTATATAACCGAGCGAGTCACCATTTTTTGTATACCCTTTAATGATATTTCGCTCTCGCGCCGACAAATTGAATCCTCGCGTAGACGCCTTATCCTTCATCGAGGATATATAAAAGTAAATCTAGGATATATATTAGGTAGTTGTCGTGGGAAGATTATTAAACGACGACGGGCCACCAATTGCGTTTACCGCTCGACTTTGTTGTTACATATTAACATTTATATATCTGCCTCGTGTACGAGCTAGCGTTCTTGATTATTGTTTTTTAATTCGACGCAAAGCATCCTTAACGTGTACGAGAGGAGCACCTTTGAAAGACTCGCTCGTAGCGTACGGCCCTGCGTGTGGGTTGCAACAAGGTCCTGCCACGACGCCCCCGCTCCTCGAACCCCTGCTATACTTATATATATATATTTATATATATGTATACTTATATGTGTATATATGTATATATATAGGGAGAGAGGGAGAGAGAGAGATTGAAGCCGCAGCCACCGCGCGTCGAACCGCCGGACAGCAGCGAGCGTGGCCTTATATCAGCCTTCGCCCGAAATGGCGCGAGACCGTAGGTATTTCTATACGTATATATTCCCCGGTAAAACTTCAACGAGAAACGACGGTGCGAGAGGGAACGGTGCAAAAATAATACGAGAGAGGGGAAAAAAATGAGAGGACCCTCAAACATTACCGCTCGAGTATAAAACACCCGATAAACATTGGATCTTCGATTTTTATCAAATGTGCAAGGAATATCGATAATTGTTTTATCGAATCTTCATTAGCGTAAAAGACAATTTCCAGATCGAAACACCCTTCGACGCTTCATAATTATCGTTGTTAACGATATTTATAATTATTTCGATGAAAAAGATCGTCAATGATCGAGCACGATACGCGTAAGAAAGAAAATCGATGGTCGTTCGATCCGAGGGTTAATATTGATCACGTTATAATTAATCAATTAAAACGGGAGATTTTTATTCGGTAATTGAATATCAGCGTACTCGATGGGTGTATATAAATTTGCATCGAATGGGGGAATTAAAACAGCGCGATTTACGAGTCCGATCGAGACACCGCGCGGTCCGAACCAACACGGTCCGTATCTACTTCGCTCCGGTGGTATTTCCACTCGGTTCACCGCTACCATGCTACGCGAAGCGGCTATCCCGCGATACCCTTCTCCACCCCCACCCTCGCGTTAAACCAAGCTCGTCGAGCGTGCCGCGCGCACACCGCTCGCGACGTACGAGCGCGCATGCGCCGCTTAACAAGTACCTAACAATTAAACATGGACAGCGCGAAACTCCTCGTTAAATTCTAATATTGTAACACGCTATTCGTGATTAATTTTCGTATCGAGAAGTCACGAATCCCGTATCTCCGCAGATTCGTATCTTCCATCTATCGATTTCATCGATAATTCCATCCGATCGTTATTATTCCAGTGTCTGGAATTTGCGTTTATTCGCTTCGATTAATGAGAAGTGAATACGACGATACGTTACATATTCAACGTATTCCATGAATTTAGTACGAGCGATACTAGATTCAACGTTCGTCAGCTTGATATCTGGGTGCTTTAGAGCAGTTTCTCGACCGAGATCGATCGAAGCTCATGGAGAATCGACGATATAAACGAATAAGAGAATGGGGCAATGTGCGGAAATGATAACAAAAAAAACTACCAAACGGACAAACGCAAAATGATCTAATTGGATTTACGGTGAAACACGGGTGGTGCGTGGAGAATTTAGCGGTGCATGTCCCAACGAACTCGCCGCTGTTTCGCAGTTATAGCCAGATTACCTGTATATACGAAATATATACGAGTAGCTATATATGTATATACAATAACGGTGAGTCATTCTTTCGTGTCTCGAGCTCGGCAATCTAAGAGAATGGACGCGAGAGGTCTGCAATTTTATCTATATCGATCAGCGTTTCTCTCCGGTGATTTGATAATCATCGGCATCGTGCGAAATGAAAAAAAAAATATATATATACATATTTTCCGCGTTACATCGAAAGATCAAGATAATATCGTTTTTATCGATTTCGCGAAATAAAATCCATCGTCGTTTAACGATATACGATTTTCATTTTGAAATATTGACTTTTACGTTTCGAGAAATAAATAATAAATAGTTTACCTCTCCGAGTCGACGATATTATCTTTAGTTCGTTAATTACGAATTTAACGAGAACGAAATAATTAAGAAAATAAAGAAAATAAAATTATTTTTGTTTTTTTTACCATCAAAACGTTACTGGTAAATCGAAGAATTTGACGAATCTTTACTGGACACTGCGGGGCGCTGTTTCTCGGGCTTTACCACGTCGAGATTCGCGGGCGAGTTTATCACTCGCGGGACTTGCAGGAAACTGCCGCGAGTCGATCGACCGGCGCTTATCTTCCATAAGTCGCATTTTTTTTTGTTTTCTTCCTAATTTTGAGCTTTCGCACGACGCATCGTCGCTTATCACGGTTCACCGGATATCGTCGATTCTCAACAGGGGATGAAAGAAGAAAAAAGAAAACACCATCTATTTCCTCTTATCTCGTATTTACATATAGATCGTTCGAGAACCAGGCAAACACTTGTGGAAGCCGCGCATTTGCCATATAACATTTTTTCCGATGCACCGTTCTCGCGACAATTTTTATTCTCTTCTCTCGATTTCTCTCGCGTTGTTCGTACTCGCTGTGACGGTTACAAAATCGCAAGATAACTTTATGCATTATTCATCGATACGAGGGGCGCGGATCGTCTTCCGAATATTCAGTGTCCCTCGACGCCGGGGCATATACCACCCACGAACGCGAAACAATGACAAAAACGCACGAACCTTGCCGACGTAATACATACATATATTTATGTGTACCATTAAATTATTGCCCATGAAAAGAACCGCGGTGAGTTCTTTTTTTTGTTTTTTTTTCAATCGGACAGAAACAAACGCTCGAAAATTCGGACGAGTGAATTTCTTTCGGAATTTTTTTTTCTACGAGTCTGGAATTTATATACGTACTATATATATATCTATAAAAATTCCAAATAATAGAATGACGCACGAGAAACGAATTTCGGGGAATATCTCATCGTCGCGATGACATTGAGCCGGTGGAACCGTGACTCGCAGACGATGACCCAATGTCTGGGTCGTCGGACACGCGTCCTCCCCTCCGATTTGCGATTGAGCACGGAAGTGACATCACGTACGGTATCTCATTCCCTCTGTTTATATTACTATAATACAGAGCCTCCTCCTCCACCCATCCCTCTTCTTCCACCTCAAATATAATTTGTCGGTACACAAGCTCGAAGCTATTTGATAAAGTCCGCACGCGTCCTTGCTCCGCCCGTCTGCAAAACGTAACGCTCCAAGCGTGACCGATGACCGCAACGAATTAATAAGGTGACCGTCGCTGAAGCGCACTTTCATCGTTCAATTACGCGCTAAATAAAAAAAAACGTATTTTCACGTAAAATATCAATTACTTCGGTTAACCCGTAAACAATTAATTTTAACGAACGATTTTGTCATTTTTAATTATTGGCTAAGTGCGAAATATAAATAAAATTTTTAAAAAAGGTATTTTCGCGTAAAATATCAATTACTTCGGCTAACCCGTAAACAATTAATTTTATAGAACGATTTTGTCATTTTTAATCATTGGCTAAGTGCGAAATATCGAGTTTAAATAAATAATGCGGTTGTCGTCGATGTTGCGATCGTTCTGCGATTATCGATTATCGATTATTATCACATTATGGCTATCATCGTTGTTATCAAACGCTCGTAATTGATTCGTCATAAATTATACGTATTGTATCTGCTACCGTACATACTCGTTATGGACGGATGCGTTATTGTTCGTTGTTTTTTTTAAACGAAAACGCCACTGGGTCTATTATTAATGTAGCAGGTATAAAAAAAATATATATATATATATACACGGTGGTGCGCACAATACGCATTGCGTATTATCTCTGCGAGAGAATTTCTCACCGCGTTCAACCATATGTTTTTCCACGTACACCCCACTGTCTTGTATACGTGTTTATATATATATATAAACTTATATAGAGAAAATCATAGGAAAAATTGCGCCTGGCAACCCGAGGCGCGGCGTAACTAAACAAAGCAGCCCACAGTTTCCTTTCAGAGCGTGATATACGCCATTTCATTCTCCTCTCTCTCTCTCTCTTTCTCTCTCTCTTTCTGTCTTTCCCTCAGTCACTCCGTTCTTCTCTCTTTATTATCAACTTCTCTTTCCTGCGCCTGTTGAACGCAGGAATACTTTTTGTCTCATCTCGCATCTCGCTCTATCCTTCCACGAGTTCTCATATCACACACACACACGCACACACAGAGAAACACACGTGTGTGTCCCCGCGAGCGCCTGCCCGTTAAATAGCAGATATCCGTAGAACATATATAGCCTTTATTCCGGGATGCGTATAGGCACACTTGTTTTTAATCAGGAACTCGGCGGAAGGAAGTACGGGGGTGGGCAGGACACGACGTTTCTCGACACATTCGTGTATCAACCGCGCATACGAGCTTCGCGTTACGCGAGAAAAATACACTTTTGATCGCTCGAAAAGAAAATCTTGACCCTTTGATAACAATATTTATGATAAATTACGAATCGAATGAATAAATATTTTGTTTTATCGAAAAAAATCAAACCCCATCGTTTCTATACGAGATTTAATTTATATAAATGATTGTATTTCGTAAATATTAATTATACGAACGATGGGTGAAATAATACGACCGATAATGGCGGTCTCTGACTCGTGAGTCTCGATTCGCGACGGCCTCGAGATATTTCCTGTTGAATAAAATGAGAAAGCCCACCAGAGAAGCGAGACGGGGGCCTTTTGTGCGCGACATGCGAAGAGGAATATTCAACTTGCACTATACCCGTCTGTCTCTATATACATATATAATATGCATATTTAATATACATATATATAGGGATAAGACGGCAAACATACTCGCCGTTGTGACGAATCGTGTGCCGATTGGACATTTGCAGTGTGCGACAACTCTCCCGTGGAAATAAGCGTCAGCCAACTGGCGCGTCGCTCGTGTCTCGCCTACTCGTACGGAACGTTCGAGAGTAAATAAGGGTCACGCAGGTACGACACGGGGTTGCTCGAACCAAAAGTTTTTCAATGGACGATTATAATATAGGTCGAAGATGTCCAATTTTTTCCCGAACTTCTGTCGTGGGTGGTTTAAGCAAAAACGCGTAGGACGAGAAAAGGAAAGAGACAGAGAGAGAGAGAGAGAGAGAGAGAGAGAACGAGAGGAAGAGCGAGAAAAGTATCGCTTGTGCTTTGACGACATTCTTCGATATCGACGTTCTGTGAATTACGAACCGATCGTCACGTATCCACATACACAATTTCATTTGAAGACTATACTCGTGCTTGCACTTCGTCACGAAATCAGAGACGAGAAGTACGGATGACGCGAGACGCGTAGCGAGAACGAGATGACCCACTCGAAGAAACTATGTACAAGAGCAAAGCTCGGGGCTATGAGTATTAATCGCATAATTCGTGCATTATTCAAACGATAAATAAACGAGGTAGAGGGGGTGGAGGTTATTGCTCTCCGCTGTCGACACCGAGAATCGCTCACTGCGTATCATTGACCTTTATTAAATTAAACGTCAGCGAGGTTAATCCCATTTTCACACGTGTAGGTATGTACCGGAAGGCGTTATAATTTTGTCGTAATATCGTATCGGACGATTTTTTCCATTAAATTCGCAAATCGTCGAATCTGCGCGATGAAACAAAAATCGAGAAAAAGTGGGTTTTCGTTATTTTTAGCGCTTGGACGATCTTTAAGGATTCGAGAGAGAGACGAGTAAAGCTTGTTCGCGTGAAAAATTCATCGAAATTTAACCCGAGGAATATGATATCCTAGAAACTTGGGGTTCTCGTTACATTTACTTCGAGAATATCAAAATACTGTCATTATTACGTCGAGTGCCTAAACAAGTACCTGCGACCTTTAAAACGGAATATTTCTTAGGATTACATTTCGCTAAAACGAGTAAGCGGTCCTCGAGATCGAGATGCGAAATCTCGTCGTTTTTCTCCCTCCGGTACTCGTCGTCGTAAATTAAATTTTGTGGAAAACAATTACGGCGCTTCTCGTCGCGCAATATACCGAGAAGACGCGGTAAGATTGCAGTCTTGAGAAATTGTAACGACGTATACGTAAACGTTTTGCGAAATGACGAAAAATGCAAAAAATAAACGCGAAGTTAAGAAAATTTAGGGGATGATTCATCTTCGACAGACGTCCGAATTTTTTCGCACCCGCCCTCCCCCGTCTCTTCTTCTTCACCCCTTACATAAATTCGATTGTCTCCGAGTGTGAAATTCGTCCGACAAATAAAATTGCAAAGACTAGACTGTATACGTCACTTTCACCAGAGTTACAAACGATTTCGTGACTTTGTGTACGAGTGACTCGTAGCTTCGAACTTATTCTGACTCGGATGGAGATAAAACGAGTCCCATTATTCCTGTTTGTGCGGTAATTATTTAACTCACCCTCTTTGAATATCGTCGCTCGTTTGGTGGTGGTGAAGGGCCGGTGGGGGGACCAGGGGAAATGGGAATAGCCCGAGGGACTCATCGTCCTTCTCATGTCACGTGAGAACGAATAAACTTTCGAAGAAAGACACAGATATATCATACTCTACTCTGTATTACCGTTATATTGTATATATGTATATATATATATAGGTTTCTGTGACTATATATAGCCTGGCGAACGTTGAAGGGCGAGTAATAGTTAGAAGGGTGCAGCCTAGATAAGGCAGCCAGGGTGTGGTCGATTACCCCAGTCTCTCTCGTCTACCACACGTATACGCGAGAACGAAAAAGGAAACGGACCTACAACGTTTCTAAAACGCGTTACGTGTAGGTATATGCGTGTGTCGAGTAAGCTTTCGTGCGATGTGTCTGGACGAAAAGAAATTACTCGGGCAGCAACCTACATTTAGCCCGAAAAAAGGGAAGAGTCGTCGGAGACGAAAAAATAAAAATGAGATATACTAAAGTACTTTTCGCGTTTAATCGACAAAACGATATTTAATTGAATAGTCGTGACTACACGTCGTATTATTCGCGTAATAATTATACGTTCGTTATGCGTTTATTATTGTTCAATTTCTGAGAAACCATAACAATTTCACCTCACGAATTTTTCCAGACTGTTATTTGATCCGCGACTTGGAGCTTCGTCGTGTCGATACAATCGATACGATATCGGAGGCTTCGATTTTAATTTCATCGATGCAGACTATACGCGCTATGTACCTATGTATACCTACTCGTATTTATATATATAATCCTACTTTGCTTATCGATAATGTTACATTCGCTCAGGGATCGGCGAAAAGTTTGTGACGTTGCACTGTTTATCGAAGGATTGAAGGACTCGGCTACGTAGACACGAGGGTCCATTAGCTAATCGCATCCCACGGGATAATTGTCTGGGAGTTTTCCCGCTGGCATATATTTATAGCGAAACGTATTGCTTCTGTCGCTATACGTAAATGTCGTAACGTCTGTCTCCTTTATATACATATATATATTTTTATCTCCTATATATATTTATAAATAGAGATAAAAATTTATCAATTAATAATCGTATCTTTACACTCGTCTCGCACAACAAACCGCGTATATCTATTTAGCTGCGAACTCATATACACGAACACACTCAAACACCCACTCACCAGCCACTTGCACGAATCTCATCCTCGCGAAAAGCCTCCGCGAGTGACTCGTAGGCGTGGCTATGTGAGTGACCCTGTGTACGAGCGCCTCGGTATACGTGAAACAATAATAATCAGATAGTTAAATATACGAATACATGAAAATATCCGTGCAAAGAGGACGCGTACGTGTAAGATCGATAAAATTCTAATCGAACGGGGCGCGCGTGCTGTCTCATCCAACACGCACGCGGAGACACGGGACGAACGAACGAGGCAAAATAAATAAAAAAATTAAAAAAAAAAAAATTAATGAAAGACTCGTGAAACGGACGTTGTCGAAGCGTATGTTTCAAAACAATATTGCGTGGGCAAAACGCGATATACCAACGCAAAGTGTCTGCGTAACGCGTTATTTTTTTTCATTTCGTTTCGTTTTTTTTTGTTTTTTTCGTTTCGTTTCCTTTTTTTTTCTTCTCTTTTTTCGTCGTCGCATCGACCACGTCCCACATTCCGGAGAGGCTCTCTCTCCCTCTCTTTCTCTCTCTCTCTCTCTCTCTCTCTGTCTTTCTTACTTGGGAAAAGAGCGTGAAGAATAAGATGACGTGGCGGAGGGAAGTAACGAAAAAAAAGCAAGACAGAGAAACATATCCGCGGTGCGCCGCGTTATTTAATCTCTGGTAGATGCTCGTATTTATAATACACACTCGCGCACGGTCTCCTTGAGACATATATATAATTAGTATATATATATACTCATTATATCCTCCGTTTCATATAAGCGGTGACTGCATCGAGAAAAGTGACAAAGCATCCGACACCCGAGAACCTCGATTCCGGCAATTTTTTTTACTTTCGAGCGCGCGTTTCGTACTCTCGATGTATGCGATTTGTCGGCAGAGTATTTTAGAAACTCCGCAAAAATATCGGGATAATTTGCAATATTCGCGTCGATTGTTATAACAACGCGCGTATTACGGAAGACGCGTGAGAAATACTCGTCTTTTGCTGTTTTTGGGTAATTCTGGCAAATGTTGCTCGTAAACGAAGTCTCCACTTTGCCGGATAATACGTCATACCAGAACTTTTTTTATGATTATACATTTTTGTATATATATATATGTAATAATTTCCCTCTCTCTCTCTCTATATATATATATATATATACATATACTTACGGACGGGCTAGAAGGCTGGAACGCATCGATGGAAAAGTTTACGAGAAGCTCGTAAACGGTTAGCTGTAACTCGACAATCCGTAGGAATTGCACACGCAACTTTTATTCGTTTTTTTTCATACTCTACATGCACGTATTCATCGCATGCGTGCGTTTTAATAGAAGGATATATATTACATACGTATATTTATAATATCATCGCTGGCTTTCCTGGCTATCACGAAATCACTCAGCGCAAGATAGAACTCAAGATCCTGCGCGACTCTCAGCGATTATGAATTCTTCGGTACAATAGAAATCGTAAAGTCAAGGATGGATATGCGCAGTAAACATAAAATTTCTTCATAATGTCTTTGTGACAAGTGTCACTAAGTAGTTACGTTTTGTTTTTTTATCATGGACTTTTTTATGTTTTGCAACAAATCCTCTCGTCCTAGAACTGTGACGAGAGTAAAATTTTCTCGTTTATATGAGTATGTAAATTTCATCCCGCTCGAAGTATCGAGGGTGGTCAAAATTGTACAGAGTGGTGGACCATTTACTGGATTAAAAATCGGTAGATAAATCGAAATTTCATTTTCCTCCGAATTAAATTTCGTGGGTGGTTGTGGAATGGAAAATTGTGAAAAGACGAGAATTATATACTTACCCTCTGTCTGGTACGGTTCGTCGGTCAAAAGTTAAAAAAAAACGTGAAAATAATTTTTTTTTGTTCAAGCGACGATAGTCTGCCAGCGTCCCAAAATTTTTGAATTTTTTTCATCGCAAACTGTAGAAACGTCCTCGTGTTTGAAAAAAAATCGGGCCGATCGTTGATAACCTCTTTAATATCACTCATTTTCCACTGATAGAACTATTATAAACTCGATCCTCGTGAAAACTGTTCGAATACGTTAAAAAGTTAATGTTTTCCTTTTCCAAGCGCAAAAGCGTTAAATTCTGCTCCTGATGGTGGCAAAGTTGCATCAAAGAGAATTCTCCGGTTTTGGCGTGGGGACGAAAATCTCATTGTCGGGGAGCAAATTGCTTATTTGCGAAAACTCGGAGCGCTCACCGTTCGTAATTACATATCGTACGTTACATAAGTGGCGAACGTATAAACGTAGTTTCGTTTGGCTCGTACAAGTTGCGAGACTTTTGACGCAGGAAGCTTAACAAATCTCGCGGGAGAACAATTAGCCGGCACTTTGTAACAAAATGAACATTCGCATCAAATATTCTTGAAAGCTTCCGGCTCCGCTCGTATTCCCGAGTTATATATATATATTTTTTTTATTTACACACGCGTGTCAACGTACAACCAAACTACAGTTGTATCGTTTCATTAGCTCTTGTTTCTTTTACGTTTTATAACGAGAAATTTCAATGCGTGATTCCTCGCCCCCCCCCCCCCTCGTCGCCCTCTTTTGCGTACTCGACGTGAGAACTCGTTTGGCCTTAAACCGCTCGCAAACAGCATTGGCACGATTTTATTCGTTTCAAGACGAACGACTCTTGCCTACCACCATCCTTCTCTCTCTCTCTCTCCCTCTCCCTCTTATTCTTTCTCGTTCTCTGTCTTTCCTGCAATTCTCTCTCGCGATTTGTTATGCCGTCATGTTGAGATATCTCTGCTTGGACACCGCATGTCCAAAGCGCGTTGAAAGTGCCCGCCGAGGAATTCGATATATTAGGCGTAGAAACCTGATGGCGAGAGAAGAAAATGAGAACGGTCTTTCACGACGAGATTCGAAAAAGGACAAGGGAGGGATGTTTTTTTTCAGAACGTGGCAGAAAGAGAGAGAGGGAGAGAGAAGGATATCGTTCGTCTCGTCCTTCGAAGCAATCTTCCAAAGATATACGCATTTCACGCGTGTACGTAAGAACGATTACCATAAAAGGTCACGTCGTGTGAAAATAAACGCTACGAGTGTCGCGTCCCCGATGGGACCAAAAGGGACGGACCCGTAGCAGAAGGGCCCGTAAGTGAGAACGATCCGGCGGAAAATGTCACCGCGAGAAATGCTGGTGTTGCGAGACGTTCTTTTTTTTTCTTTTCGGCCTAAAACGTTTTAGCCACGATATCACGTCTCGTCTGTACAGCAACGTGACCATAGAAACGAGTCGCACTGCAGCAACTTTATAAAAACGGAATTTATCCGATTTTTTTGAGATTTCATTATCGACGGGCGATTTTTAGAACGAAACAGTAATCTGCCAAATCGACTTGGAATGCAATTATTTCTCGCATTTGAGACGATTCTATGGATCAAAATCGTTAAATGAGCGGAAAATTAATTTTGTATCGAGAAATAAAAATTTATCATTATTAACGATAATATAAATGTTCTGACATAATTATTATTGTAATATTAATCATATTTTCTCTGTCGATAAATAATGAATATCCCATAATACCCAAAATGCAAAAAATTATAAAAAATCATAATCTTTGGTTTTAAAAGCGCTTACCAATTTTAATTTTAATCGGCGTGCAGTCGATTCGTTATCCAGATTCGTCTCGCTTTCACGTCCCAACGACACGCTCAAATTTCCGTAGCATTTACATAATCACGCACTTAACATTCGATCCCCGAAAACAGCAACGACGATATCGAAATGACGATGAAAGAGGTTCGTGGGTTCGTAATGTCGAGTGCGGGGGTGCGAACGCTACGAAGAAAAGCCGATCGGGGGAGTCGATAAAATAAAATCGACGGGAGTCTGGAAACTTATGTCCTATATAGATATATTCGGTGTACTGCGTATAGTAACTTCTAACTTCATCGAGACCGATGATTACACGAGTACATATGTGCATACATGTATGTATTATACATGGGCGCACGAGGGTTAATTCCCTGATTAGTGTGTATCAACCGACCAAGGGCCATCCGCGTAGATCACGAGGAAACGAGCGAGCACGCGATTTAAATCTCGAGGGAATAACAGAGAATCAGGAAGAAAGAAGAATATACAATTATGCGCTAAGGATCATCGTATTATTACAAAAAAAAATTAATATAAAAAAGATGAAAAATGTGAATCATGAAAATTTGATCTCGCCTTGGACAATTTTTCTTGATCAATCTGATTAATCGGGTCAATGATGAATCGCGTTGCTTTTAATTAATTAGCAGGACAATTTATAATTAAGAATTTGATTAATTAATCAAACGTGTAATCGTCGCGTATCTATCGTGCGAATATATCGACAAATTTAAACGTAGAATTAGTGAATTAATGATAGATTCTCGAACTCGATGGTTCGAGTGTTATCGTGAATTTCGTTATAAAAATACCGCGAGGTAATTACACGACGGTAAAGGTGAGTCGTGAGCGACAAATGCTTTCAACGTATCTCGTGTATGCCTATAGTAAATATTGCGGCGCGAACGGACCTCTCGTCCATCGATATATCGCTCCTATAAGGTCGATCGTAATAAGAAAACAAATAAAATGTAATCTCGATGAGTCATCGATATTAAAGAGTGTGTATACGTCTGTGCTTCCTCGCAATATCGGATCTCTTCGTTGCACTCGGGGCAATATTATAGGACGATTTTATTTCTGGATATTACGACACCATCTCGGATAGCGCTCGTTATCTCTCCCTCTGTCTGTCTCTCTCTCTCTCTCTCCCCCCCCCCTCTCTTACACTTTTTTGTCCCTGATGATTCTTCGACGGAAACGATTTTTGACGTTCGATCGAAACCAACGTCGAATCACCGAACGACTTTCATTCACGTTCTAATATACATTATAAAAGTCATAAAGCGCAAGTAAAAGAAAGACTGACCTTTTTTTTCTTATCACTTTTTTTAGGATTATCAGGAGAAAAATTTTACTTACCTCTAGACAAATCTCGATAATGTTCGGTACGTTCGAATTTGCATGTACGAACCGATTTATCGGACGCATGATTATTTCAGTACATTATTATCGAGCGAGGTGCGACGGTCGCGACGTTCAGACACCTATAATTATATGGTATTGCCCTTATTCCGCACAAGATATGCGTATAAGTATAGCTTTATTGCCAACATGCACATATATATTTATATATATACGCACGCTAACACATCGATTATCACCGAATGTATCTCCGCGTGTGTCCAGACGATATTACACCTCGACGAGGGTACGAAAGTGGGACACCTCGCTACTTTTTTTTTTAATCTACGATTCTACGAAACGAATATAAAAAAAAATATATAATACAAAATTCTCGTCAAATCATCCATCGTCGTTCGCCTTAATTTTCCATGCTCTAAATTTCCTCCCTCTTCCCTCGATTTACGATAATTTAATAACACAGTGTCGTACGTCGATGTTGGAATATCACGAATTCGGTATTGTCATTGAATCATTGGTTTATCCCACGAAACTCAATCACCGATTAACCAATCGCTTCAAAACAGAATGCTTTTCAATCCGTACGTTACTCAACCCCCTACTGTTTGACTCGCAAATGCAATTTCGGAGAAATTAATTGAGCATTCGGGGGTAATCGTTTAATTTATCAAAGGATGAATAATATTATTGGAAATTAGCGGAACCGGAAATATTTATCGTAGTTTCAAGGTGACCGAATCGTTCTTGGACCTTTTCATGCGGAGACGAGGGGTGGGGGTAGTATACGCTTGCGCGCTATTATGTCAAATAACATTCTTCTCCTTTTTTTTCTTCTTAATAATGAGACGATAAAAGAGGGATGCTTTTGTACCCTTATAGGTATTATTAGAAAAACCGTTTGAGCGCGTTAATCGAACGTGTGGTGAGAGTTCATGCGGGGAGTGGACGATATACCACGTATGGTTATATTACCAGCGGATTTCAATCACCGTTAGTCACTGTTACTTGGAAAAATAAACGAACCGCAAACTATATCTTCCTGCTTAGTTCTTACTGAGAGAAAAAAAATTGGAGTTTTATCGTAAATCAGGGCAAATTTTACATTCTCATGACGCGAAATAACGACGAAGCCTTGAAGAATCGAATATAAAAATCATTCGCTCGCTCGATAATTGCAACCAAAAGTAAATACGAACGATATCAAATTCTTCCCTCTCGATGTCGTCGCCTTGAATTTCAAGAAGCAATCGGGTAACAAAAATTGCGCGTCGACGTAATCTTTCGTCGTAACGAAAGCATTGAGAATAAAAAAGAAAAAGAAAAATTTCCTCATATTTCTGGCCTCGCGTACGATACTTCGACACGCAGAATAAACACAATGTTTGTTCACACAGAATGTACATACGAGTATGGTCACTGATCAGCAATTCGAGCGAGCTATACGGTATATAACGGAAACTCTGCATTAGCGAGAGAGAGAGAGAGAGAGAGAGAGAGAGTGCCAGCATTGTTGACCAACGCAAAACCGGAATTCTTATCGTATCGAGGGGATTATTTTTGCTCCTTTATTTATTTCATTTCTTGTTTCGGGTTGAAAATAAAACTAGAAAAAAAAACGTCGTTAAACGCGATAGGTCCGATTAATAACTCCTCAAAACAAAACAAAAAAACAAAAAAAACGAAAAAACTCGTCGATCCAGGAGCTCGTGCTTAAAGAGCAAATGCAAAATACTTTCACTTCGCGCACGTACAGTACCGGCGGGTCGAATCGAGACCGTTTATAATTTATCAAATGAGAGAAACGAGAATCTCGTATTTGCCGGATCGCGTACACCTGGCGTTCGCGCGATCGTCACGCACGTGCGCCGTTATCGAGATTAATTAAACAAACCTTTTATTTCGTTTATCCCCACCCCCCATATCGTCGTCCGGGCGTATGGAATTTCGCAAATTTCGCAAATTTCGCGTTTCCTTTTGGCTGAGATCGATGATAAGGAGAAATTAAAATTCCAACGAAAACTCACCTGTGCGACGAGTGTCTCGAACGACAAGGACCGGACGCCATTCATTTCCGGTATGTGGCGTGGAACGTCTCCGTCACTTCGTTGATTCAACCACCGAGTTCGGGATATTTTCACGAGCCGAGAGGTCGCGTTATCACGCTCGTTATCACACTATGCGTGACGAACAATTATAATGCCACGCTGATTGACATATTTATATACATATATACATATGTATATATATATATGTGTGTGTTTGTGTATATAGAGCACCATTCGTAGCCAATTTATATAAAGGCTTCACGTGTTTCACCGTTCGCACGAGAGGTTCTCGTACAACCACGTGTACATATACATAGATATATATCCACAGACACAAACGACGCACGTACGATCGATAGAATAGCTTCGCTGTTTATTGTCAATCAAGCCTCTAATTGATCTCGCCCAAAGTTTTCGCGTTATACGTCAATTTCGTTTCGTAATTAAAAGACGCCTCCGTTCGTCGATCGACGCCTGGGTACGTAATGTATCGCGCGAGCTTTATTTACGCGAATTCCTCGCTTCGAGCTCGTCCCGATCGAAAAGTCACTTCGTGATTCGTACGATTATTTTTTCGTCGATTACGATCAACCGATGGACGATGACGATAAAAATTTTACGATCGACCAATAATCGATCGTTGAGTCGCGATCATAGGGACATTTTTGAACGAATTTAGAGAAATTAAAAATAATAACCGCGGGTTAAATCGTGAATCGTGGCTGGAGAACGAGCGCCACGATTTTTTTAAACTTACGATCGACAAGATCGTTATTCGATTATCGTCAAATTCACTCGTTCTTTCTCGCGAATTATCCAATTTGTATAAATATTTCAGGTCGAAGGTCGTCTTCGTTAACGATTTTCATAGCGACAGTATCGATTATTTTGTTATCGTTATCGAAATTCGAGAAATTTTAAATTCTTACGAGGGTTAATTCAGCGTCGAATCGCCGGGGTGAGAGAATCATCCGCGCATTTTTCCATCGTAATCCGGCGCTCGAAAACAATTAAAGTAAACACTCGAACGCGAACGACACTCGATTCACGCTTCACTGACACGACGTCGAGGCTAATGTTTCTTTATAAAATCTCCTTCTTCTTCTTCTTCTTCTTCTTCTTTTTTGTCTTCGTTACCACGATTTTTCTACATTATATTTACTCTCGTTTCAACTTTTCGTTAACGATCCAAATTCGAAAAAAATCTCGCGCCCACGAATTTTTATCGCCGTAGAAACGAGACGTATAAACAGACGATTACGAAGAGAGACACGGACTCGTTTTTATCGCCTCGCCTCCCCAGTTCGCCTCTTTTCACCTCGTTTACTTTATCGAACGTAAGCGAACTTCTACCTCCTGACGAGATGTAGAGCGATTCTTGAATTGCGACGTTAACACGCTTCATACGCTCGCCAAGCTCAAAACGCGCCGGGGGAAACTATACCGCGGTTAACGTTGCGCGCGCGTTTGCTCGCTCACCGCCGCGAATCCGGCCGCGCGTCGCGTCTTCGTCTCGTCGGGCTGAGCCGTCGGACGCACGGTAAAATAACAGGCTAGACGTGGGGGACATTCGAAACTCTCTCGTGGTATCGCGCGGGGCGACTCGCGCGCTTGCGCCTCGTACTTTTTATCGTTCCTCACCGGGAAACACGTGGTCGCGCTTATATACCTTATCGTGCCTATAGGTGCGCCTACGCACCAATAAATCTTTATATATATATACATTTATATATTTATATTAATATATCAATATGGAACAATCGAAATTCGCAAAAAAGCATCAAAGCTCGTTTCGTCAATTACCAATAATCCATCAACAAAAATTGCATCAGGAGGGAACGATATTTTATTCAACAAAAACAGAAAATTCGCTTCATTCGTCAATCTCCTCGAATGTAAGTTCCTCCCCGAATCTCACTGGTCGCGTCGTCAAATGATAAACGATCGTATCGTCTTGGTGCGACATCGAGCTTTTATTTATTCCTTATTTTTTTCCAAAAAAATCTTAACAAATGCGATACGTATATTTGTCCCTCGTTTCTTTCGTCTCGATGCTTTCCTTCGAAGAAAAACGTGATATCGGCAAGCTAAATTCTCGTCGTTGAAAGAATCCACGCCCGGCGGGGAAAGGATGCTGCGCTGTGCGTGATCGCTGTCGCGCGCGCGCGTCTGTCGCTATCAAGTGCAATCGAGTAAACTAAAGTGCAGGAGAGAAACAGATGGTGAAAGAAATGAATGTGTGTGTGTGTGTGTCTGCGTTCTTATCTCTCTATGTGTGTGTGTATAAGAAAGAGAGAGAAAGTATGTCCACGGTCGTGTTAGCCTGTGCGTGTGTGCGTGAGCGAGCACGTGGCGCATATCCAGTTCCGAGAGGTATGTCGGCAGTATTATAGTATTCTCTCTATCCCTGGCTATGTATATGCCTATCTATGTATATATGTGTATATATGTGTATGTATGTGTATGTATGCGTGTGTGTGTGTCTGTGTGTGCGCGCGTATAAGCAAGTCGCGGCCGGCGTTTGGGGGCACCGCGTCGCGACTGCCGTCGCGGCTAAGAACGAAAAAAAAGGAAGAAAAAAAAGCGATGCGATGACCTCATCACCAGCTTGCTATGTTCTCTCTTTCCGTGCCCATGTCACACACTACTACTAGCCATACTGAAAACGTCGTGGATCGCCCCCCCCCCTTCCCCTACAGTACCACGCTCACTCGACAACCCAGACGACCGACTCACCGCATTGCCGATATCACGGTCGCGTGTATAACGCGGTTCCGCGAGATTCTCGCACCTATATATATATATATATATATATGTATTATATATGTGTGTGTCTACGTACCACGTGAGGCGGCTCCGAGGCGCGTCCATTGGAACACCTTCGGCGAAAACGGTCTTTCGAATTTTTTTTTTTTTTTTTCGTTATTTTCCTTTGGTTTATTCGAAAGGATTAACGAGGTCGGTAATTTGGAAAAAGTTGCGACGTTTTGTTTATTTTTTTTTGTCAATTTACGTGGGTTACAAAGTTGCGTCTATAAGAGGGAGTACGCGCAATGAGAGAAATGCGATTCGCGAGGGAAGATTATATGTTGCCTGATTTTTATCGTAGATCACGTTCTTTCGCGAACAATCGTTTTTTCAATGATTTTCTCACCCCTTGTTCTAGGATTAAAGTTACAATTTAAATTCCTGTTTGTGTTTTTCCGACCGCACATTTATATTTACGTATTATAAATACAAGTGTGAAGTATAATTCATCAGCGTACTCGAGGAATCCTGACCACGATCCTGACCCTTGCTGTTTACGATGGGGCGCATCAACAAAACAAGAGGGTAGCGAGTGTTGTTTACATTGAACCGGACCAACGAGCCAAACTCTAACGATACTCATTTTATCCCCCCGATTACCCTACCACGAGTCTCACACATAGTCCCAAGTCCAAGGGTTAAATATACATCGTTTCGTTACTTTTCTTTTTCAAACAATTTTACCCCCAAATATTAATTCAATTTTTTTATTCATTTTACTATAATTTTTTTTCTCCAACCGTTGAGCTATTATAAAAGTTACAAGAGTGACGACGAAGGGTGGTTTAGCCGTCGCGTGGAGTAAAGAGCGTCCCGACGCCTGGATAAAATAAACGCTATATCGAAGAACCACCCCGATGAAATCGATCGAGGCGTCGCGTCGTTCGAAGCTCGTCGTGACTGGACACCATACGGACGAGCTTTAACCTTTCGCTTTATGAAAGAAAGAGAGGGTGCGCGAGAGACTCTCGATATATTTATCGTGGGCGCCATATGTATGTGTATGTTTAGGTGTGCGTGTGTAGGTACGCGCCAACTCTCGACGCTACGTAATATTATTACGGAAGCAAAAGTGGAGAAAGGTAAGAAATGTCATACGGCCGTGGATGTCGCGGGGGTGCGCGTCGGTGTTTTTAGCTCGAGCACGCATAGCCAACTCTCTTCCGTAAGATCGATGCGTACATGAGGCTTTAAGGATAAAATTCTATCATCGTAATTCTTCATCAGCGACGTTAAGGATGATTGTAATCAGGTAGGAGGGAAGGGGGGAGGTGAGGAGGGGGATATAAATATAATAGGGTGGGTGCGGATCGACGATAAATAATTTGCGTCGTTTTCGTACGCATAAATTTAATGCCGATTTATCGAAATAATTGTCGACCGAACGGATGGTTTAGTATAAATATATTATTATTATTATAATGTGATAAGTTTATTATAAATTGGAATGATACGATGCGAATGGAAAAATTGTCGAGTAATTGAAAAAATAGTAGTTGAAGGAATTTTATGATAAGTATTAGAGTATCGATTCGTGAAAATGTGTGAAAAGTTGATGAAGGTCACCTCGTGGTCACGGGGTGGCAAAACCGACCCTTATTACCCTTCTTACGTACGCACTGCTCGTTACTACCCGTGCAAGATGGTCGGTGACCCATATTACCCCGCGGAGTTATAGCAGTGATCCGTATTGCCCCGTCGTAATACGTTGGCGTCGTTACTACTTTGCCGGCTTACTCGGTGTTACATGTGCTAGGATCGTTAAAGGGTCAGTAATATCTGAAGTAAAGTCGAATGGAGTCGAAAGTTACTTGATCAAATAACCTCCTACAGTTTCTTAACGATATGTCTGTATGTACCTAGGTACGTAATAATAATATGGCTAAAAGGCTACTGAGTACACGTTCAGCCACTTCGCACCTCATCAAAGTACTCACAGTCCATATAACTGCATTATTAAGTATTTTATGCTATATGGATATGGATTTATATATATATATATCTAGCCTTCTACATATACACGTACCTTCAAGTTTCTATGTGTATAATAGTACGTGAACACTGTTAAAATCACTGGTAAAAATACGACGGTTACGAATAATCACCTCACACTTTTCCCCGTGCTTAGAGACATTTATAAATAGTTCATATTTTTTTTTACGCTTTTCTACTCGCGAAACTTTTTATGGCAATTTGCTAGCCTAAATGTATAATTATGTTTGTACGACTATCGATGAGGCTCCGAACACCAAATTACTTTTTATAAACTCCACCAAAAGTGCGTGTTGCACGGGAAGCTTTTTCAAATAACTTCTTCAGCGTTACGCTTTTGTTTGCATGGAAAGTAGCGTCGGTAAAACAGTACGATATTATTAGTACCGTCACACTCCGTCGCAATCCTTTGAGAAAGGCGCTGGTGGGTACGTCCTGGACTTTTAAGCGCTAGTCGTCATGCCGTCTCGTCTACTTATTTAAGGTTACGTTAAAAAGATACGTGTGTTTTGTTAATAATACTTTTTATGAATAAACATAAAAGTGAATATTGTTATTTGCAACTTTTGAATGTCAATTAAAAATTGATCGTGTTCTAGAACGATACTTTCCTTAAATCGTAATAGAAGTAAGTACTGAGATCATAATTTCCCACGATGTTTACTTCCGTCGTGTTTTCTTACACGATAAAAATTATCCATTGACCCGACTACCTGTTCTAATCATTCCTAATTTCACAAACTTTACTGATTTTATTGAAATAATTTAACCAAAAGAATTGTAACACTTCGTATTCTAAATAGAATTAACGGAAATGGCCTCTAAGAAAACTGTCGAAAATAACAGTACACCATTGTCAAATGTCAAAATAAAAGTCGAACCAGGCACATCGGCTGCACCATTGTTAAAAAATATAAAAACCGAACCTGGTCTGGTCGCATCATCATCACCGAGGCTGACGTCCTTTCGGGTACCGAGAGATCTTACATTGGGCGCTAGTATAAAGACCGAGAAACCGAGAAAAGTTTATGTCCCGAATATCAATGTGCAAAGAAACAAGAAAAAAGAGTATGTCATGAACATTTATGAATTAAAAATTCTAAATAATATTTGATTTGCATAGAAACGTTCGGAGGATTTGAGGCGAAACATGATTTTTTTTAATTTTTAAGCGACGGCGCTCCAGTGAAAAAAGAAACAAAACCATTGAGGGGTAGAGGTCGAGGACGGGGTCAAGGCGATCGAGGGAGAGGTCGTGGCAAAACCCCCAATAATTTGATTCAGGTAGAAAAAAATTCTTTCAGCAAATGACTTTTGTCAATATTAAATTAAATTAGTTAATTTTTTGTTTAGTCCACCGGTGTCTTCTCGGAAGGTATAACAGATTCCAGTCGCACGAGCAAACGATATTCCGGATATCGGGACAGTAGCGATGACTCGAGGGTTGCCAAGATGTTGATGGAAAAGCCAGTCCTGAATCTTAATCAAACTATCAACAAAGAGGAAGAGGAAGAAAAATTGAAATCTTTACTAAGAGACGATTTCATTGACGATGGAACTGATCCTTGTCTGGAAAATGGTCCAGTCATGTTGCCTCTCATTGACGATGGTTTGCCTCATTTTTATACGAAAATAAGATATACAAAGACCAATTTACAATCTGTAAACATTGATTTGCAATTTTAAGGAGGTTCAAGCGTTGTCCATGCATTAGACGAATTCCAAGTTTAATTGTTTAAAATTCGTACGAAACTTCTTAACAATAATACTCAATTATGGGTAAAATTTGAGAAAGTTTTATTGTGAAAAATCGTATTTTTTCGTAACTTCCCATAAGACCTCGTGTTAACGTTGCGATTTTAAACACTGAATATCTCGATTACCAGATCGTGAAAACTTCTCAAATTTGTTATCCGTTATAATACGATGCTCAAGAAGATTAACGCAAAATTTCAAAAAATTATCTTGGAAAAAATTGTATCTGATGATTTTTCCATTACTTTGTATTTACTACTTTATGATTATGACGCGTTTTTTCAAACACATTTTTCAAAATTCACTTTTCAGAATCGTTCGATGTATCTTCCAATTTCTATTTCTAGAACGTAAACCTTTTATATCGTGCAATGAAAACTGATACAATTATAACGCTTTGTGTTCTACAGGCAAATTATACAAAAGTGAAACAAAGGTGGAAACGGAAATGGTAGTGACGCAAGAGGAAGAGGAAATTGATGTGAAACCAATTATCCTGTCTAACGGAGAAGGTAAGTTAAACTTCACCTCAATCTACTTCTGTGATTGGATACGTCGAAATACAAATCCTGATTTAATTACAGCCGTGATGCCATCGAAATCACTCAAAGTCAAAAGCAAAATACAATCTGCGGATCATAGAAATACGAAGAAAACTGACGTCACGATTCCGCAAATTCTGGAAAGTCAAACTAACGGATATATGTTAATTCAGGTAAGACGGAAGAGTTGACCGGTACAGCGATTCACCGCATTATAAATGAAATATTTGTAACTGAAAATTTTTCTCGACAGTTTCCAGACTGCCTTCCCGGATTGCGACCGAGTGACGAGTCGACGGATCCGCGCTCGCGAAAACAACAGAACGAACAGGGTCCTGCTGCCGCGAGTGATAATTCAACGAAATCCGAATATTGCACGATGGGAAGTTTGAAAGGCGGTCTGTTAGGAAAACTTCAAATATGCAAATCCGGTAAAGCGCGGTTTCTCGTTGGTGATAACACCATGATCGTTGATCTCGGCTCGCGGCTCAGTTTTCGTCAGGTAAAACGAAGAATATTTTTCAATAAATTACGATCGTTAAAAAAAAATTGTTTTCTTCTCATGGAAATTGCTCAAATTCTCATTTCAGGATCTTATAGCTGCGAAGATTGATACAGACAATACGAATAGTGAACTTGTTAATCTTGGACGAGTAAACAATACTCTGATATGTTCACCCGATTGGGAAACGATGCTAGCTAGTCTGTAAATAATAAAACAATTTATTTCTAATACACACCCGCTGAGAGATTCCGACAAAAGGTTAACGACGAGAAAGGATCGAAGACTTTTTTCAAATTCATGTATTTTCCATATTTACTTAGGATCGTAGTTATGCAGTGCGAAATCGTTAAATATCATTAATTATAGAAATTAAGCACTGCAATTTAAAAATACATAGACGGGCGCTGGTTTTAGAATTAAAGTCGTGAATACGGGTCGTACCGGCAGGTTATTCTTTTCGAACTAAAGTAGAATATGAATTGTATCGATCGGTCATCGAGACGTCTAACCCACCGGGTTGTCAAAGCTACGGAAAGAAAAAAAAACTCGGGCGCGACACGCTTGATGATTGACTCTCGTCTAAAAATGAAGCAACGAAAGGCTATGTTTTAACTGAAAATTGCGATGGTACGATTAACGTTCGTTTTTTGTTTTTAGTTTTTTTTTTGTTTGTTTGTTTTTTACTGGATAGTAAAAATAAATTGCGGTCACTTTAATCGTCCGCGTAGAAAGTGCCTTAACTTATCGAACGCTAGGGAACACTGCAAAGTTCGGACCTCGCGACAATAATAATCATTACATGTAATACAATGGAAATAGACGTACGAGGTAGACACCATTGTTCATTCTCGCGGATATTTTTCTCGTCGGTGCGATACGTTCTAAGGTCCCGCATATGTATATAAGATCGAGAAGAAAATAATAGTTCAACGTTTTACTTGTAGTTTCAGTCACTTCGCTCGATGCTGTGTCCTTTTTTCATTGATTTTAACGCCTTTTCGCGAAGCTTCTTCTCTAATTCTTCGGTGTTACCCTCACTGGCGTCGGACTCCTCGGAATCTGCGACCTTCTTCTTTTTGTGCTTCCTATGCTTCTTGTGTTTCTTATGCTTCTTGTGCTTTTTGTCCTTCTTCTTCTTCTTCTCTTCCACTTCGCTCTCCTTAATCAACATCAATACGTTATTATGAATTATTAATGAGAATTATGATTCAAGGAATCTTACCATGCGAACGGACTTAGGAAATAAACGAAAAACTTGGCTATTGAGAGTTTTTGTTGTAAGGAAATGAAAAAAGTAGGATAGGGAATAATTAATAGACAAACCTCCGATTCACTCGTGCTAGTTTTCGTCTTCTTTTTACGCTTTTTCTTCACTTTTTCTTCCTCGCTGCTGTCGTCGGTTTTCCTCTTTTTCTTCGCGTCCTTTTCAATCACCTCTTCATCCTCCGAACTGGTATCTCTCTTCGGCTTTTTAACCTTCGACCTTCCCTCTTCGTCGCTCGTTGATTCTTTTCGTGACTTTCGTGTTTTTGATTTTTCCACATCAGAGGAGCTATCGCGACGTTTACGCGATTTCCTTGGTTCTTCGTCCGAACTCGAATCCTTTCGTGGCTTTCTGGACCGTGATTTGTCATCGTCATTCTTACTAGCTTTCTTCGGTTTAAGATCTTCCTCGCCCGACGTTGATTCCTTTCTCGATCGCTTGATCTTCTTTAAATCGTCCTCGACATCTTTCTTGGATCTTTTGCGCAGTTCGCTCTCGCTTATTTCCCGTTTTTTCAAATCTTTTCGATCTTTATTACGATCGTCTATAGAGTCTAGGAAATAAAGAAGCGCGTTTTATTAGTATGAGCTTCGCGTCATCGTCATTGTATAAACGATAGTTTTTAAAATACTAACCAGCGCGACTCGAGTCTCGAGCACGTTTCAATTTTTCTGCCGCATGCTTGCGATCGTCTTCCGAATCCGAACTACTACCGCCTTTACTTCTATCAGATTTCTCGTTATCGGACGAAGGCTTCCTCGATTTACGCGACTTATCGCTCTTACGCGATTTTTTGCGACCTGCAAAATATAATATATTATAAAAGAAACAGGAAATAAAGTATTCTAAACGATACGGGGCAAATTGTAAAAACTCTCCATACCTTCGGGTTCGCTATCCTCGGAATCCGACGATTCGTCGCGTTTGTCCCTCCGCGATTTCTTGACCTCGATCGGTCTTTTGATGGCCGTTTCGATCGGCTTCTGGGTAATCTTCTTTTCCTCCGGTAACGATTTCATTGGTTCGTTTTTCCTGACAAGTCTGTCGTCTTTCTTCAATTGGAAAGAATCCACCGATGCCATCGTCGCAACTTTCGGAGATGCGTCTTTGCTTTCCCTGTGTAACGACGAAATTACGATTTATTGGTAATGTTTTATTGCTAATTTCCGAGAGTAAAGGAAAGAATATTTACTTGAGCGGTAACATTTTCGATTTAGCTGCAGCGACCATGTCCTCGGTCTTCTTGAAGGGTGACGGTGTACGTGACAGACTCTTCGAGAACTAATCACAAACGTATATATACGTCAGTCTATATTTGTCACGTATATTTGAGATAAAAGACAATGAATATTTAAATGTGTTGTGTATTACCCTGTGTCTGGTGATGGGAAGGGTCGATGGTTGAAGTTTCTTGGGCGATACACTGACTTCTGGTTTTTTAACCGTGACAATATCGGGGATTTTCTTCAACTCCTTTTCGGGCCGTTTGTTCGCGAGCTCCTCCTTAGCGAGACGTTCCTTCTCTCGGCGTTTATTCTCCTCGACCTCTCGATCACGTTTCTCCTGTGAACGTTTACGTTCCATGGATTTCCTGAAAGCAGAAACACCGAAGGATCGACGTATGTCAAAGTTTTGAAGAAAAAGAATACCCGAACGATTTTGTTGCACGAAAAGCGCTTGAAAAGGGCGAGATAATTAAAATCGAAGAAACGGCTAATGGAAGTTGAATAATAAAAAGGCCATTGCGCGTCGACTCACCTCGATGATGGCTCCCCATCGCTAGAGGAACTACTCTCGCTACTATCCGTGCTACTCGACTTGGACCTGCCATTTCGCAATTCTTTTCGCGAAATTGGCACGTCCATTGGTCTCTTAATCTTTTCGTCGACCGTTATTTTCTTGTCGCGCAGTTGCTTATCCCTCGTAACGTCCTTGGAACGATCGGGAGATTTCGTTGCTACCTCTTTGGGTCGTTCCAGCGAGGAACGAGCCTCTTTCGATCTCGATCTACGTTCCTTGTCGCGACGGTCTCTGGAATGCTCACGCCTGCTAGATCGATCGCGCGACGTGGATCTATCGTACCTGTTCGATCGATCGCGGCCATCGGGAGAACGTCTACTGTTGCGGCGATCGGGTGTTCGACGACGATCATGGCGCTCCGATGATCTTCGCCTACGATCTGGTGAACGCCTCCTCCTTCTGTCCCCGGGGCTCGGTGATCTGCGACGATAGCGCGGGGGACTCCTCCGTGGCGGGCTTTACGCGTAAGAAAAAGATTTCCTCGTTAATCCAACACAATCGTGATTGCCATTTGATACGAAGAAAGTTGTGTATTTTAAAAGGGTAAAATTTGGAAAATTACCCTATTTAATAATTATTTTTCTTGGCAAAAATTTATGGTTTTGTAGAAGCAAAGTTTCCGAGAAAAATTTCATTAATTCAACAAAATACCTTCGCCGGCCCGGTGCTCTCCGAACCGAAGGCGGTCTCATGCCGCGACTGCCGCCGTAGCGATCCATCCTCTCGCGTTCTCTCTCACGTTCCCGGTCTCTCCTTCGATCGCGATCACGATCCAACGATGATCTCCTGTAATTATAATGGAAAATAACATTTGCGAACGAGTCGAAGTCGTCTCACGTCGCGTTTACGTACCTTCGGTTCCTGTCTCGGGATCGATCGCGCGACCTGTCACGATCCTTCGAACGATCTCGATCCTTTCGTGGTGACGGGCTTCGTCGCTTAGTCGGTGATTTTCTGTCTCTGCTGGAATCGCTGTCACTGCCACTGTCGTCCTTGTTTGTTTTTCTGTACGATCGTTTTGCCTGCACGCCGTCCTTCTTCTTTCTGATTTCAAAGTCGTTCTTGTCCTTGGCGGCTTTCTCGTCATCGGAATCCGTGGTGCAACTTGAGCTAGCATCGCGTTTACGATCACCGTTGTCCTTTCTCTTATCGTTCGGTGATTTCGAGCGCGATTTTGACGATCTCGAATGACTCGAGTCTGATCGCGATTTGCGCGATTTCGTACGATCTACGCTCTTCGATCGCGATTTTTTTGAACGCGAACGTGACTTTGATCGTGAATTGCGGGATCTCGATTTTGATTTTGATCTCCGCGATTTGGAGCGTTCTACCGAACGCGACTTTGATCTTCTAGATTTGGATTTGGATCTTCGAGATTTAGATTTCGAGCGAGATCTACGATTCTTGGATACGGGCGATCGAGATCGTCGACTTTTGCTGGCGACCGGCGATTTTGATCGCGATTTCTTGACTCGTGCGACAATTGGTGATTTCGAGCGCGACTTCTTCGCAACTTTTTCCGGTTCGGGCGTTGGCGAACGATTGTTCTTCTTCTTACCGTCGGCGATGCTCATCAGTTTAGCTTGAAGTCTCGAAATAGCCGCAGCAGCTTCCCTGATTAGAAAGAACATCAAAATTAGGTAACATCGACGATTTACGCTAAATTCGTCGCGTTTTAGAAAAGTTTACAAAATTGAATCGTCGTTATGATTCGTTGCGTACTACCAATAAAAGCGTTGACGAAATTTTACTCACGGCTTGGTTTTAATCGGCATCAAAGGTATAGCGTTCTCCGGCTGTGGCGAATCTTCTCGGTCGATCTTGACATCCTGCATATCCTTGCCGTTATCCTTGGACAGCGGTTTACTCGGTGATCTCGAGCCCGAGCGACGTTTCCGAACGGAACGTTCTCGTTCCCTGTGACGATCGCGTGATCGGCTTCGCTTACTTCTGAAAACGAGGGTGATGTTTAAAAAAAGAAGCTTAAATACAATCGAGCGGGGTAAAAATAAGATATTGCCTACATACCTGTCTCTGTCGCGATCTCGACTCCGATCTCTTCTTCGTTCTTTCGACGAACCGCGCTCTTTCTCTTCTTTCTTTATCTTCTCCGTATCATCCTTCTCCTTTTCCCGCTCCTTTTCCTTCTCCTTTTCGGCGATCGATGCCTGAAGTTTCTCCTGCTCTTCCTGCGATAAAATTATGACACAAAACGTAGCTCCGATTAGCCGAGGTTAGACGAAAAAAACAAATATCAAACGAGCAATCGTACTTCAATTGTTATATTTACCAAACGTTTTTTAATTTGATCTTTCTTCTGCTGCAAGAAAGCTTCCGGTATTCCGGTTATACTCTCTTGAGCCGATACCAACAAGTCCCACAGTTCGCCCATGAACGAACGAGCATTCCGACCATTCAGAAAGCCCGTTAGGTTGATCTGCATTTTTCGCGGGTCGGGAAACTGTAAAACACATTTGCCGACTTTGTTAATCTTCGCTCAACGACGTACCTAATCATCGTTTCCTTAACGTTTGCATGCGATCAACGTATTCGACCTTACGACTCTTGGTTTGTATCTTAGCTCCGAAATATAATAAAAAAAAGCAAATAAAAAAATATTGTTCGTCGGTAAACTGCTTTTCCCCCTCGAAAAAAGCAGAGTCACTTAAAATCTACTTAACGGCTACCTTACCATCCTTGGGGCAAAAGATCGTCAAGTTCGTTGTGCTACCTGAATGGAGAAATCGAAAAAAGACTAACAAGGTAAAGGTTAAATTATTGAAGAATGAAGAAGAAAAAAAAACGAAAAAAACATTAATCAGAATCTTGAATGAACTATGAAAATTAGGCGAGGATACCTTGCCGGTTACATCCTGCCAGACTGGAGCATTGTGTGTGTTTTTTGTCTGTTCTTTTCTCAAATCATTTTCATTAATCCAATTACTGTAAAGGTAAAACGTTTCGTTGAGTCAATAATATCCGAAAATTCGAGAATACACGTAATCACCAACCTGTTGGATCGATATAGTGTTTTCTATCGTGTAGATAGACACAAAGAAAAATAAATAGACTGTATATGCGCGCTGGCTTGTGTGTCTTTGTGTTTAGTGTGTGTATACAGGGTGAATTCCGTAAGGTTTCTCAAAAGGGATTTTGGTGCAGATGGAATCATTACAAACAAAACTTGCAAATATACATTAGGGATATTTTTAATAGTTTACGAGATATGAATATTTAAAGTTGATCCAATCACAGCGCGTCGAGAAGCGTTGGAGCCGCTCACTCTCCGCCCTATCCATAGATATAGCACAGTTTAAAGCGTTACACTTGGAATCGCAAAATTCAGAGCAGTCAATTATTATTATTTTATTACGCAGTCATTTGTCATTTGGCGCGCTCGGCAAAATTCAGAGCAGTCGATGCCCGATAAATAAAAATGACTGCGTAATAAAATAATAATAATTGACTGCTCTGAATTTTGCCATCCCAAATGTAGCGCCCTAAACTGTGCTGTATCTACGGCTAGGGCGAAGAGTGGGCGGCTCCAACGCTTCTCGGCGCGCTCTGATTGGATAAACTTTAAATATTCATATCTCGTAAACTATTAAAAATATCGCCAATGTATATTTGCAACTTTTGTTTGTAATGATCCCATCTGCACCAAAATCCCGTTTGAGAAACCTTACAGAATTCACCCTGTATATGCAATGTGTGTATTCGTGGTTGTGTGCGTATGTGTATGTTTGTGCGTGACAAGGAGCATCCGTCCCCCGTTCGGAAGCCCAATTACACGCATACGTTTCAACAATACCTCCTAGAAATTGGAAGCACTTCGGACAGCTCCACGATTATGGAAGAACACGGATCTTAACGCCCTTTTGCCGCCAACGGATTGTCGCCACCGGCTCGAATTTGAAACGGTCTGGCGTGAGACGTGCTCGTGAGGAACGTGCGCTGCGACGATGATCTCGCCGATTCGGCGTTTGCCAAGTGGAAAACACGCTCGGCCACGGCTGCGAGCTGAGAAAAGCCGGTTGACGCCGATGCGCCGATGATATCGAACGGGACGGCCTTGTGGTCGATCGGCGACTGGCATTTCTAATGCCCGTTGAAAGCGTTGCTCAGGATATGACGTGGAAAATCCTTTCGAAGGTTGCTATGGGAAATAATTCCCAATGGACGACGTTTCTCCGCAGTTCGACGATCGTTGACAATTTCAGCAGTCGCAGAGTCCGTTTTGCTGCGTTCGACGCAGCAGCTGTGACGGTACGAGCGAATCTGGAAAACCGCGGCGATACAGGTGTCCATCGTAGAGTTGTCGTGCTGCGGTTGGCGAGGTACCGCGATAAGACGACGAGGACGATGACGACGACGACCGAGACATTGCGGCTGCTGGTGGCCGTCGACAGACAACTCGGATGCAGCGAGAGAGGAGCACATCCGAATGCCATTTGGACTAAAGGGTTGAAGCCCCCACCAACGGTCTCTACTTATACTAACGGGGAATTCAAAGATAACGTGATAAGAGATTACTTGCGCACAGTACGAGCTATGTAGGCAGTTTTTCTTGCTACGCGCTTTTCTTTTTGCTCTTTCTTTGAATTTCTTTTCTTTTTTTCTGTTTTTTTTCTGTTTTTCTTTTTCCGTTAATCTTTCGAACCACGCGTATCGGGGTGTACGAAAGTAACGAGGCAATTACGGTGCCTCGCTGCTTCGGTCTGTCACAATCGCAGGATGAATTAGCACGCCGAGCCATTAGCGACAAGCTAATTCGCCGATCGTACTTAACATTGTTGCTGAAACAATGCTTATCTTTAACGTTTATCTACGATGAGGGGAAAAAGCCGATCGAACGCGTATACCGTATTTCTTTCATCGATCTTTCTTATATAAACTAATAAACTTATATACTACTGTTTTTCTTTTTTTTTTTTTTTTTTTCATTTTCAAACGTCCGACGATATATCGTCGTAACGGTTCTCTTACCTTTTCCTCCAGTTGATTATAAACAAATTCTACCACAACGTCGTCCTCCATGCCAAGAATCTGCGTTATCTTGGTCGTTATCCATGGTTTTATGACGTCCAGTTTCACTTTGCTCATGTCCACCTATCGAGATAATTGAAAAAACGCTAAGAATTTCATTCCTCTCGATACCCCTTATTTATTTCAATCCTTTTATATTTTAGAAGCTTTTTATCGCACAAAATGTCTTATTGAAAAAACGGAACACAAAAAACGATACGTTTTTTTTTACTTTTCACAAAATGCTCGTTCTATTTATAACTAAATGGTTAAAGGCTAATTATTGGTATTTTTACGAATAATGCTTTCTTTATGGACAATACCTTCTGTGTCAAGGAATCGCCGAATTTCATTTGCTTAAGCAATTTTTTCTCCTTGTCGCTGAACCTCGTGTCTTGCGACGCCGTTGTCCCCTAAAGAATACACGCGAACAGACCGCGATATAGTAAACGCCAAGGCGAAAAAAAAGAAAAAAAAAAAAGAGAAACGTCGCCGAACTGGCGCGAACTTTATCACATGCGTAAGTGGTATTGTTAAAAGTTAATTTTCAAAAATCATCGAATAATTTATTTTCCCGTGCGCAAGAGTCTTACCGTGTACATCATTTTCGCAAACTTCTCGTACTGCCGCTACAGAGTGTCCGGTGTATGTCCACGGTGGGAGAAGGTCGCGCGACGCCGCTCAGCAATTTATCAAACGTATCCAAGACGCTTACTCCGTAATGCAAAATGGAGTCTAATCGCGCTAATAATGTCGGAAGCGATGTAGGAGTTATTTTTATAATCACCTTTCTTCGTATTACAATAAACTTTTACAACACTCGGTGTTAGAGTTTTATTCGATATAACTCACGCGATGGATCAATTCGCCAATATGGCGATTTGTCTGATTTTGCCGTTGCACGCAGATGCTAATCCCTGTGCCGCAGCGGTGAACGCTAATGGGACTGATGGGACATGAGTGGAGGAACCGCGAACTTTTTGGACGAACATCAGTCGGGTTAGTAGCCGATAAAACAGTGCGCTTATTATTTGACTACCATCTCCATCTGTTGTTAGTTCTTATAACTAAGACATTAATTCGCGCGGCGGATACGAAGACTCAGATTTTTTGGGATATCGACGCCTCACGCTTGATTTCATTATCCATGTCCACCGCATATGCAGCCAGACGTTTTGTCGACGATACTGTAATGAATCTACGTTCCTTATTTTCGTTAGTAAAATTTGAAATAAGAAACATTACAATTTTTATCAATTTTTCGTAAGAATTACTTGCATACGATCTTCAAGAATATCGGCTTATACACAATAGTGAACTACTTCTCCATCAAAATTTTATCGTTGCGTACTAAGGATGTACAATCCTTAATACCATTTATTGAGGTTAGAATGTTCTAAACAAATGAATACGGGATCTATTTGTATTCTTTCAAAATATCCACTTATCCATAATCGTTTGTATTCATTTTTAAACACGAACTGGGGAAATCATAACTTCGAAATAAACGAAACGTTTATTCATTTTTCTTACAATACAGCATGATGGACGGTAAATCACAGTTTATTGTAATTTTTTGAACAGGCATCCGTTCATCAGCTTCTAACCTCAAAGTACAGTGAAAACAACAATTATGACGTCTATAATAAAATTACATGCCATTTCCGGCGCCATGGACGAATCTCCCCCATGTTACATACTTCAAGTCGACGAATTGAGAATATTACTAGACTGCGGTTGGGACGAAAATTTCGATCAAGACTTTATAAAAGAATTGAAAAGACACGTTCATCAGATAGATGCCGTTCTTCTCTCGTATCCCGATCCGCTTCATCTCGGAGCTTTGCCATATCTAGTGGGAAAATGCGGTCTCACCTGTCCCATTTATGCGACTATACCCGTTTATAAAATGGGTCAAATGTTCATGTACGACATGTACCAGGTACTCGAGAATAAATCGATCGCGTTACTTCGGATCGGTTCGACGACTTTGTCTCGATTACTTATAAATCTCCTTTTTTTTTCGTTAATCAGTCGCGCCACAACATGGAAGACTTTGACCTTTTCACCTTGGACGATGTAGACGCCGCATTCGACAAAATAGTCCAATTAAAATACAATCAGAGCGTATCGATGAAAGGAAAAGGTTACGGCGTTACATTAACGCCGTTGCCAGCGGGTCACATGATAGGCGGCACGATCTGGAAAATTGTTAAAATAGGCGAAGAGGATATAATTTACGCGGTGGACTTTAATCACAAGAAAGAAAGGCATTTGAACGGTTGCGAGTTGGAACGACTACAGAGACCGTCGCTATTGATAACCGACGCGTTTAACGCGACTTATCAGCAAGCTAGAAGAAGAACCAGGGATGAAAAACTTATGAGTAGGTGAAAGGCGTTATCGTCACACTTTTATACACGCCTCTTAATAATATTGAGAATATTTAAGTCTCCAAATTACGAAGTTGATACGTTTATTTTGAAAATTTCCAGCCAATATCTTACAGACGTTACGCGGTGGCGGCAATGTTCTCGTCGGGGTCGACACCGCGGGTAGAGTCTTGGAGCTCGCTCACATGTTGGATCAACTCTGGCGCAACAAAGAATCCGGCCTCTTGGCTTATTCCCTCGCGCTCCTCAATAACGTTAGTTATAACGTTGTGGAATTTGCAAAATCGCAGATCGAATGGATGAGCGATAAATTGATGCGAAGTTTCGAGGGAGCAAGGAACAATCCGTTTCAATTTAAACACTTGCAACTCTGTCACAGCATGGCGGAATTGAATCAAGTTCCTAGTCCAAAGGTTTTCTCAATATTTCCGAGTATTTGTCGATACGAGACTAAAAAAATTCATTCTTATTTCATACTTGGACAAATCGTTGTATCGTTTGATTTAGGTCGTACTTGCCAGTACACCCGATATGGAGTGCGGTTTTTCCCGCGATCTTTTTCTCCAATGGTGCTCAAATCCTCAAAATAGTATTATAATAACGAGTCGAACATCGCCGGGAACTTTGGCACGGGATCTCGTCGAAAACGGTGGTAATCGGAGTATAACGCTGGATATAAAGAGACGTGTTAAATTAGAAGGTCCGGAACTCGAGGAGCATCAGAAAAAGGAGAAAGCGAAACAGGACTTGATAAAGCAGGAACAAATGTGAGTTTGTTCGATAAACGAGGAATCCTCGAGTCGTAAAAACGACGAGGTATCGCACGATCAAAATCTATCGCTTCTTTCTCCTTTTTAGGGAAACCGCGGACGTTAGCTCGGAATCGGAAGACGAGATAGAAGTGGGCACTGGTCGAGGGAAGCACGATCTGCTGGTCAAACAAGAAACTAAGCCAGGTTTTTTCAAACAGAGCAAAAAACAACATCCGATGTTTCCATTCGTGGAAGAAAAGATCAAGACTGACGAATACGGTGAAATAATAAGGTGATTACGTGTGAAATTTCGCAAAAAAAATTAACGAAAAATAAACTATCCGCTCCTATGAAGGTTTATCGAATTGTATCGTTTTCCAGACCGGAAGAATACAAGATTGCCGACACGGTGCCGGATGTAGAGGATAACAAAGAAAATTTGGACATAAAACAGGACGACACGGCACATCATCCGGAAATAGCATCGGACATACCGACAAAGTGCATACAACAATCTCGCACGATCGTCGTAAATGCTTCGATCACTTACATCGATTTCGAGGGTCGATCCGACGGTGAATCGTTGCAAAAGATCTTAGCGCAATTGAGACCACGAAGAGTCGTGTTCGTCAGAGGTTCGCCCAAGGATACGGAAGTTATGGCTCAACAGGCAGAAGCAACCGGAGCTAGAGTTTTCATTCCCGGCAGAGGAGAAACTCTCGACGCTACCACGGAGACTCATATTTACCAGGTGAGCCATTCTATTGTCTTTATCCCCAACGAGCATCGAGTACCTCGAAGATTACGAATTTTTTTCTCAACGACTCTTGAAATTTTTCATGATAAGCAAAATTTTCAATGTTTTTTTTGTTTTTTTTGTTCTCTTAGGTTCGTTTGACCGACGCTCTCGTCAGCGGTCTGAACTTTTCGAAAGGAAGAGGCGATTCGGAAGTCGCGTGGGTCGATGCGTTGATGACCGCGCGCGATCACATTTGTCCCGACACGGTTGCCGATACCGAACCCGAGGAATCGGATCCCAGTGATAAAATACTCACTCTCGAACCATTGCAATTGAACGAGGTGAGCAAAATTTCTTTTCGTCTCTCGATCATCGATACGAGACTACTTTTTATTGAAATTTTATCGCTCGTTTCGACTCTACAGGTACCGGGACATCAAACGACGTTCATCAACGAATTGAAACTTTCCGATTTCAAGCAAATCTTAAATAAAAGCAATATTCCATCGGAATTTAGCGGTGGAGTTTTGTGGTGTTGCAACAATAGCATAGCCGTGCGACGTGTGAGTATCGTCGTTATAATTATACGCTTGCGATCGTAATAAAAAAAATAAAAAAGTATCTTTTATGTTTCATATTTTGCTTTTAGCACGAAGCGGGCAAAGTCGTATTGGAAGGTTGTCTCTCCGAGGAATATTACAAAGTACGGGAATTGTTGTACGAGCAGTACGCGATTGTATGAAGTATCGAGATACGACTGGAAACGAGCGATGTTTATTATTGTAACTTTACGAATCGTAATAAATTTCTTAGTGAAAAAATATGATGTAAGTGCGTGTTTTTATTGTCCGTTAGTTTGTCAGGATTGAAATTAACGCGTTGTCCGAGAGATACGTGATTCGGTAATCTCTGTTTAATCGTAAATCCTAAAATATCATCGAATATCGTGGAAAAAATAATATTAAAATTTAAAAAGAATTTCAGGTTTTTAACCACTTTTCTGAAATAAAGATGGATTATTGATACGAAGAAATCGAGATTAATTTGTTAGTAAATAATATAAAATAAAAATTCTTCTTTATTATTTCGTTCGTGGGAAAAAAAAGCTTATTTTATAAATACGACGAAAATGTTCGTAATTTGAATATTTAATGGTAGATCGATGGAGAAATATAGCGCGTAGTATATTACGCGCGGTATATCGTTAATGTCATATAAATGCCGACTTGGGTCTGACGGTGCGTTAGCCGGTAACGCACACGTGTTCACGCACCAAGTAACGTCAAAATTTAAATGGTTGCGCCGCGACGATCGTCACGTCTCTTGATCACGCAAAAATCAGGTGGTCATGGTTCTCAGCTGTTGACTGCCATCTTCCTTATATTCTTCCCCCACCCCCCGGCAAGGGTTGCACATTTTTTGCTGTTGTTGTACCTGCGAAAAGGTCTTTTTGCTCATTTGAGATAATATTATCAGTGAAATTTGAGGGACAAGGTGATAGTAAGAATGGTACGCGAATCCATACTTATGCATGTAAAATTAGGTACTTTTCGCTATGAAATAAACGAAAAAGCCTTTCGAGACGGACTACTTTCGGGCGTAATAATACCGGCCCGAGGCACAGTCTCGTCGTAATTTGGCCAAATTATCCCCACGAAAAATATTAGCGATATATCCTAGATGCTTCCTCTTGTTCCAATCTATAAATTTGTTCGAATTTACGGGTTATTGGTAATATATGTATCGCAATATTATCGCGAATTTGCGAAATATTTGCTCGTGGCGGAGGAATGGTCGTTCTACATGCGGGTGTGGTAGCGCACAGGAAGGACTTGTTCATTGGTCGAGTCGGATGAACGACTCAACACACTCATAACAAAGACTTTTCAGTGTGTATATGCATGACATACACAATCGCGACGTTTTCGTTCGTTATACAGGAACGTACCGAGCAAAAGAGCCCTCCGACGTACGAATGTACGTTGGAGGACAACACGACAATGCGATTTGCATCTTATCGTTCGAATATGACCCGGTGATAAGATAGACCTTGGAACTTGTATGTTTTACGAACGTTTCCGCGAAAAACATACATTCCGCGTCAAAAAAACAGAAAACTTAGTTTTATCCGGAAATAATTGCAATAATTGCAATTCATTACTATCGTCGTGTCTCGGGACACGGGGGTTGTACGACGTTTATCATCACGTTGGAATTGGGTCTGGGACGTGTTTCAACTTAAACGAGAGCATATGCTGTTAGCGATGCAACAATCGTCAATAAATCCTTGAAATAAACGAAGGACCAAAGATGGAGTAGCTCATGTAGTAGTCAATTGTCGTGTGTCCTGGTGCATAAAAACAGGATCGTACATACGCTCCTGAGTACTGGTCGTCGTCGTTGAGCAGCGGGCCGAGGAGGGGATTTCGCACGCACACAGACCGGCGCGCGCGGCCAACAGAATTCACTTCTCGCCGGCTCAACAAGAACGCGTCGACGTATACACCGCGCGCTGCCTCGACAAGGCGATATATCTGTTTTATTTATAATAAAAAAGAAAGAAGGAAAGAAAAAAAAAACTTGTGCGAATCAAAGCGAGATTAGTGATACAAAAATGTCGGGAGAAAAGCGTAGCCAGGATTGCGAGGATACTCTGCTAGCCGAGACGACGATAATCGTTGATATCGAAGGAACGACCACCAGCATTAGCTTCGTAAAGGTAACAAAGAGCATGGCCGGTTGAGCGCACGAAAGCGCCGGGCACCCTCCACATTTTGTTGATCCGTAACCCGTATCTCTGAAAGAACGATGCATCCTTTTATTTTTACGCTCTCAAACGATGAATTAATAATTCCGGTATCGATACAACGAGGATCCGGCGAGTAAATGAAAATTATTTTCGTCGGTCGTGTCTCCCGCGGCCAGGACCAAGTATGCCGGCTCTCTCGCTCCCTGTCTCTATCTCTGTCGTTTCGTCCTCGAGCTTCTCCCGATTCGCGAGACGGCGGCGAATGTCGCGAAAATTTCTCTCGTCCTTTCTCACGGGCACGCTTCGTCGAACGCATCGAGAAAAACTTGATCCTCGAGAGATTTTTCATTACGGACCTGTTTTCAACGTTTTCACTCGAAATTTCTCACAAATACGAAAAATCCCTTGAAAATATTTCTCTGTGCTGCGTTAATTTTCTCCATTAATTAGCCATAAGACTAGCGTATCGTGTTTCATATACCCGTAAATCGCGTTACAAAATTTTTTGTTTCGTTCCATTTCGCGTTTAAACAATTATTTCCAAAAACGTTGCTTTTTACAACGTCTCCTTATCTTTTTTATTCCTCCATCGTCACGAATAATTAAATCTCTATTTACAAAGAATATCATTAACAAATTATTACCGACTACCTTGCATTGTTCCAGGACACCTTGTTCCCTTATGTCAGAGATAATCTAAAGAAATACATTGAGAAGAATTGGGAAGCCGAGGAGTTTAAGGGTGACTTGGACAAATTGAAGGAACAGGTGAGTCGAATTTAATCCTCTTTCCAATTTTTCATTATTTCCCTAAATTCCCTCATTCTCATAAATTCCAAGTAACTTTCAACTACCAAAGTAACATTTTCCTTCGAAAATCAAAAAACGTGTCTAATATACCATGGTACCCTGTGGCAAATGCTGGAGCAGATGGTACTCGGGGTTCTTACCTGAGAATCATCCTTTGTTCAAAATCTTTGGTGCCAGCATCTGCAACCTTGGACTCCCGTTCCATGAATAATACTAGGGACCCAAACTTTTGTCTCCAACGAGTTCGCTCTTTGCCTTTCCTACTGTATTCACTACACTTGCTCTAGGTACATTGAATCCGAAATGTACATATCCTGTATGTAATATATGTATATGTAATATATCAACATGTAATGTACATATACATATATGTATATACCGTTTGAATATAGGTATATATTTATAATTATACATATATATGTATATAGAGAGAGAGAGAGGGAGAGAGATGTATATATATGTATATAGTACATATGTATACATATATAGGTATATATATATACATAGTTAAAAGATGAAATTATTTTCTTACGAATTATCTCGAACGAGCGAAGTGTCGGGACGTAGACGCTTTATCACGGGCAAGGTCACGACCCAATTGGGTCCACTAGAATTTAGAGCTCTAAAGTTGCCGAAGACATAAACGAAAGCAATTCGTTTGAAACGGTGGGCGCGAAACAAATTTGATATAGCGCAAAAATAAATACGGGAACGTAATAAAAATTGATCGGAGCGAGAGTTTTTACCGAGACGCGAGATGCGCCCTATGGTGTGCGAATTTTTGATTATTGTATCGCCCGCACCGTTGTATTAACGAAGAGGATCGTGACGAATAATGAATAGAGACGCGTTGTACGCGATATGTTGAAATAATTATTGTCGATTTTGTCTCGTTGTTTATACGCGCGAATGACCCGTGAATTGCAGGCAAAGAAAGATGAGACTGACAAAGTAGAGGGTGTAGTGTCGATAAAGGGTGCGACAGCCGAGGAAGAGAGAGAATCGGTTGTGAAAAATGTCTTATGGCAAATGGACGGTGATCGGAAAAGCGCTGCGCTCAAACAACTGCAAGGGCACATGTGGCGCGAGGCTTACGAAACAGGCACCAAGGGCCAGTAAGTCTGATAATTGTCCTCAATATTTTATTCCCTGCGTCAGAGTTGGACTGTATAGGAATATCTCGTAAATTTGATTAATTCGTTAAAATTGTCTTTTCTGCATCTGATAAACTATTCGACCATGCGGTAAATGAACCGTGCGAGATAACGAACGTTATCAGTTTGACTCGTGCAGTTTAACGATACAGAGACTTTGCCGATTTCATTAAAGCTCATTCGATAAGTACATTTAACACGGTATGATTGATATCTTGCGGTGGTATGAATAAATTGTCGTCGACAAAATTAATTGTCCAGCTCTGTTTCGCATAATTACGAAAATAGTCGTTTAATCCGATTTGTCTATTCAGCGTTTACGACGACGTGCCTAAAGCGTTCGACGCATGGACGAAATCCGGAAGGAAAATTTACGTATATTCCAGCGGAAGCGTCGCTGCTCAAAAATTACTTTTCGGTCATTCCGTGCACGGCGATATGTCGAAGGTATGCTCGAAGCGGAGATGAGTATTTACATACGTACATACTGTCTTGTATTTGGTCATTTGTAGGAAAAGGGCTCGGTTTTCTCCCACGTAATTTTCGTCTAATTGTCAAAATTAGCGATTTTTGTTACTAGGATGAATAATTCTACGTACACGCTTCATAATGCTTCTGTCTTTTCTTTTTTAAAGACTTTTTTTCTTCCTAATTCCATTTCAACAAACGGGGAGCCCTTTTCGTGCGAACTTGTATCATAATTGTACGAATTATTAACTCGAACGCTTTTCGTGGGTCGAGGAAAAATTCATTGAACGTAATATTTCGTGTTTTCAGTATTTTACCGGTTTTTTTGATACCGAGGTCGGTGCTAAGCAAGAAGCTTCTAGCTATAAGAACATTCTTGGAAAAATCGATGTCGAACCGACGAACGTGTTGTTCCTCACCGACGTAGTCAAAGGTTCGTATCGAGACCGAATCCTATACATTTGACAAATTTTCAATACCGGAAATGAATATATTCATAAAGATCAGTTCCCTGTCCATGAAATCTATTCGATCGCAGTGTTTTAATTAATTAATCTCTCGTATTGAATTTCAACAGAGGCACAGGCAGCTAAAGAAGCCGGTATCTCCGTAAACATCGTGATTCGGCCGGGAAACGCACCACTGACCGATGAGGAAAAGGTAACTTTTACAACTATCGAATCGTTCATGGACTTGTCCTTTCAAACGTCCGCCAAACGGCAAAAAGTAGAAAAATCGGATGAAAAAGTGATCGTCGACGAGCCCGCGATCGCGGCGAGTGAGCCAATGGACACGTCCGAGGAAGTGCCCGAAACAAGCGCCGAAAAGGTGCTCGAAAAACCGGAGGAGTCGAAGAAAATTCCAGAAGCCATAAAGGCCGAAGATACAAAAATCCCGGAAAAATCGGAAGTCACTAGTATGGAAACCGAGAGTAAAGTTGAGACTGAAAAGAAATCCGACGAAGTAGTCGTCGAAAAGCCTGCCGAAATCGTAGAATCGAAAAAAACTGAGGAAGAATCAAAATCACAGGAGAAGAAGAGCAACGGCAGCAGCGAAGTAACCGCGGAAGTGGCAGCAACGAGCGTCGAAGCCGCGGATGCGAAAAAAGAGTGCGAATCAACGAAGAAGGAAGCCGACAGCGTCGTCGCGAACGACCAACCAATGGACGAGGACAAGAACGATATACCGTCCAAATCCGAACCAATCGCCACAAGCACAGAGGACAAGACTGAAGTATCCGCAAAGTCGACGGAAACATCCACCAAGTCTGAGCAAAAAACAGAGACTGAAGCGAAGATAGTCGAATCCATAGGAGATTCATCAAAGACCAACAAGTCCGATTCCCTAGAGACGCCTAGTTCCACCGAAATAACCTCGAACTTAATCCCGGAGTCGAAAGTCGAGAAAACCACCGAGGAAAAAGTAGCGACGACGAGTGGCGAAAAAGCCGAACCGCCTCAACAAGTTGTCCAAGAAGCAACGAAGGAAAAAATAACGGCCAAAGTCGAAGAAAAACCGTCGTCGGTCAAGGTCGAAGAGGAGGTAGCGAAACGAAATGGCGATAGCGCGGCAGTCAAAGTCGAAGATACTCCGGCGGTGGATAAAACAGAATCGAACGGTGATTCCAAGACGGAAGTCGCCAAGACCGAGGAAACATCGTCGTCGGAGAAGACGGTCGCTACGGACAAGAAAGTTCCGGTTGGCCAGGAAACGGAGAAAAAAATCGAGCCGAGCGTAGAAATCGCGAAGAAGGATGAGAAACAGCCGGAGACTGAGAAAACGAAGATCGATGAAAAGCCAACCGAGGAAAATGCTGACGCGAAATTGAACGGTACGTCCGAGGATCCCGTGAAGGAGAAAGATGAAAAACCTCACAGAAACGGTCTGAACGGTGATTCGTCGAACGAAAAGAGCAACGGTGGTACGAACGACGAGGCGAGCGCGCAGAATGGCGAAGCTGAGAGTTCAAGCGGCGCAGCAGCGGCAGAGTCGATAAAGACAACAAAAAAAGTCGTCGATTCGACGATCGCTGACGGTGCCGGTGAACCCGACGTCGTTGCCCCCGTAGCTGTAGCCGCGACGTCCTAATCTCGTTCGCTTTAACATTTTAAGATGACCCCCCCCCCCCCTCCCTCTCTCTCCCACCTTTCCCTTACATACCAATTCTTCATACAGAAACCCCAAAATCCCGATCCAGTACTTATTCTCATAGTATAAAAAACAAAGAAAGGAAGAAACGAAAAATTTGGTCTCCCTGTCCAAAGGCCCCCCCCCCCCCCCCTTGCTCCCTTCCAACGCACCTTTACACGAATCGTACGACATTTAAGCATAATGCGATAATTTAAGATATGGCTCACGGGATTATCGTTCCTTTAAATACAGTATGGATAAAAGAAAAAAAAAGAAGAAAAAAAAACATTCACTTCTTTTTTTTTTTTTTTTTTTTTTTTTTTTTTTTATAAGAAGAAAAGATCATGGACAAATCGTGCGCAAGCGTCTCGGAGATTCGATTGTTTTTGGTTTTGTTTTTGTCGTTTTTTTTTCTTTTTTCTTTCTCTCTCTCTCAAATCTCTGGACTACGAGGTGATTTTTTCGAAAATCGTCGTAATTTCGACGCGACGAACGTTAACGTGTCGCGTACTCGTGACTAGGAATAAGCTTTTATATATTATTCTTTTTTACAATATTTCGCTGAAGTTTACGCGTTCGAAACAAAATTACAACGGCTGTTTGTTTTCTTTTCTTTTTTTTTAATTCCCGTCCGTTCTACGTTATTGCATCGCCAGCGCGTGATCTCGCTCTTGTTCAACTTTTGTCATTGCGGGAAAAATCCAAGGACGATCGAATTTATCATTCGCTGCCAACGATTTGCAAAAGTATCGTTTCTTTTGTTTTTTTTTGTTTTTTTTTTCACGTCGCCAGCTGAGCATATACTCATTTTTACTATTAATTGATACACCGTTATTTACGATACGAATACCCATAGGATAGTTAATATCGCGACAGACGGAGTATGCTGTGCTGAATGTATTGTGCCAAAAGAATTTTACCATCGTTTCGTTTTTTTCTTTTTTTTTTTTTTTTGTCGTTCAATGAAATTTTCTTTCGCCAACGTAAAACGCGCGTTCGGTCTTTGCGAACGAAAACAAAACAAAAGCATTGCCGTTCTTTTATAATGTTCTTCTTGAACAGGAAAGATTTTGTAACGAAAGTTTGGATTTTGTCTTGTTAAGTTTTTAAGACCGAAACGTCGAAATCGTCTCGAGTCGTTGGTTCCGCAAGAGTGTAGGAGAGGGTCCTTCGCGCAAAAAGTACTTAAAGCATCTGATCCGAAACGTGCGAGAGCTGTTTATACGCGATACGAACGATCTAAGGCGCGTCGTCAGTGACGAGGAGAGACGGTGCGTGAAAAATCTTCGACTTTTGTCGAAAAAATCATTCTCACGGACTGTCTCTGAATTTTCTATCCGAGGATTAATCGCACGACCTCGACAACCGATGTAACTCAAGTGCATCGAGAGTGGGCATACCAGATTCTTTTTTTTCTCTAATCTATAAGTTTCGAGCTAAGAACGAAGGGTTCATTATTTATTATTTTCGTCGCCAAAATTGACTGTGATCTAACGATAACAAAAAAAAGAAAGAAAAAATAGCCATCGGAGAGCGATTAACGTATCGTTTACGTCTCTCCGTATCTCTTCCACTGTGAGTAAGAAGACAAAAATCTCTCGACATTTGCGAACGTCGCTTTATCGCGATAAAAGAAAGTCGCTCTTCGCCCACTTTCGTGATCGATGATGCTGCCCAACCCTCCCACGAATTTTTGCAACCAGCGACTATCCGTTAATTCGATCAAGGAACGACGCATTTTTTTTAAATTTTATTTTTTTTTATTTTTTTTTTATATATAATCGTTTCCATTTAATTTACGAAAATTTAATTGGCAAAAGTGATTGTGTCAGACTGGGCCCGAGAGCGTGATTGCAGCGTGTAAACTCTTTTCGTCGAGCGATTAGTCAATAATACTATATAATTTAAAAGTAACAAAACCTTTTCATATTTTCTTTCGAAATTATTACAAATGCTTCGAACAGTCCTTAGAATAGTCGTCCAATTTGTATGATGTAGCGTTTCAGAATCCTTCTAATTACCGGCACATTCGGTACCAGCTGTACTTTTGGTCAATACTCGCAATTGTGCGGACTTAATAATGTATATTTTACTACCGGACATTAATTATCTTGTATTTTGTAAATGCGATCACTTTTCGTAGTCCATAACAATTTCGATGATTGAGCATTTCTTTCTTTTTTTTCAAATCTTATTCAAGTCTTTTTCTCCTTTTACGTTCATCTCTTCTTTTTTTCGTTTTTTTTCTCTTTTCATAATCGATGTATACGTCCATTCCATGATTTATTCTCGTGCCAATAACACGCAACGTCGGTCTGTGAGTACAATAAAATCCAGTTCGGCCGGATTTTGTTTATTTTTGTTAATTCAACTCGCTCGAGATTATTAACAAGCCCGAGGGTACGCGATACGCGTGTCCTATGTAATATTAATTGCGATGAAAAATTGTAACGCGACGAAAAACTAAATTCCAATCGTATCTCCGACGCGAAGCGAACAAACGCACACGCGCGAAGCGTAATTCAATTAAAAGCCAGAAAATGTAGATTTCGTATGCGATCTTGTGGCAATTTTTTTCGGTAGCCAATCGGCTATAAATCAATTGCGTTATCGAGTTAGATTTTACAAAAACGCGAGAATCCGCGCGCGGATTTAGAATCGAGACGAAAACAAAACAAAAAAAAGGAAAAAGAATCTTCGATTATCAAAGTTTGAACGGATTCGGCTTGGATATCGTTCTACTTTCGCGCAGAATAATGTTATGTTGTAATTTCTGTATAACATTCCTTCGTTCTCCGAAAAAAACAAACAAACATAAAGTCGAAAAGCCTCTTTTACGTCCTCGAATTAAAAACGAGCCGTTTGTCTAGTTTGACGCGAAAAATCGCGTTTGCAAACATCGCGCTTCCCTTCGATCGACTTTTCGTCCTCATCCACTTTCATCAATTCATATCATTCATACAAGATTTGCGTCAATGATCGAGCCCGAACGCGTTTGTTTGCAGTGCGATTTTTTAGGGTCGAGATTAACGAACGTTCGAGTTAAATTGGATTCGTTTTGTTTCCTTTTAATTGTCTTTCCTCGTTGATTCTTTATTTTTTCTTTGCCATTTTCATTCTTCATTTCTCATCTCTTTTCATCACGTCCTCGAATTTCAATGATCCAGACAACACGATCCCGATTTATCAGTCTCGAAGAATATTGAATAAAAAAATACGTTTATAATTTTTATCGTACGATTTTTATTTGTTTCGTCGAAGAATTTTGTATTTTTTTTTTTTTTTTTTCGTTTTTCCGACCGTACTGACAATTCGATCGTCGAGTTTGGAAAAGACGCGTTAAACGAGCATTTCCATTACATATTATAGTATACGATCAACGATCCCAAAACACTGCCTTCTCTCTGTCATATTATATATCATAAATATGCCTCACAGTTTCATACGTAATTTTCTTTGTGCACGAGATCGTGGCATAATATCGCAAACAGAACTTGGAAAAGTACGAATTTTAATTCTATCGTTTATTATTATTATTATTATTATTTGTATACAGTAGTTGCGTTTACTACGAATAATCATCAGTGATGTAAAGCAATTATACTATATTGTCAAGAGAATAATTTCATTCTTATACGTATAGCGCGCTCGATATGGATTTGGAGAAGAAATAATAAAAAAACAACAACAACAACAAAATAAAATATAAAAAAAACACAAACACAAAAGTAATGGCATTAGACGTTAAGATCCTCGAAGGTAATCTAATTATTCAAGTATGATTCACGTGGTAGACACATATATCGGTGGTTAATTCGAACGATATATCAGAAGAAGAAAAAAAAACATTTGTTGTAAGAATTTCATTGGAAAAAAAAACCCCCACAATAACGACATTATGTCTCCACTGTACTATTAATTCAAGGGGCACATTCGATAATACGCGTTGCATGACTTTTCGACTCGCAAGGAATACGAAGAGGACACGAAGAAACGAAATACACGATCTAACCGAACAGTGAGGTATATAACCAGTGACAGTTCCTGCTATAAACGATACGACAAGTTGAGCCCATTTTTTTCTCAAACTGTAAGTGGGATAGCACATACCTATAATGTCGTCAGAATTATGCGTATGCTGGAGACGCAATGTATGATATATTCAATAAATATTTGTTCATAGTAACGTTGTTGCGTCGCGCTGACTTTTTTTTTCACACGATTCCACGTTTTTTCCCGATACTTGGACGCGTAAGCTACGAATACGAATATTAATCGTTCGACGACCGTTAATTTTCCCGGGCAATTTACCGACGGCGCGGAATAGCACACTAACATCTAGACGGTAGTCGGGTGAAGCAAGAGAGTCGGCGCGATGTTATCGACGGTAGGTACAGGCACGTTTCTTGAAAGAATTGAGATAATAGACGAGGCGTCATCTCGTCACTTGGACTAACAAAAAAAAGCTCGGGGATCAACATCTGATGATAATAACACGAATAATGATAATTGCTTTGATTTCGTTCGTGGGAGCCGAGGACAGTGCGCGAGCCAGACATCCCGCGAATAAACGCGAGGCACGATAATTAGTGTTCGAGCCAGGCTCGTCTTCTCGGATATACGTCTTTCGTGGTGGTGTGTTAGTCACAAATCGTCCGGTCGTGAGTAAGATTCTCGTGGTTGTGCGTGGCTCCGTACGATTGTTGTTTGCATACGAGGCCGATGTCGATAGCGCACAGTCTCTGTGGCGTATGTGACCGCGACCGCTGTTGAAATGTCGTCGGTGAACAGTCGAGCGGCGGAGTGAAAATAAAAAGAACGGGGCGAAGAAACATGTCAACCCCGATCGTCAGTCGTGCGCAGACCTCCGGTGGCAGTGTGTCGGATATTTGTGTGGGATGCGTTGTATGCGGTATTACGGACAATTTGCTCAGGTGTTCGCGATGCAAGTCCGTCGTATATTGCACCAAAGAACATCAAAGACTCGATTGGAAGCAACACAAAAAAATTTGTCTCTCTAATACGATTAACGATACGACCAGCGTGGATGCGAAAACCATCGTATCGAAAAATCTCTCCACCGATTCCAGACGCCAGGTTAGAGAGAACAAGTGCTCTTACGGTTCGGGCGTCGGGATATTGTCTAACCTAAATAGCAATATAGTGAGTGAAATAACGAGGATACAGCCTGGTAAGGCTGACGTCAAGGAGAAAATCGAGGAACGTGTTCGCGGTACGTATAAATACTAAAACGCCTATTATTAAATCCCTCCTCGATACTCCAGCGTGATTACCTGTAAAAAAAAACATAAAAATAATAACACAATTGCCGAGTACGCAATCTCCGCGTATCTCCTTTCAACCAATGCTATTTTCATCTCTTTTTTTCTGAGATACGCGAGGAACACCCACGAATGTCGTATTTCTCGAAAAACTCGTTTACGCAGCAATATTTTGTCCCAAAGTCAATTGAGATATTTAGACATGTTACAAAATTTTCCAAAATACCCTCACTGACCTAGAAAAATAGTGTCCGCTACGAATTAATTTCTCACTTCGATTCTCGTCGCACGATGAAAGATCCGTTCTACTCTCGTGCTAATTCTTCCTATCGATATTTACATTTTCAATTATCATCACAATTCTGCCCTCGCGTGAACAAAATGAAGTTAGAGTTTGCCTTTTGTTATCGACCCTGTAGATTCGCACTCCGTAGATTACATTAACCAACTTCGCGCTTTTAATTATTATTCCCAATTGACATCCTGTCGTCCAGAGATCGATTCCGACTCCTCGTCACGTTCCAGAAAACGAGAAAATCCGTTGAATCCCCTATTCGTTCAGCATCGAACCCCAATACCATTATAATTCTTTCCATTCGTTTATTCAGGTTCGGACAATCGCCATCAGAGGTCGTCGAACGAGGGAGATTACGGTGAAAACGCGGTACGTACGAAGAAGAAAAGCGTCGCAAAGACGAGAGCAGCCTCGACGGGACGTCCAGACGGTTGGACATCCCCTATAACGTACGAGGGTAGTTCCGAGGACACTATATTAGGCGCAAGAGCCGAATCTCTCAATCCATCCGTCGAGAGTACGAGAATACTTGACGATACGAGTATCGAAACCTCGGAGATATCTCGGATACATCATCACAACGGTATGAAAAATTTTCCCGAAGTCTCGCTCGGCGGGGAGGATGATTTTTTGCCACCGTTTTTACACAGAAATCGTAATAATCTCGAGGAATTAATTATCGAGGATATATGTAGAAATGTAATAAGAGACATGGACGAATACGGTGTGTGCGTTGTCGATAATTTTCTCGGTGCCGAAAAAGGTATGACGGTATTGAACGAGGTACTCAATATGTACAGTGCGGGCATGTTCAAAGACGGACAATTGGTCTCGAACAAGGCTGGTGCTAATGATTTGAAAACAATAAGGGGTGATCAGATAACGTGGCTCGACGGTAAAGAGAAACAGTGCAAGAACATTGGTATGCTCATATCTCAGGTCGACGCGATAATCATGAGAGCCAACAAGATGCACAACAACGGCAAAATGGCGAACTACACGATCAACGGGAGAACGAAGGTAATATTTTTTTTCTTTTTCTCCAATATTTACATACGATTTATTATTTTTTTTTTTATAAAAATTTATCATTATCGTTATGATTTTGTATATTTTTTATTATTTATTTTGACAATATAACGGGAGGAAAATATGATCGTTGATTTTTTTTTCCTCGTGGAGTTTGTGAAACACACGCAATGCGCGAGTTGCGATTATCGTACGTGTAGCTACCGGTTGGGAGATGGTCGAATACGCCAAGCCGAGCGTTAAATTCTATAATAGGATAATTCGCGCTAGGTGGATAGAACGCAATGACACGACAAAGTCAAGTATGCGTCGAAGAAGGGAAAGAGAGTTACGAGGGAAAAAAAACGAAAGAAATAGCACGCGACGGTTTTTCTTGTCGGTGTTTGTTTCTGGCTTGACGAGAGACGCGTTGAAACGATCTCGGTGTGATTTATTTTCGTCATCTTCAACACAAACCACAAGCTGCCTGTTTATTTTCGTTCTTCTCTATTGCATCGAAATTCGTATATTTCATAGGAGGAAATAACAATGGAGTTTGGACTATGTCGAGGAAAAAGAAGGATGAAACGAAAAAAAATATATATGAAGGTACGAGTGTTATGGGTAAAACGGTCTCGAACACTCGGTGTATTTGGTCACGTACGCCTCTCCGTTCTTTCCCTCTCGTTGTGTTTCCCAAACGAGAGATCGGCCCACGTGGGGATCGCGCTAAAGATTCGATAGACGAAGTCACGCTCGGTCTGCTTTGCCGTTGAGCATCGAAACGGGAGAGAGTAAGAGGCGCGAGTGAGCTATTTACGAGAGAGAGAGAGAGAGAGAGAAGAGTGTGCAACGGCAACTGCACTTCGATTTAACCTTCGCGAAGGTGAAAAGCGGGAGAGTAGGTTTATATCGATGACTCCGCGGAACGTTTCGAGGGAAGTGAGAGAGACGCGACTATTTGCTCAGACTTTCGACCGTACACGATTTTATCGCGTTCGGCGTGTAGCCAATCGAAGAACGTTGGACCGAAAAATCATCGATGTCTCAAGGATCCGTGGAGGTCGCGTTGGAATTATTTTAAAAAACCGGAAGTTGTCGAAATATCTTGTTGGATGCCGAAGCGAATAATTTCAAAATTCATTTCCCTCTGTTTGTAGTTTTTATTTACTTAGGTCATTCGGTATCTTCGCATCATGCCCGGAGTTATCGTAGTTTCAAATTCTCAAAGCCCCCGTCTATTCTCTTTCGGTGATCGAGCGACACCGTTAAAAAACCGGAAGTTGTCGAAAAATCTTGTTGGATGCCGAAGCGAAAAATTTCAAAATTCATTTCCCTCTGTTTGTAGTTTTTATTTACTTAGGTCATTCGGTATCTTCGCATCATGCCCGGAGTTATCGTAGTTTCAAATTCTCAAAGCCCCCGTCTATTCTCTTTCGGTGATCGAGCGACACCGTTAAAAAACCGGAAGTTGTCGAAAAATCTTGTTGGATGCCGAAGCGAAAAATTTCAAAATTCATTTCCCTCTGTTTGTACTTTTTATTTACTTAGGTCATTCGATATCTTCGCATCATGCCCGGAGTTATCGTAGTTTCAAATTCTCAAAGCCCCCGTCTATTCTCTTTCGGTGATCGACCGACACCGTTAAAAAACCGGAAGTTGTCGAAAAATCTTGTTGGATGCCGAAGCGAAAAATTTCAAAATTCATTTCCCTCTGTTTGTACTTTTTATTTACTTAGGTCATTCGATATCTTCGCATCATGCCCGGAGTTATCGTAGTTTCAAATTCTCAAAGCCCCCGTCTATTCTCTTTCGGTGATCGACCGACACCGTGGCTCAGGATTGTAAGGGACAGAGAGAGAGAGAGAGAGAGCGAGATAGTGCACACACGAGCCGTACAAGCTACGCAGCAGTTGCCGGAGTAATTTTTTTCCCCCTGCGTCAGGTCTATACATAGCAATGTGTGACCTCGAGGATCCCGGGTGGTATAAACTCGAGCGTGTCTCCATTAGCGGGTTATAATAGCAAATGCTAACATTCACCGAAAACCTCGAGACTACTTAATCTTTGTTTCCAGAGCACGATATCGGTAAAAACTTGAAGCGTCGTTCGCAAACTAAGAAACGTATTCGGGGAAAGTATAGCGAAATTATATCGAATACCCTCGTTCGTCCTGAAAAACCAGTTTCCGTCGGTAATCTCGTGGCGAGTGTCGTTGCGCGATGCGTGCCGACACGAAATCGTCGCTTATCCTAGGTCAGTTGAAGCTTTTTAAAAGGCGAAGCGACGTGCTCGTACGGCGACGAAACTGCGATTCATTAAATTCTTCGAGACAATGACAAAGATCGAGAAGACACGAAAGTTTGGTCGAGATAGAATTGTGATAAAAAGAAGCCGAGCTACATTTCTGTCCGATCGGTCGTGTTGTACTGGAGAATGGCTGCGTTCGCAGCCATCTTTGGCTTTGGCCAAACTCTGTCCCTTAGTTCGCGCACTGCTCACTCGACGGCGCGACAGTCGCAAAATGTCCAAAATGCATACATAGACGTCTGTCGTCGATGTAAATAAGGAAAAATATTGTTAAACGAGTAATTCAATCTTTTCCCCGAAGCAAACACAAATAAAATAATCAACGGAGAATTCGTGGACTGTATGAGATCACCGTTCGGCGGAAAAAGACGTTAATTCTTCCGTGTTTTCAACGAAACACATTGAGGCTACGTTCGTCGGTGAGCTTTCACTGCAAAGATATCGGTCGTGTATGCACTCCACCAACGTATATATATATATCGTGACCTCATCGATTGTCGTTACTTTTGCTCGACGATGAATTTTTACCACGAAGGTGATAAAAAAGACTAAAGACACGTCGAGACTTGCACGTACACGGACAAATTTAAATGGTCTTACGAGAGATAAAACGAGACTCTCCATTCTCGTTTCGAGAGGCGGATTAAATGAACAACAGGGTTCTTGTAATTTCTGAACGATGGAGACGGTGATATTGAAATTCATTACGACCTCTTCATCTCTTTCTCTGACTCTCTCTCAACGATCGATGACCTCTTCGTAACTTTCAATGCAAGTCTGATGACTCTATTGTTTTTATCATACGCTTTCTTCGTCACGTAGGCCATCCCCGTGGCTATTCATCGTGTGTGGCTTTCACTCCACCTTTTTTCCGCACACACGATAAATAAAAGCCGTCTCTCATACGCGCTATCTCGTGTTATACGCCTCTCGGACCGTCACAATTGTGTGATCTCCCCTCCCTATCTCTCGGTTGTTCAATCTGGGAACAAAACTGATAAGGAACGAAATTGCGTAGATACGATACCGGTACGTATACCCGCGTGGATAAAAAAGAAAGGAATGTTATAGTTGCAACGGGCTAGACGCTCGTCAATGTTGTTGAACAAAGTCGTTCGACGACCATTATCGCAACGATCGTAATCTTATTTTCTACCGGATAAACGACGTACAACGAAGCATCAATTAGATCTTAGATTTATCGATTATATCGGTAAGAATGAGATTGCGAAATCTTTTCGATAATAATTTGAGAAACGATGATTGTTGAATTTTTTTTGCTCCAGGAATAATACAATTAATCATGAAAATATGGGAAGATAACTGACAAACGTATATTTAACAATAATGACGTCGAAGAAGAAGAAGAAGAAGAAAAAGATGATTAATTCGTCGTCATAATCATTTTTTTTAACATCGTACTTGCGCAGTATCGACAAATGGGGAATACCCTTGTGTCCCTGGCGTTTTCTAAGCATCGAGACGATATACAGGGTGAATCTCTTAAAGTATAGCACCATTTATTCTGGGGTAGATGGAACCATTACAAACAAAAGTTGCAAATATACATTAGGGATATTTTTAATAGTTTACGAGATATCAATTTTTGAAGGTTGTCCAATCAGCGCGGCGAGAAGCGTTGGAGCGAGCCACTCCCCGCCCTAGCCGTAGATATAGCACAGTTTAGGGCGCTACATTTGGGATGGCAAAATTCAGAGCAGTCAATTATTATTATTTTATTACGCAGTCATTTTTATTTGTCGGGCATCGACTGCTCTGAATTTTGCCGAGCGCGCCAAATAACAAATGACTGCGTAATAAAATAATAATAATTGACTGCTCTGAATTTTGCGATTCCAAATGTAACGCTTTAAACCGTGCTATATCTATGGATAGGGCGGAGAGTGAGCGGCTCCAACGCTTCTCGACGTGCTGTGATTGGATCAACTTTAAATATCCATATCTCGTAAACTATTAAAAATATCCCTAATGTATATTTGCAAGTTTTGTTCGTAATGTTCCCATCTGCACCAAAATCCCATTTGAGAAATCTTACGGAATTCACCCTGTATAAATAGTCTTGACTACACGGAGTCAACCATGAAAATCGATAAGGCGCCAAGAGAAACCGTTCAAACAACACGAGACCCCGTGCACTTGATTTTACGTGACGAGTATCACGTAGTCGTACGTATTACCGAGAGGGCTGACGCGTGAACGAGGCCAAGGTCTCAGAAGTACGAGTTATGCCCGCTTTTTTCAAAGGGACCTTGAATCGCAAGATGGCCCTACTACACCGTAGTCTCTTGGTCGTCCGTGAAATTCGAGTTGAGAAACGATCGTTACGAGCAAACACCGGAAAATAACGTTTCCTTCGTGTATTTCTTCTTACTTTAAATCTTTCGACGTTCGAACTCGTTTTCACCACACTCGTGTTTTTCAAGCAAACACAAGAATGTCCTTGGAAATGAACTCGCGGAACGACCTTAATCGCTGTCGCGTGTCGTTGCTATTAATACCAATCCGTGTTAGGATTTTCAATAATCGCGTTGATAAAAAAAAGACATCTGGCGATCCGAAAATAAATTATGATTCATAAAAGTTGCTGCACGCGGTCGCTCATCGTTGTACGAGTAATTTCGAAAAACACAGAGAGAGAGATTCCGTTCTCTAGAAGAGAATATAACAGCAGAGATAGAAAATTATGATTTTTTTTCCGATCGGGAGTCAAGATCGATCGAATTACGTATATATATTGTTTATCGGATCCTCGACAAACGCGTAGTAACGTTTTTTTGTAAAGACAGAACACGGGGGACTACCGAGAAGCTTGAAAGTTACGGTCGAGTTGAAGTCTAATCGATTTCTTATCGAAAATTCGTCACAACATTGAAACTACTCCTAGGTGGTCGGGTTATATTAAATTTACATAAAATCGACGCTTTTTCTTCGCGAACAGGAAATTATTCGCCTCTAGCGATTTACAGAGCGAGGCTTTTCTTTTTTGAAGATTATAAATTCAATCGATAGTTCTCGAGACCTTACTGATCGAAGGGAAAATCAATAAAAACGTGGATTTCGTCATTTACACCGAGAAAAGTCGTTAATTATTCCCAATTTTCACTATTTTTCGTGAATTGGATGTTTATTCATAGCTGAGATCGCGCGAAATTCCTCAATTTACATATAACTTCGTGTATGCGTGCGTGTCTGCGTGTATCAACGTATGGCCAAAGCGGATACGAGATGTTTCTCGTGGACAATTGTTATTTTCATTAATTTCCCAACATTCTTGCGTACAGCTGGTGAATATACCACCCAAGGCATTTGTATATTTCACACTCGTGGTGTATCATCATGTCCATTCAATCCGTCCCTATCGCTACGTTTCATTTTACAATCGCCTATGAACGTTTCGAAAACATAGAGTCACGACCCGATATTAGGAAGTACTCGAAGAATTATCTACGAAAGCACACGAGTTCCTAGGAATTGCTGTATAGACAGAAAGAATTTGAACTTTATTCCTCGAACAATTATTCACGACCGTATATCGCTTGTAAATAATAACGATTAATTTCTAACGTTGCGCCGCTTCTTTGAATTTCAATTTTCTTGTCGTAGAAACTTTCTTCCGTTATGCCTAACACGTTCCGTCATTCGTTTGATAATTTTCACGAAGCACCTACAATGAATAGAGTTTATACTCGAACGTAGTCGTAGCGTTAAGAATTATCAATAATGTTTATTCAGTTTTGAGGATACGCTCGAAGCTTTCTCAAAATAAAACAATTTTATACTCACTCGAAGATGTTTATGTTTCAGGCAATGGTGGCTTGTTATCCTGGTCACGGTTCTCACTACGTTAAACACGTGGACAATCCGAATCGCGATGGTCGATGCATCACGGCGATTTATTACCTGAACAAAGATTGGGACATCAAGGTACGTTTGAAATTTGAACGATTATTTTTGAATAAATATCCGTTTTACTTATGAACCTTGTATTATTTGCACTTTCAATTTTTTACAGAAGAACGGTGGCCTATTGAGGATATTTCCCGAGGGCTGGCGCGATCAGGTCGCTGATATCGAACCTCTGTTCGATCGTATTCTCTTCTTCTGGTCCGATCGAAGAAATCCTCACGAGGTTCAACCCGCTTACAAGACTAGATACGCCATAACATTATGGTACTTTGACGCTGAAGAGAGGAGTCAAGCTTGCCGAAGATATCAGAGAGAAAGTAAGACGGCATACGTGACGCCGAGGGCTTCTTCGGTATTTACGTAACGAAGCCTTTCATCGTCATCTCCTTTTCTCTTTCTTTCTCTCTCTCTCTCTCTCTCTCTCGTACACACGAACACACGGACCTACACGTACACACTCCTTGGTCCTTAATGCGGAACAATCTCCTTGATATCGTGGACTTTCCGTGTTTTAGATGTTCACTCAGAGTCCTGAGCTTCAATGCCACGATGGTAGAAGCGGCATTGTATATCCTTGCGTCGGCTCTCGTTATCGGGATATTACCGACAATACATCTTCCCACGCCCGACACAACTGTAAATATAATATTAAACACACGATGAGCACTGGTACATAAATATAACGTGTATTATTATGTATTACGAAGAAGCTAGTAGCAATGGAAACGATCGACCGGTTAGTCTTCTTGTATTTACGCTCTTACTTTGGCAATTAATTCATTTTCGATAGTTCACAAGCAACGACTTTCGATCAAACGAAAATTACGAGTGTTTCCCGTTTGAAAAAAAAAGAAAGAAAGATTATTATTCTTTTCTTTTTTTTCGCTTACGATCGTTCGGCAGAGTCCTACATTAGGCGGTGCGCCTAATTTTCCTTTTCTTTTTTCTCCGTTTGTTTCGTCGAGACGGACACGCGAGAAACAATATTAAACTACATATATAGTATTGGGATCTGGCGCAATGGCAATAGCGGCAATCGTAGATTTTTGCCGACAATAGGAAGGAGAAATAGAACAAAACGAGCCTCTGTATCTTGGAGCTATTGATGAAACTGAATCTGTTCCTTCGGAATCTTTCTGTGATGTCATTACGATAAGCCCGTTCTTTGAGCGTGCCTCAGGCTGCGGCGATATGTAACTTGGCGGGAACTTTCAATTACCGATGCACGTACAAACGTGGCCAATGTTTAGCTTCGAGCTGTAATTTAATTATAAAAATATGAAAGATGTTTGTAATTTGGTTGAAAGTGGCCAGTAAAGAAAAAGGCAGAGAGAGAGAGAGAGAGAGAGAGAGGAGGTAAATATAAATTATGCTTCCAGTGCAGTTAATTGAGATCTTGCGAGGCCTCGCGAGCCTGTACCTGTAACATTGTTATGTATATTTGCGAGAGGTAATGTAGCGCACCGTTTTTTTTTTTTTTTTTTTTTTTTTTTTTAATATCGAATGTACCTAATTTATATTGAAATTGTAATGAGTAGAACTGTACTGCCTGTGTCCTGTGTAGAACAAAAAACTGTTTAATTCGATCCTCGAATAGTCAATGGGAGCTTGCAGAGACTGGACAAGAGTGGAGGAAAATTACAGTAACAATCATAGATGTTACAACGTGTCGGCCCACTTGCGAATGAAGAGACTTTGAAGATTCTCGGGAAAAAAAAAAAAAAAAAGAACAAGAAAAAAAGGAAAATCTTTAAATATTTCAACGCTCCGTCGTAGTAGTACCTGTTGGACACGGTAGAGAGTCAATCAATATCCCAGTATCCTCGATGAGTGATTAACTTATTCTCAAAGCTCGACGCTAATTAAAAACAAGACGAAAAACAAACGAATTCACGTTTAACTTAATTTGTAGAATTGTTATTTCCTAAGTTATGCGAGGGTTAATGCCTTCCAGAAGTATTGTGAAAGTGAAAAAAGAAACGATTTTATTACGCGCCAACAATAAATATTGTACAAAGTCCGAAGATGGGTGAGCACTTCTTTCATCATAATATTTTCTCGATATCGATAATTCCAGATAGCCCAAAAGCCTCAAATATTGTCAGGTTCGTTTGGAATCGCGGAATCCTCGATCGCATCCGTCGACGGTACGTAAACCTTGAAGGAAAAATCATTTTTCGCAAAAGTACCGGGATTTATGACCCGACAGTCCTCGTAGCTCGTCGTGTACGATTGAAACTGATCGGCGACTACGATGAGGTCGGGCGTTGGAAACAATTGCAACGCGTGATCGTGTTTCCAGTAGATCGGAATCACTGGCAGACTCAATGGAGTCAAATGCGACTGGCAGATTATAGATTTGGCATACTGAAAGCGAAGAATTTCAAGGTTTAATGAAAATTCGATGTTTCGTAGCAGATGAATTTTTATTATTTTTAATTCAATTTATACTCACGTGTTCATAAATTTGTCCTTCATTCGGGAATCTTAAAGCGTTCCTACATAATTTTGTTAGCATATCCTCCCTAAATACGACAATCTCCTTCGTGCAATATTGTATTCTGCACGGATTGGTCGCAAATATCGTATCAGGCACACGCTTTTTAAAATCTTCGAGTAAACTCTTCGGCAACGAGTTTCTTGGTAAAATTTTCGACGATCCAAGATCATGCGGTCCAGGCACGAATACGAATTTCGAATTCTTCTTTATGTCCGGATATCGCTGAATGATATCGGCGAGTCTCAAAAAGCCGTCTTTCAGCTTCTGAGCGCTCGTTGTGTTCGGTGGAAAGCTGAGAAAATGACCGCACAAGACAAACGCGACGGGTGGATATTCGCTAAAACCTTCGAGCATCGCCTGAAATTTGTCGAGGACCCGACTATTGTCGACCCAAAATTCGGATACGAATATTATCATCGCTTCGGTTCTCGTATCCTGCCAGGTTCGTAATTTTTCCGAATTCTTCAATGTACTACGATGAGGACCACCGAACGTATTTTCATCGCCGAATAAAGCTCGCGAATTTTCCGAAGGTTCCGCAGGTGGAAAACCGATATCTTTTATATTTAAAATGCTGCCGTCCCAACAACCGTTTACTATGACTATACAACCTTCCGTTATCAGGCCTGCCTGAAAATTTTGTTGATTTATTAAGGAAAACATTTGGCTAAGGTAAATTTGTGCATCGTGAAACAATCATCGGCATGATCGAAAGAGCGTAAATCCGATATTCGTACTCGAAGGTATCGTACAAAAAGGATATTGCTTTTTTCAAATCAATTTTTATCGATCCTCCGCTATCTTCCAAGAAGAATTGTCCTTCTATCAGCTGGGACAGCAGTCCCATGACATAAACATTTCCCATTTTTGATTGGCTCAATAAATACTCGATCGGCGTCAATTCCCATCTTTCGGAATTAGTCTCTCCAAATTTCGCAGGCATAAACATATCTTGTCTACGAGTTCTGTACCATAGGAGCTGCAATCTATCCCGGAATATTGACGCTTTGTCGATGGATTCGGGATAAAGATCGCACGTAATCTTTTTCAATACGAATTTCATTTTGTCCGTGTCAAAAACGACTTTAGGTATTTCAAACGCATCGATCACATTGAATACCGTCTCGGTATCCTGCAGCGTAGTTTCCGGCCTGTAACATTCGGCTATTGCGCGTTCGATACTCTCGGCAGTTACGTGAGGACTGCCAAGATTTTGTTGAAAAATGTGATCCATTATACGCGTCAACCATGATTCGCGATCTCTCGGTTCGATTCTTTGTAAAAATTTGTGAATGCTACCACCGAGGCTTCTACGAGAGCAAGTACGTGAAGTCAGTGATTCGTAAAAAATAATTTTCATTAATAACGGTATAGAGTATTTGTTAATTGTTGTACTTACTTTGTAACTACGAGACCGTATAGTGAGAATGTACGTTGTATATTTATTAATGATACTTCGTCGGCCATTGTATTATTATTTATATTCGCACCGTAGGTTAAACATGGGTGATAAAAGCGCGCCAAAACTCCACTTTTTCTTACTTCAGTACAACATTGTGCGATAATTATGAACGAAGTTTTAGAAGCTAAACTGTGATATTAAACTTTGGAAATCTCTTGTTACCATTCCATTTCGCCAAAGATACGTATTATAGTAGTAATTTTGCAAAATAGATAACACGCATCGACAGCTATTATTTTAAAGACATCACTAGCTGATAGCGCCCTCAGGTGCCAGTTGTCGTCACTCGTAGTCGCACATTCCGGAACTTCAAATACCGACCGTAGTCAATTCACGAAACGGTCAGCTTTAGTCGACCAGAGGGAGTAATTAATAGCTAGAGGGCAGAGTTGTAAGGACTTACTGTGGGGGTTTCGAGGTCCACACATAAACGTTCTTACGGTTATTCTTACTCAGGTAAAAAACACTACTGTTATCAGTACGAAGTGTCAAATCGAACACACGTAAGTGTCTAAACGCATGCACTTTATATATATGTTCCTTCACAATATTTACGACTACGATAGCTCGCGGCCAACTTAACGTGGGTATAAAACAGCGACATCTAAGCGGTCAAACTATGAACTGTAGGTATTTTCCTACCCTCGACGCGAAGTTGGCTTCACCATCGTAGTCGTGTACATGTCGAAAAAAACAATGCAGTTGTAGCCATCTAAGCATACTATCCTCCACGGTGTTTTTTCCGCAAGTTTAAAAAATCATCTAAATGGCTGCGGAAGAGAGGCAGAATAAAAGTACAAAAAATGAAATGGAACGTAAACAGATATTTCGAGAATTAACGGCGGACGATCCAGAGCCGGAAACAACGGTGATTGACAGTCTGTGCATGAATTGCGGTGAAACCGTGAGTAACCAATATTTTGTTTTTGTCCTCTTACACGTGGTTATATCGGCCTCGTGCACTTTTCTAAATTATTTAATTATTCCTATTACCGGACGAGCCCTTTTCGTATTTAAGTTCCTTCCTTTTAGCCATTTGAATTTGTTGTCATAATCGTGTCGTTTGACATATATATATATATACACACACGTTCTATATCCACTTTTAGGGAGAAACACGACTCCTACTGACAAAAATACCTCACTACAAGGACGTAGTTCTCATGTCATTCAATTGCGAGCAATGCGGCTTTCAGAACAACGAGATTCAAAGCGGTGGCAGGATTAACGACAAAGGCGTAAGAATAAACTTGAAAGTTTCGAAATCGGACGATTTCAATCGTCAAGTTGTCAAATCCGATTACACATGCGTCAGAATCCCAGAATTAGATTTTGAAATTCCGTCGCAATCTCAGAAAGGAGGTATGAAAAATTGTTAATAAAATATTCCATCCCCTCGTATGATTTCACGATTTTCATATAGTCATAGACGATAAATCGTCCTTGAATAAAGATTGATTCTTATCCATCAGAGGTAACGACCGTCGAAGGTATAATCGATCGGAGTATCGCCGGATTGGAGCAAGATCAATCGAAACGTAGAGAGGAAAATCCAGATAACGCTGCAAATATTGATATTTTTATTGCAAAATTGAAAAATCTCAAGTTTCTGAACGATCCTTTTACGATAATTTTCGAGGACGTTACGGGGGAATGTTACGTGGAAAATCCAAATGCTCCAATGAAGGACTCTGACTGTACGGTCAGTTCTTTCTCGAGATCGGACGAGGAGAATCGTCGAATCGGTATTTATCCCGAGAATAAAGATTCGCTATTGAAACCGATAGACGAGAGCGAATTTACGCTCGAACAGCTGGAGGGTGAAGTCTTGTCGTTCCCGACCAATTGTCCAAGTTGCAACAGTCCGTGCGAGACAAATATGAAAATGACGAGTATCCTTTGCCGATGAGATTACTCGAGAGTAAATATTTCTAATTAATTACAATAGAACCTCGATTATCCGAACCAATTGGAACCAAGGCTAGTTCGAATAATCAAAAGTTCGGATAATTGAAACGTGGGCTTTTTGTGGTTTTTGGGACGAGATCATAAATAACACCTCGTCACATAAAAACAGTACATACACAATTATTAAAAATTTTGACATACGTATTAACGCGAAAACGTTAATATGTATGTCACGGCGATGTATCTCGCGATTCTCGCAAAGATACATTGTTGCTCAGGGCGGTGGCAACGAGAAACGATGTATCTTTCGGGCCAACGTTCGGATAATTGAGCGTTCGGATAATCGAGGATTCGGATGATCGAGGGTCGGATAATCGAGGTTCTACTGTAATTACAATATCCTTAACTTCGATTCGATTCAGATATTCCATATTTTAAGGAAGTCGTGATAATGGCGACCACTTGCGATATCTGCGGTCATAGAACAAACGAGATAAAAAGCGGCGGCGGTATCGAACCTCGAGGTGTGAAGATAGAGGTAAAAGTGAGAAGTAGAGAAGATTTCAGTCGCGATATCTTAAAATCTGAGACTTGCGGTATGGAAATACCGGAACTCGAATTGGAAGTCGGTCCCGTCGCTCTGGGTGGTCGTTTCACGACGATCGAAGGATTATTGTCGGCTACCAAGGAGCAATTGACCAGCTGCACAGCAATCAGTGGCGATAGTACGGAAAAATCGACGGAAGAAAGAATGTCGAAGTTTATCGAAAAGTTGGACGAAGTTCTAAACGGCGAGAGAAAAGTAACGATCGTGTTGGATGATCCTGCTGGTAACAGTTACGTTCAGAGTTTGTCGATTGAAGGATACGACGAGGGCTTGAAGATCACAAAATACGAGAGGACTTTCGAGCAGAACGACGAACTCGGCTTGAATGATATGAGAGTCGAGAACTATTCGGAAAAATAGTGAAAAACAAAAAAAAAATTAAAGAGAATGTACAAATATATATATAAAGAGGACTTGAAATCTTTATTTGGGTTGGAATCATTCGCCAGCGTGTCTGAAAGAATACGAGAGTATCGTAATAAGTACGAGTTTATGAAAGATTACGTAGGAAAAAATAACGTACACGATCGGTATAGAATCGAGTTTTTTCAGGGCGGGAAGTCGTCTCGTGACTTGCGCGCGCCATGATTCCGTATCCATATTTTCGCATATGGGATTGTTTATAAACAGGAGATCCTGCAGGTTTGGAATTTCCTGGAGTCGATTAAATTCCGCCCAGTCCTTGACCAAATTGTTACTCATGTAGAGAACCTTCAAAGCTTTGAGAACATTGACGCCTTTGATTTTCTCGATCATGTTGTACGATATCCAAAGTTCCTCGAGATGATCGCCGACCGCTTCGAGACCGGAAAAGGTCTTGATATAATTACGACCCAGCGATAAGATCTTCAAATGCCTCAGCGAATCGATTCCCGTTATCTTCTCGATCATGTTCGTCGATAAAGACAGTTTTCTAAACTCATTGAACGTCTTTTTTGATAACGAACGAGAGATGGATGAAAGAAAAGAAATTAATCTGTCGAGAAGTTGGATAACTAACTCGACGTTCACGAGAGCTGCTAAACCATTATCCATTCTATCGATGGGAGGCCATTGAAACGATAATATAATTTCTTTCTCTTCACTCGCTGTTTTACCATTCTTTTCCTCCCATCTCTGTATAGCCTCTCGGCACGATGTTGGCTTTGCCTGTTGCGTTTTTTTACACAATTTACAGAATATTGTATATATTTTTAAACAATTTTTTAAGGGGATAGAAGGTATTTTACCATGACTACACCTCGATTACTCGTAACGAAGTATTAAATACGACCGAATCGATTATTCAATTGGTAACGATTTGTAATATTCGCATATGATTTGTGTGCTCGATACGCCGATCGTCACATTTAAATTTTCGCGGTCATCGGGTTAGAACCGAGCGGTCCGGAGTTTCGAAGAAAAACGTCATTTCCGCTCGGTTTTTCATCAGTGAACAGGGATACGTATAATCTACTGTCAGTTTTGAGTTTCGCATTTTTGTTCACGAATTCCGTGAGAGTATTGGATCGTTCAGCAATAAATGTGGAATATTTCAAGAAAACTTTTAGCAAGTCGTATCATGTATTTAACTTTGCGTAATCACGGTGATGTTACGGATATATCGTGAATGAATTTCAAACGATTGAAAGTCTGCAGTGGCAACGAGAGAGAGGAAGAGGGAGAGTTGCTGAATTCGACCGCAAGATATCGCGTCAGTCGGTGTTCCAATGGCCGCCGCGTTACGAACGCCGTGTGTCGGCTGGCTGGCCGCTGACTGAATGTACGTTCGCAAAAGCGTGTGTCCGTCCGTTTATCGTTTGATTTATAAAGCCGCCCGGGTGAGCTCGATAAAATGCCAAACAGGCAGAAAAAGGACAAGGTGCGTCAATTACGATAATAAAATCGGTGTTCACTAACGGTTTCTCGGTGATCCGTACAGCATAAAAAACCGTCTTCTCCTATTCCTCCCCCCCACCCCCTCCTTTCCCCGTGCGAGCGGTGTTTCGTTTTTTTTAATTTCTCTCCACTCTACATATCTCTCGTCTACGGGTTATACATTCTACTCCCGTGTGTGGCATACGTATAGGATCGCGAGTTACACGAGAGCGGGGGAACAACCCCGTGGCAGCTTGACAAACGTGTGTATAGGTTGTTCTTTCGAACGCTTCTCGAACGTGGGGGTGTTTAACGGAGCTCCGGTATATCGCGAGAGAGAATAATAAAGATAATAAAAAAAAACCGGACGCCCGAAACGGGGGAGAAAAGAAATCTTCGCGATTCTTATACTTCTCGCTCGATTCTCTCGCGGTTTGTAATACCGCGACGACAATGGTACTGTCTTCTCTCTTTCTATCTCTCTCTCTCTCTCTGTAGAAATATGTATATATGTATATATATATATACATATATATACATCTATCTCTATTGCTACAGTACTTAATCGAAATTGATCTAATGTCGAACTAGTGTTGCTTTATTACCCGGAAAATTCTGTTTCTGTGTTGCAGGAGTCGGCAAAAAGCAAGGACAAGGGAAAAAATGGCAAGGACGCCGAGACTGCCGATGAGGTGAGGTTATATATTTACTGCCACAATTTCTACGATCTTGAACCGTAAAATATGAACTTTGGGATGTAAATTTGTTCTCTCTCTCTCTCTCTCTCTTTCTGTCGCATAACAGATAATATTTCCTGTTCAATTTGTATAGTAACAAGACATCTTATTTGGTGGCTAATATAGATATATTAGATTCTCGACTAAATCATCAGTAACTTGAAGTATAGAACGTACTTGGTACTCTCGTCGAACGACCAATTCGGAGTATATTTCAGAGTCTATTCGTCAAGTTACGCAAGACAATATTTATTCTTCGTCATTTCATTAGTTCGTCAAAGATTTTGAGACTCTCCGTCGATAAGGAGCAACTGGAAAGTACTGTTATCTAGGATTCAACGATTCGACGTATACGACGAGGCGAGGGCTCTTGTTTATGAATGGAAGCATGCGGAGCTTCGGATGGTCGATCGAGACTAGGCGGAGTTTATTTTCACAAGTATCTCGATCGACCGGCAAGAATGTATATAATCTAGTTTGGAAATACAGCGTCGAACTTGGGTGCATAAAAAATTTTATCTTTCCGAGCGAAGAAAATCTTAAGAATTTCTCCGTTTTTTAAGCTTACGATATATTTCGAGATTCGTTAATTTATCGCTTGCGGAGAGAATAATCGAAGAATGTACATTTTGCCAGAGTATCCAAGAGCTCGGTACTGCCGAATAACTCTTATCGCATGCAAAATTTATCGTTTAATTTGATTACGTTTCATGAGAAAGTCGAGAAGTTTGATATTATCACGTTTCTCTTATTTTACGTTTCAACGACAAATTAATTTCTCTGTATTATCGAAAAGTCCCGAAGGAACGTTCGCTGGGTCCCTGAGAAACAAAATTAAATTTTTATCGTTCGTTACAAAGTCCAGATGTATTAATGCACAATTCATCTAGATCAATCGCAGTTTGGCTATTTTCAAAAACGCAACGATACCGATTACCAACGTACCAACGGAATTTTAGGCTCGCAACGATATAAGTTACAGAATAATAGTCCACGAGCTCTGTACCATTTCGTAAATCATCCTTCGATGCCCGATCGACGATTCCATTTTCCACTGGACATTACGTTAGCCCGGAACTTCCATTCTCGGTACCTAAGAGCGTTAGATGGAGATAAAGAGAGAGCGAGCGAGCGACTAAGGGAGGGTGGGCAGGGAGGGACGCTGCGACAATCCACGAGTAATTACCAGATTAGATTTCCTCCCATTGTAGCAACGATCATAACATTCTCCGAACGAGATTAAAGCAATTTTCCGCAGCTGGTAAGAGAATGATTTAGAGCGATGTTGCAGTTTATATTCATCGATATTATCGAATGCGTTAATTCGATCCATCTACCAGGTACATATTATATTACACATAACTATCCATAAATTCATCGTAGTAACAAAACAAAAACAAAACAAAAAAAAACAACGCTCGTATATTCGTTTCATTCGCATCGACGCGAACAATTTCATGACCTTTTTGTAATTAGTTGTCTCGCACGATTGCATAACGCGCGTGTAATATCTGTATATAGGAATAATCGTTTTGCCGCATCGCTGACGGAAGAGTGGAAAATATTCAACGAGTATGCATACACGAATGAAGAATGGAGTGTCGGCTGCTGGTTAGGACGAATACCGACCGATATTACTCGCCGAGTTACGTACGGAGGTATAAGCGTGTCTGGAAAGAACACGAACGATGTCAAAGATGGCACCACTGCGACGATTTAAACATCATGTACCGGGTGTACAGGTACGAGTTCGTACCTCACGCGACACTACGGAATAACGTACGAGGAATTGGATACGTACGCCAACGTGACGAAGGATCGAATTTGGCTGAAAAAAAATAATATTCGTGGATAAAACGAATTGACCAAACGGAAAAACTCGAAGAATCGTAATGGACCGATCGATTTGTCCTCGGCAAGACGTTTCGTTGGTCAGGGACTTTGAATAACGAGCGACCGCTCGTATGTAAGAGTCTCGCAATTTGCACTCGTCGCACCGCGTTTCTACTACCCTTGAAATTCTATACAAACATCGATATATAATGACGATACTGTTCACTCGGATCACGTTGATCGCGAATACGTTTCAAATACGAGTTATTCGCGAATGGACATTGTTCTCGTGGATTCGTAGTTGTATATTGATTTTTATTCGGTGGTTCGAGTTTGCTAAAGCTCTCCCGATGGAATATTAATATTTGGAAGTACGGGGATAGTTTAAACGACTTGCTCGACTTTCAAGAAAATCGCGAGAACTTCGAGGGACGGGAAAGTTAGTTTAATAAAGAAAATTTGTTTTTTCACTATCGTTGATCGCGATCGACGGTCTTTTCAAAGTTGCTTTCTCACGCGACGATTACAGTTGGCGTCGAATATACGCGTTGCCAATACCGGAACGGAATCGTTCGCGATCCATTCGTTCTTCGTCTTCGACGATTGCGAAACAAACGAAAACAATTGCTATCGGTATACAATAACGGGTTCGAGCTTTATATTAAACGAAACGATATCACGGTTATAACGCTTTCACGCACCTATATTCGCCTTTTCGCACCCTCCTCGTCGTTGTCCTCGCGAAATCTCGCGGTATTCTATTTCGAGTTGGGTGCAAATAGAAAGCACGCTAATAATATATGCCAGTGCATTCCGGCCGGAGCTAAACGAAAGCACCAATTTTTTGTTTTGTTTGCGTTGTTCGCGAATTTTTAATCGCCCGTTTGGAAAGAAAGTGAAACAATTTTTCTTACAATCGCTTTCGCACGTCCGAGTCGATGCTTTTGGAGTGTTTACTTCTGTTCTTTCTGTTTTTTATTCATCTTGATCGATGGTAAATGGGAATGGGGTAGGTCGTAGTCGAGCTTCACCGACATATTTTCTCGAGAGTCTCTCGGTCGCACAGCGCTTCATAACGCCAGTTATTCGAGCCTCGTGACACTCGTACGATCCGTTCGTAATAATAAGTCGGCTATTTGAGCTCAGATTTTCCTGGTTCCATCTAAACTCATTCGGCTACATTGTCCGGGTATTCGAATCCTAAATTTTTCGTTGCATCATCGATTCGTCGGATTAAAAATGATAAAAACGAATCGTAAAGGAAAATTTAACGATTCTTTATTCTCAATGATTCCTCGCTTTGCCCGACAATTTTCTACGAATCGTTTATCGATGAGAGAATACGCGATCGAGCCAGAGAGCTTTGAGACAAAAAAAGCGAAAAAAGAAGAAGAAAAAAAAACAATCCTTTGGAACGAAATATGAAAAATGTAAACAAAATACCGCGCGATCTTATAGTCCGGATTACAAGTAGCGCTCGAGGGTTTATATAATAATCTCCGGTTTAAACTCGTCCGATGTGGTATGTAGACGTCATATAAAAATGCTGCTCCCACTGTGCGCGTAAATGCCGAGGGCGTCCGACCAGTTGACAGCTTTATCCACTACGCGCCAACAGCGCTGCCAATCGTCGCAGCGGTGGCGTCCCGAATCATCGCGAGAATTTCCTCCAACGAAAGAATGAAAATAAAAAAGAGGAAAACACGCAAATTGAGAGAATTAAGAGAAATAATGCGCGCGCTCGTGGATTTGAGTAAAGAGAAAAAGAAATAAGTCATAATAATAAAAAGAAGTTGAAAAAGAAAAAAAAACTCACTCGTCGAGATGGACGAGAACGCGTGTGTCTAATACACACGTGACTCGTAGCTGGCTGGGCACGTTGTCAGCGAAAACGTCAAGCTCTCTCCCACTCGAGAGACGTCATGCGAGTCGAGAGAGCTGCCAAACAACAATAACGTTTCCCTCTCTCTCTCTCTCTCTCTCTCTCCCCCTCTCTACATTTTCAACCTCTTCTCGCGCACCGCCAATATTACAGCTGGACAAAACAGTGACAAGCTATCGTCTAAAAATATATTCTCGCCAATTCGTCAAGTATTAATATATTTACGCTCGACCGATACGGATATTCTACGTCGAAGTGTATAAACAAAAGAAGAACAACAAAAACTCGGAAACTAAGAGAAATGCACGAAACGTGACACGTGGAAGTGGACCACGAGATGAAACCCTGTCCTGTGAGTGACGAAAATTTGTCTCGAACAATCGCACATAACTCTCGTCCTTTTAGTTTCATTTATTTTCTCTTATACTCGTTGAATAATAATATCGTATGATTTTATCGTGTGCATAGGTAACGACTTGGTGAAAGAGAGAAAAAAGAATATAAGTAAGATGACTAAGTAATACGGATCTGGATGGATGAACGACCGAGCCAAGATTCACCAGGGACCATTGGTCGCGTTACGAAGAGATCGCACAACTGCGTCGCGATCGTTGGCGACAGACGATAGAGAAGCGCGCAAGCATCGTCCGTTCTCTCTCCGGCGTTGTGTACGACGCAATACGGGGCTTTTCAGGGACGCTCTGGACGAGCACAGTCGGACTATGGTCGAAAGAGAAGCTTCTCCGGTTAACTCGGCATGATCGAGCCCATTGGGCGAAAGAGAGCCGTGCGTGGACCAACCGATAAAACGGAGACATCGCTCGTACGTCAAGAGCGAACGAGCGAGCGTCCTCAGTTCCTCGATCCTTGGCGCACCGTACGCGCTAACGAGTACGATCGATTTACGACAATTATCGTCACCTCGGCTAGTTTTGCATCGACCCTGTCGATCGTGCGAGAGCAAAGGAGTGTAAACTACCAAGAGAAATAAGAGATCTTGTTCGAGCGCGAAGAAAAGATCGAACGGTATTAAAAGCGTTATCGTCACTGACTCTCCGGACAATCTTACGATTCTCCGACTGGTGTAACACGAGATGATCCTCGATACGCGATATTTATATTTTTCGTCGAGCCGAGTTTCTCGAATATAACGAGAAAAGCAAGAGCAAGTGGAGAGAGGCTGCCGAGAATCGGAGAGACGAAGATAGATAGGCGCATCATTTTTATCATCCTCGAGGCTGATCTACGGGAATAAGACGCTTTTAAATATATCTATATACATATCTCTATCTATATCTATCCACATATATATACACACACACGCACACACGCACACACACAGAGAGAGACACATATATATCTGAGATTATAGACACGACGATGTGCCGTTCGATACGAACGAGAAACTCCTCGCGTCAGAATTTTGTGACTCGAGTATCGGCTCGTCTCGCTCTCGCAGCTGGCTGATACACGTATACGTATTTCGTCTCGACTTTGTACGTACGGTGCGTATATTTTTAACGGCGATCCTACGTACGCGCGTTAACCGTGGTTTCTGTTACGCAGCAGCAACAGCAGTGGCGAACGCTAACCAGGAGAGCAGCGTCACGTACACTACGATTGGTACAAGAGAGCCGCCTCGTAATTGCCGGAGAGAGAGAGAGAGTGAGAGAGAAAAAGAGAGATTTATACACAGACACAATGATAACCGGGGCGTCGTGCCACCACCGGCAACGTCCACCGATCTGTCGCCAAAACGTGTCGCAAGTAATTCGATTCTCGGTCACGAGCGTGATAGTCACTTTTATTATCGGCAGTGCCACCCAACGACCTTGTCGCTACGACAGGCTCCTCGTTGAAGAAACAAGAAATATCCGTTCTTTCGAGGATACGCTTGTACGAGTATTCGAACGACGATAATACGTCGCGGATCGACGTTCGATTCGATCGACGATCGATCGCGCAACTACGCTACCTTTTTTCCGTTTTCATTTACTTTTTACCTATTGTTTTCTTTACGAGGAGTTATCGAGGAGAAGAAAAAAAACTGTGATACACTTAGGATCGGATAAACACGCGTTTAATTGTAAATTAATATTGTATAGTGCGATTAGTACGTTGAAATTGTCGGAGCCAACGATTTTTCGTTCAAGGCCGTGTCTCGTTGATTCGGGTGTTAAGAGATTGGGAGAGTGTCGGATAGTTTGCCGAGTAGTAACGTTAGTCCGGAAGCGAGAAATAAGTGCGGGGTCTCTCTTCGATAACGTCGAATGGGTGTATTTTCGGGTCACGGGGCATTCGAGCTCGGGCATCGACGCACAAGGATGTTGAACGACGAACCGGAAGTCGAGGCGAACTCGCGAAGAACGATAGAGTGATTTACGTTCGAATTTACCGGCTGGTGAAGAAAGGATTAAAAGCAATTCGTCGTCAACGATTTTCGTCCTCACCCTCGAGGAGGATGGAAGTTTGGACTAAATCCTGACAGTAGGACTGTAATAAACAATTCTACTTGGGGGCGAAAGCAGCTTAAAATGCAGGGCTTCAGCAGTCTTGGCTTGAGCAATGTCTTCAAAAAGAAGGCAGGTTTGAAGATACAGAAATAAGGGCGGAGAGAAAGAGAGAGAGAGAGGGAGAGGACGCACAGGCATCCGGCATAACGAATAAATACGACAAAGCATCGTTGCGTTCTCGCGGATAACGTTTAATCTAAAACGTTCGTCGAACAAAAGTGCAAAAGTTGTTCCAACGGCACGACGATACTGATTCCCCGATAAGATAAAACAATATGGCTCACGAACTTTTTTATTTTTCACTTTTTTTTTTCTTTTTCCATTTTTTTTCGAAACGTCGCTTCTCGCGACGATAATTCACCGTCGGGCTTATCTTGGTCGATCGTGTTTGTATCTATGTGGAACAACACTCGTTGAATCGAGGATTACAGTTTTGCTAAACACACGACGTTTGTTTTATGGTCGATATGCAATTAAGTTTAATCGATGATTTATTTTATTGTTGTTTATTCCATCGAGATGATTTATTTGCTACGGTTGGAAAGTTTTCGACGAGGTAGATGCGACGAACGAATCGATAAATAATTTATCATTGTTTATTCGTCAATTGATTCGTGAGAATTACATGATTAATTAACGTTGTTCGTTCACGTTGCAGAGTATCAAAGTGGCGGGAGGACCACCGGGAGGAAATGCACCGCCACCACCGACTCTGATCAACAAGATGAAGTATCAGCCTGGTGGACCCGTTATCAAGAAGGACAAACGCCAGAGTAGCTCGAGATTCAACATATCGAAGAATCGAGAACTCCAGAAGTTGCCCTGTTTGACCGGTAAGACGAAAAAAATGAATTAACAAATTTACGAATATCTTTTGATTGTGAAAATTGTCTTACACAATTATAATCTTTCTTTTATCGAAGAGAACGACGTAATTTCAGATTCGCATCTACGAAATACCTTTCCTCGACTCGAGAAAACTCGCGCCGATAAAAAAAAAAGTTTATTTTTCTTCTCATTTTTAATAATACATTTTTTATTTTGTTTTCATTTTTTAAATCGTTATAAATTTATGAAAATCGTTACATTTGCTTAATATTCTTCATATTCAAGTATGGCTTACTAGTCTATTCGGAAGTCATCGCCATTTGCTCTTTTTTTCCCTGGAAACATTTTCTTTACGATAGAAAAAAAGTTGCGAAACTTCTCGTTAGCGATTGGTTCTGTTTTCTATCGGTCGAAAATTTTCGCACCAAAGCGAATGATGGATCGCGAAAGTTATGAATGAAAATCTCAATCAACGGCCTCGAAAACGTGCTAAAATTACTTCGTCCACGAATGCGCACAATTTCGGGGCGAGTTGAGCAAAGAAGATACTCGAGAGTCACGAGGGGACGAGCTGCCAAGCGTTAACGTTGGCTCCAAATTAAAAGCGCGTTTCCAAATTTCTCGGTCGAGGGACGAAATGAAAATTAATATCGTCGATCGAAGAACGGAGGATGATCGAAGGGGTAGGAAACTTTGACGAAGGAAAGATAGAGATAGAGAGAAAAAAAGAGAAGAAAAAACGTCGATGATTTCACCGGTGCGTCCGCGATAGCGCGGGCGACTCCCTCAGTAGATCGAGGCATTGGAAAACGTATGTGGTCAGCCTAGATTCACCGTAAAAGTCCGTCGTGTCAATTTTGCACCGGATTCCCCATCTCGATTGATCGAGAACTCGGCTTCGATCGCGTCATCGTTCGATCCTGATCGATATCGATGTCGGAATTAATTATTATCGACTAAGAACAACAACTTTGGACGCTGTAAGTCGCAACGTTTTGCCCGAGGGACCGTTCGAGTTCGTACCAGTATAACGTGGAATCTCGTGTGAAAAGAGAGAAAGAGACGAGACAAAAAGAAACGAAAAAGACGAGAAGTAGGAGGAGGAAAAAAAATTCGTCGCTTTCCCGTGACACGCGAGATCGTTTTTTTCCCATTTTCCCACCGAAACGCGTTGTGTCTGCTGTAAAGTGAATGGCCCCAACGGTACATTGAGTACGCGAGAGGCGAGTGACCCCGCTTCGTGCCCCGGCACAGTGTCCCACCTTCTCGCCAATGGAGAGCAGCTTACTCTCTCCTCTTTCTCTCTCTCTCTCTCTCTCTCTCTCTCTCTCTCTCTCTCCCGCCCCTTCTCACGTTTCATTCATTCCTCCTCGCAGCTCGACGAGGTTCGTGATTACCGATGAAGCAATTATTATTTCTTTTTAGATCCGACGTTCAATTTTTCACGGAACAAATTGAAACGGGGGTGAAAATCATTGATATCGTTATACGAAATTCCGCAAAGGGATGATTTTTGTTTTCATCGTATGTTTGGCAACACGAATTTTCGTCGAGTTTACGAGGGAGGATATCGAAATATCCTGGCCTTCCCCAACGCGAACGGGACCGGCGAATAATCGGTGTACTCCTATACGTGTGTACGCGCGCGGGCTCTTGTGTGCACGTTGGGAGAGCTATCTCGGTGGTCGGCGAATTTCCTCCTCGAGTTCCTCTCCTCCGCCTACGTCAGAGGATATCGATTGTCCTTGGGGTCGCGCACGCGCCTTCATCCCCCGTTTTCTGTCTTGTCCGCTTCTCTACAACCCCCCTACGCATAACACGACGTAAACAGTAACCACCGAGTGCGCCGTCCTTTCGACCTCGACTCGTTGCTTCACCTCTGACTTGTAATTGCGTTTTCTACACCGACCGAAAGAAACTCTCCGTTTGTATTCGCACGATTCAAAATACTTTTCGGGTTTAAACGTTCATCGTTTTTTTTTAACCTTACTTCTCGTTTGTCGCTGGCCGTCGAAGCTTTCCTCGGTGAAATCATGATACGTTCCTGATAAACGCCGGAGAATTGTGCGACCGTACCGCCTGGAATTCCAGTAGTCGTGACGGATAGGCGTTTTCGACGCTACAGGTGTACGATACAATAAAACTAAGTGCGTTCGCCGGCTCGTTTTTCTCTTGGCGTGGCCAATTAAATCGCCGGAAAAAGAAGAAAATAAAGATAGAAAAATTGAAAATAGAAGAGGAACGAATATGTGAACGAGAATTCTTAATCGGTCGTTAACCAAAAGCTACGTGACCTGCCTTCCCCCTCCTCTCTCGGCCTCTTCCAACGAATCTTCCGGCAGGTGCGCCGTTCGAGCTCGTTCGATCTCACTGCAGATGCTTCCGCACCCCCCATGAATCCCAACTTGTCACGTATTCTACGGGTCTTCCATCAATTTCACAAAAATTGAATAACTTTTATATTCGACGAAGAACGAGAGAGAGAGAGGCTGAGAGAGAGAGAGAGGCTGAGAGAGAAAGAGAGACTCGAGATATAGCGTCGACCGGCTCGTTTCGTTCCCTCCGCCAAAATATAACTTCCTACCGAAGCAACAGATTGCCGCGTAAAGTCGTTTACCCTATCGAGAAACTGTGTTGCGATACGTCTCTCGGTGTCGGGTCAACGAATGCGATTGAATTCGTAATCGGACGATAAACTTACTTTTCATTTGCGAATAAAAAGAAAATGGTTCACGTCGGCGAAATGAGTCCGTCTTTGGGCGGCGGATTGCCCAAGAGTCCTAGCTTTCATCAGGGTCTCGCTTTGGCGACTGTACTGAGAAAATACGAGAACAATAAACCATGCCCGTCCGCCTCGGCCCTACAGTATCAGCCGCTTCAACCTTTGCTAATCGGTAATTGAGCAATCATACCCGGGAAAAACTTCTTTTGTTTGTTAATTTGAACATTTTACTTTTGTTACGTTTAGCTGGAGTTTATGGAATAGCCCGATGAACTATCGCTGGTATTTTCGTATAATTTAGTTAAAGTTTGATTTTTAACGTTCTGTTTTGAATTTTCCGTCACGACAGAGGCCGAACAAGGCAACGAGAGGGAAGAGTTGTTCATTCAGAAGCTTCGCCAATGCTGCGTACTGTTCGACTTCGAGTCCGATCCTCTGTCGGACTTGAAATGGAAGGAAGTGAAGCGGGGTGCTCTTCTCGAGATGGTCGACTACTTGACCAAAAACAGAAATGTCATTACCGAGGCTATATACCCCGAGGCAGTGAACATGGTAAACAAATTTTCCACCAGTTTTCTTTTTTTTATCACTCTTTCACTCTCCCTCTCTCTGTCTCTCTCTCTTTCGTCGACGCGAAACCCGAGTGCCATACATTGGAATGTGAATTTTTAGTTCGCGGTAAACCTGTTTCGTACTCTGCCGCCATCATCGAATCCCAACGGTGCCGAGTTCGATCCGGAGGAGGATGAACCAACGTTGGAAGCTGCATGGCCTCACTTGCAGCTTGTTTACGAATTTTTTTTGCGCCTATTGGAATCACAGGACTTCCAGCCAACTATTGCCAAGCGCTACATCGATCATAAATTCGTTCTACAGTTGCTCGAACTGTTCGATTCCGAGGATCCGCGCGAGCGAGATTTTTTAAAGACAACGCTCCACAGGATCTACGGAAAGTTTCTCGGTCTCAGGGCTTACATCAGAAAACAAATAAATAACGTTTTCTATCGATTTATATACGAGACTGAGCATCACAATGGAATTGCCGAATTATTGGAGATTTTAGGAAGGTAACGAAATCTTTCATGCATATAACTTTGCGTTTCTTCGAAGAATATAAGGAAAAATTTGTCAATTATGAATTTTATTGCAGCATTATTAATGGATTCGCCCTGCCGCTGAAAGAAGAACACAAAATATTTCTATTGAAAGTGTTATTACCACTGCACAAGGCAAAATCACTGTCCGTCTATCACCCTCAACTGGCTTATTGCGTCGTACAATTTCTCGAAAAAGATCCGAATCTTACCGAGCCCGTGATCAAGAATCTATTGAAATTTTGGCCAAAGACACATTCGCCGAAGGAGGTCATGTTTCTCAACGAACTCGAGGAGATATTGGACGTTATCGAACCAGCAGAATTTCAAAAAGTCATTGATCCTCTTTTTCGACAACTCGCCAAATGCGTCTCGTCACCACACTTTCAGGTAAATTCGATCGATTCCGAGTCCCCCCCCCCCCCCCCCCCCCCCCTCAATTACATCTCATTCTTTCTATTTTTGTTACAAACGTTAATTCCCGTCTTTTTCAGGTGGCGGAGAGAACGCTCTATTATTGGAACAACGAGTATATAATGTCGCTTATATCTGACAATTATTCGGTCATTCTACCGATCATGTATCCGGCGTTGTACAGAAACTCGCGAAATCATTGGAACAAAACGATTCACGGATTGATATACAACGCGCTCAAACGCTTGATGGAGATGAATCAAAAAGTTTTCGACGAATGTACTCAACAGTATATCCAGGTAAATCCGACTTTTCCAACGAAGGAACAAATTATAATGAAAAAAATCGTCGTTACTTCGACGAATGGAGAATTTAAGTGTGTCTCCTGTTCGAAAGGATCGACAGAAGGAGAAACGCATGCTCAAGGATCGTGACGAAGCGTGGAATCGTGTCGAGGCTCTTGCAATGAAACATCCCAATTACAAAATAATTGCGAAAGGTACGACGAATAATCCGTACACGTTGCCCCAACATTTGGACAGTCCACCGCCCGACGAGGACGGCGAGAACGACCAAATTCCTCTCACGTTGGAAAAAATCGAAGCTAAAGCTAACGAGGTAAGCGTTTCTCTCTATCCGTAGATAATTCCAAAATCCCGCATTCTCGTGAATGAAATAGCCCCGTCGACTCTATAATGTAAAACCACGATTTATTCGTATTTTCAGGTAAAAATGACGAACGTTAATAAGGGAAAGCCGCTTTTACGAAGAAAGAGCGAATTGCCTCAGGATACGTACACGATGCGGGCACTTTCCGACCATAAGCGTGCCGACGAGTATCTCGTCACGCCCCCGGATCCGAACAACTGCTAGTCCCTACCCAACTCCCTTCCGATCTATCCTCTGTTCTGCTGCAGAAGCATCAGAACTTAGCTATCTCGTTCCATTCGCGTGTCGCGACGTTCATCATCGTCGCGAGAGGTGGAAACGAGATAGTGAGAAAAAGAGAGACGAGAGAGAGAGAGAGAGAGAGATGAAAGAAAAAAAGAATCGAAAGACCGTGGGATGTGTGGCGAGGAGGGGGGGGGGGGAAGAGAGACAGAGGTCAATGTCACGAGTGAAATTTCCAACCGTTAGAAAGTGACCTGAAACGCGACTATGCGCTGTCCGCTTCTCGACGTTTGTACGAAGTGTCGCGAGCGAAACTTCGCGATGTGCATCGCACTTGGAAAAGTAGAAATGGGAATATGTTAAAAGACAGGAAAGAAAGAAAAATGAATAAGAACAGAACGCGTAAAATAAAAATATGGGAAATCTACGATAAAGTAACAACGACGGGCGTGAATACGTTGGACCGTTTTTTTTTGTCGTCTCTCGCGCGACTCTCCGGTGTCGGAGAGGGGTTGGGGAAAAAAAAGCAAGAAATTTCTTTTTCTTCTACGCAAAACGACTCGTCCAGGCGCGAGTGGCGAGAGAACCAATAAACACACGGCGAAGATAAAGCGTTGACTCCCGCATGAGAATTTTTGTACAAAGGGGAAGTCGAAGAAACCATACGAATGAATTTGCCGTGTATGAACGTAAGCGAAATTCCAGATCGATGTATACAAACGAAAAAAATGAATGTAAACGACTCTCGTTATACAGGTAACCCGACCGCACGATTGCGAAGGCTAAGGCACTCGAGTAAATCGCAATATCCACTTTTCGTTTCTTCTTTTTTTTTCTTTTTTTTTCTTTTTTTTTTTCAAAGAAAAAAATCTAATATATCGCAGATCTGCAGAGCACCGCAATTTTGCTTCGTCCCCTAGATCGAACGAGCTGCAAGTTATCCGAGCCACGTCGATGGTAGTTTTCAGTTGTAGTCTCTAGACGTCTAAGAGAGAAAGATAAGAAACATAAAATGAGAGGGCAACAACAACAATATATAAAAAAAAATAAAAATAAAAATATAAAAAAACCCGCATCATACGGCAGGATTACTTTCCACTAGATGCCTTCTGTGAGCAACACCAGGTATTATTCGACAATTTACACACTGTATCGTCAACTATAATCACCGTTCATGAACTTTAGAACCGCTCGCTTAACACAACATTGTCAATCAATCGGTCCTAAGGTCGAGGAGCGAAACTTTTAGCGACGAAGGGTGGGGGGTGGGGGGGGAACAAAGCAGGAACATAAGTAACACAGAACAAAAGAAAAAGAAAGACGAAAACAAAAAATACACAAGTGAGACACGTAAGTCTTTGCGCTGCTGGCAGGCTGTTATGTTAATATTAACGATATACCTTGTTGAAGATAAATATAATAAGCTCTTATATTGAATATTACAAATTAAAGCTAAAAAAAAAGAAAGAAATATGAACGAAATTGATTTAATTATTGATTAATACGATAAAGAAGAAGAGGGAGAAGAATGAGAAGAAGAAATGGGGGAAAAAGAGAAAAATTGCCACCTCTGCTGAACGTTGATTATTGGTAGTAAGCATGATTACAACTATATTATCGTGAATAAATGTAAATGTGAATAAATCGAGAGCAAATCTAGTGCATCGAAAGCTTGCAGTGGCACGTGAGATCGTCGAGAAATTGCCACGACACCTCATTCGCACATTTGACCGATGCAAGAGTATCGAAATATTCGCGACTGTTGCAAAAAGTCTCGCCTTTTTATATAGCGTTATCATTCGGGAAATATAAAAGATAAAGAGTAAGAAAAAAAAGATGAAGAATAAAAAGAAGAAAAAAACGACAAATATATGAGACTCGTCGACTTCATGAGCAAAGTTGAGCACGACGTTGAGCGAGCATCGAATGGATATTATAAACTGGTGAATTAAAAGTATAATGTGTCCGCGAAATGCAAACAAACGAAACAAAGAAAGAAGAAAAAAAACAAAGCTTCGTCACACGATATGCGTAGGCAAGAATGAGAGGAGACGGCAGTATGTAGGTAGAGAGGTCTGCTCGTCATTTTATATTTACTAAAGTGTAATGTATGATTGTACCGCGGGAGTTTTTTTCATACGTAGCTTTACGTTCGAGTACAGATACAAAAACGAACAACCAATACAAAAAAAAAACAAAAACGAAAAATAAACTAAAATGAGGAAAAGAAACATCTATATTCGGAGAACGGATGATCGTCCAGTGAAAAATACGGAGAGCCTCCGATATTGATCCAATTCGAAACGAAAAAAAAACATAAACAAAAAGAGAGCTGCTCCGATTATTATGAGAACACTGAGGCTTTGCCAACTCTGTATTACGAGTGATTAATAAAGGAAAAACGAAAAGCCGTAGACGTTTACGCAATTGTAAATATCATGTAAATAATACGATCGTCTTTGAACACCGTCTTCGCTTGAATTCCAAGGAAGATAGGAGTGTGGAGAAAAATGCAAATGCAATTATTTTGATATTTAGTTCTTCTTTTTATTTTCTCTCTTTTCTTTGTTTTTTTTTCTTTTTTTTTTAATTACATCTCGATTACGACGCACTGGCATTTTCACGGAAACCGAGATTATTGGTCGAGTCATTGGTAGAATCGAGGAGTAAAATTTGTTCATCGTTCCCGGAAGTCGAGGGTCGGACGCGCAAGCCTAAACGAGCGAAGCGGACGTTGCGATTTCAAACTCGCAATGTCCCTTTCTCGTACACGAATATATGTTCTTTCTTATTTGTATAATTGTAATTTTGGCAATGCTCGGTGTGCGAATAATTTTGCGACACATAAATGAAGATACGCGTTTACACTCACGCATATACACACATATAAATACGCGTATGACACAATATAGAACTAGAAATTTCGCCACAGTTTCGTAGCTTAGCACGTGGCTGCAGTATTACATGATATCCGCGCCGATAGGATAAATCGATGACGAAGACAAAAAAACATACCCTACCATCCGGTTAGTGTGTAAAACTTTCGTTAACGTAACGATAACAGAGTGCCGAATAGTCTCTTTCTATTTCGCTTTGTCGATTTGAGAAAAAGACAATAAAACAACAAAAAAACAGTGAAAATGAAAGACCACAAATGTTATACTCGGTCCAAGATGATTTATATACTGTGAAAACATTTATTTAGCAAAACTCTCGATATATATTAGCTCTGTCATTGCGAAAAAAAAAAATTATTATCTCTAGTGGGAGAAACATCTTATATTGGTGGGACGTCGGATGGAAAGAGAGCGGGGAAAGGGGGGATATATTTTTCGGGCATGTATCCTTAGGACGGAACGAGACCGTATCTTATATATTTTTATTTTGCTTCTGTCGTCATTATTTCCTCTTTTCGTCGAAATAATATTGTACCCCATTTCATACACACGCAACAAGTTTCATCTGTAATTTGTTGAAAACATAGTTTTATAGTAAATAAAGAATTACTACGAACTTCAGATACTTGAATAGCGGCATTAAAAATCAAATTTAATGTTACACGGCCCGATGACAATTTTCCATAGCTACAACTGTCTCTCATATTTTTCGTTCATTTTTATTATTATGGAAGATTGCGCATGGGCCCAGGTTCGTAAAGTTAGCCACTGTTTTTAAATCTTTTCGGATATTTTCCATGCTTTCCTAGTCTACCACTTTACAGTTCGCGTAAAAAAATATTGTTTTTCATTTTCTGTGCTACATTTTGATCGAGTGTATTTTTTTTCTTATCAAGACAGTTTGTTTGAAATTGGATTTAGAATGTTTATTGTTATTTTTTATTACAGCAGTAGACAACGACTCCCAAGATTTTGTCGAAAGGTAAGTCGGTTATTTTATTCGTAGCAAGAGGCAATATTTTATGAACCGCCTGACCATATCGGAAATAACTACTAGATCATACTACTGTCGGATTAAAAATATTAATTATTCGTTAACTCGGACATTAATAATTATATTATATATTTTATAATATAAATTAGTAATTATCGACTATGAAGAATGAAATTCATTTTTGGTAAATTATTTGCACTCGATATCATGATCATTGGCGACTATAAACATTTTCGGGCTTATCAGCTCCGACGTACCTTCTCTGCGAACAGCAGGATGAACTGATGTCGCCAAGCTCGGCAGTCGGTAGCTAGTAAATCTACCATCGAAAATGAACAACTTTTCGTATCGAACGTATTTATCCGATCATAAAAGTTGGAAAGTAGTTTTTTAAATGAGAATTGAGTCTTTCGTACGAATTATTTTCTCGTATGATATATATAGTTCTTTTTCATAAATCTACAGTCACGTCTGTTTTAACGAATATGAACGCTGTTAATTATCGAGACTTTACACGAATAAAGATGGTAAAAGGAACAAGTCGATTAAAAAATGTTTCGCAAAAGTGGTTAAAATTGCGATATCGAATAATTTGGGGGTTCATTGGTTCAAGTGAATATAGTCAGTATTGATCAGACCGGGTATTTCATATCCTTCGTATACGTCCATATGACAATTTAATTTATATACAGTACCCGGTAATATCAATTTGTCGTGCAATTCATTGTCCTTCCAAGAATATATAAATTTCGATGAAATTTTATTGCACGTGCATAACTCGAATCGCGATGCAAATTAATACGTAATGAAACGACGCCGTTGATAAAAGTAGAGCTCGGAGATGAAACATATTGGACGCCAGTATTATAATTTGCATATTCTGGTATTCTCCACAAATTGCAATCTCCAAATTGATCTCACCTTTAGTTGAGATCAACTAAAATAATAACTTTGTAGGAACGTTGGGCGAACGAAATTCGCAATTCATTCGCCAATGGTAAATATTGAGATATTTGACGATATCCCCATATTCCATCAGGCAACGTCCAATATTTTTCGTGATACGCTTTACTCCTACTTTTTCATATTTTAATAGTTGACGGTTCGTTCAAAATCGTCCCTACTAAAATATGTACATTTATATCGACTTATAAATATTTTTATTGACTTATCGTAACGTCCGGACGTATCGAGGGTCACTCGTCGAACATTACGAGATAAATATGTATCGATAGGTTTTGAGATAATTAAGGCGTGTAATAATATCGTCGTTAATAATGAAACGCGACATGGTAAAATTACAGATTAGATGAGCTTATACATAAAATCCTGTATTAGTCGAAATTGTTTTCCAATTTAAGAGACATGTATGATCAAATACAACGCGGATAATCGTCGTGCTACAAATCTCGAAATGCGTTACGCCGATCGCGAATTATCTCAAACATCTGCGATGGTCTATTACTCTCTAATTAGACATTATACGGCTTAATCGACCCCATCTACGTTATCATCGAGGATTAATTGATGCAACTATGTCGGCGGTACGGTGAATGTGTGTATTGTCTATATAACGCATACGTATATAATGTATATCCCGAATCGTGATAGTCGCGCAATTATCAAGCTCTCGAGTGAACGTTTCCACCGAATATGTCAAATTACGTTGCATCGTCGACTCGTCGTTTCCGATCAATCGAAGACTCAATCTTCTAACCGATTAAATTAATCACTCCTACGCGCTTAAGAGTCGATCGAAATCAACGGACTCTAGATTTTCATTCACTCTTTCAATTTGATTTCTCAACATTTTTTGTTATCAATTATGCTCTCGATTAAGATACGATGCAATGAAGAATAATGTACAAATTTTTTTATATTTTTCCCGAAGGATGTTTCATTGTCGACAATGAATTCTCTAATTAACCATTTATTTCCTTTGCAGATTTATCGGAATGTCGAGAATATTTTATTTGTATCACTTTTTAGTCGAGAGAGTGAGAGAGAGAGGCGTGGGGGAGAGGGTGAAGATTCTAGGATAGTGGCTTGATTCGTTTCGAAGGGGGTTGAAAGTTGAAGCATAAGCATACGTATACCCTTTTATAAATATACATATACATACACACAATGTATACGTATCTAAGTGAATGGCGTACTATGTCATTCCGGGACAAGCGAGAAGGATCTCTAGTTCTCGTCGGCGTTTTCCAGCGTAAGACCATCTGGCTTCGTGATAAAGACGTGTGCTCTCGAGAGTAAGAGCGAGAAATGTGTGCAGAGAGGAGAGAGCCGATTGCTCGCGTTGCGCACGAGACGGGAGGAGGGTGGAGGGTGGAGGGTGGAGGGGGTGGGGGGAGGGTTGGAGACGAGCAGGCGTCGTAGTAATTTCGCGCTCGGCGAGACCATAGCGGCAAAGACATCCCGGTCGGTTGCACGCCCGAGCGACTATTATATAACGGTAGGTGGATGAGGAAGAAGAAGACGAAGTAGACGAAGAAGAAACATACACGTATAACGGAGTTCGAGGGAGGGACGGAGCGAGCGAGAGCCCAGAAGAAGAAGAGAAAGAAGAAGAAGAGGAAGAAGATAATATTACACAGAGTGAGAGAGTAGAGGGCAGCGGGGAACGACGACAACGGCGACGACGACAACGACGACGACGACGACGACGACGACCAGGATGAGGACATTGGGTGCCTGGTAGAAGTGCCAGGGCCACGGGATACGGCGAACCTCCGGCAAAAAGCACGGAATCCCGTGATCGTTTAATTCCATCCTCGCGCCGGTGTAGCTTCCGGGTAACTTCTCGCCTGAGATTTATTAATCGTCCTCTCTCGGCTTCACCCTTATAATATGTTACATACATACATATATATATATATATAGAGGTGTGCACGTATGCGTTCGAACGTATACGTATGATGTACATACACGTAGTCCCTTCTCGGACTTCTACGAGCCACCTCGACTATATACCATAATCACGTACACGTTTTCACGATATAACAGAGGATGAGAGAGAGAGAGAGAGTGAGAGAGAGAACGGGCAAGGGGGTGTTTCAGCAACTCCGGATCCTCGTATCGTAACAGATACGAGGCTAGAGCTTCCAGATAACTACGTCCATGTGTATGGGATAGCTATATGGTTACGGTTTGCCCGAGTGCAAGAGCGACATAGCACGACTAAAACCATACACGGGTATACTTATACATATAGGTATTTTATATAGCTGGTTTCAAGTCTACGTGGTATTTTAGTCTCTCTCCTTCTCTCTTTCTATACCTCTTCTTCTTCGTGGCAATGGTTCACCTGCATAATCCCTTCGTACCTGCACAATAATCCCGCTCCCCTTAATACGATTCAACGTAACCACACCTCGCAGACTTACCCTTTCCGGGTGCTCTTTCTCTCGTGTTCTCCAATCCCCCCTTCGACGCTTGCATTTCAATGTTCGTCCCCGAGACCCAGATTTTCCATCTACCTTGTTCCTCTTGTTCGCTATAAGTGGTCGGCATGATACGCAATATAATGATGTTACATATATATTTAAAAAAATATATATATGTATATAATATTAAAATTTTAAATATTTAAAAATCAATTGGTACGAGGAAAATTTTTTTTTTAAATATTTTCTATCTTTGAACGTAGCTCGAAGATGTATTTGCTTGAATAGATTTTCATATCGCTCGAAATTATTTGGGTATTTCCTACGTATTATTAATTGTGGTTTACTATTAATATTACCAATAGAGTATTATTAACATATACGAAACAATTGCTTTATCTTGGTCCATGACGATTATTGGCTTCGGGTTTATTAAAAATATTACTCGAATATAATTTTATGCAGCCTTTATAAAAAATAACTCTTGTATTATCGAAGAATTAATTAATTAGGACACAATGAAGTGAAATAAAAACTAATAAATAAATAATCTGCTTATTTGCGTACTAAGCCAAGGCAATTGGAAGATCTACATTAAGGTGACCGAATGACGATACGAAAGTGCACCAGAGTTTACGAATTCATATACTTCGAGCTTTTCGCGATTGCAATTATTCAAAAATCTCGAAACGAACGAGAAAGTTTATGTATAAATAGAAAATCGTGCTCTCGTTTTTTTCGATAGATCTAGAATTGAAGTAGAGGAAGAATATATCGAAGAAAAGACGAGGTAGAAGTAGATTTGCACAGGTTTTGCGGAAGCTTTTCTCGTTTTCTGGCGACCGTCGATATGGATTAGAGATTTCAATATCATTCGAAGTTCGTGGGTCCACGATGGTTCGAAGAGGCTGCAGGATTACACCCGATTTTCTACGTAAAATCGTAGAGGCGAGACCGCTGCTTTTCGGTCGGTCGACGGTGTTTTCGGATTTTCCTCACGCCGGAAGAGAACGCGGATCGGTAGTTGCGGTGTCCGCAAGTATCCACGACAGTATGACGTGGTTTACCGAGACTCTGATCTTGCACAAGGTTCGCTGAGTCCCCCGCGGTTTCGAGCTTTACTCCTCCACATTAACCGGACATTTCAATTCACGAACATGCATCTCCCCCTTTGTGTCCTTTGTACGACGAGCTTGCAGCTCGTTCCTCTGTGTGTCGTGATAAATCCGTGCCTGAAGTATTGAATAAAAAAAGCTCTCGAGTACAGTCCATTTCGATTAATAAAATTGTAATCGAAATAATTTAGTCGAACCAATTCATTTAAGGAATTGAATTATTTTAATCAAACGATTACGTATTCCATCGAGAATTTTCGATTAAAGGTATTAATAAGACAATAAGTTCCGGTCAGGAAGGAATTTCGTGTATATTTAGAAACCAGATGTTCGATTCGAACGAGGTAAGTTCTATTTACAATAAAATACTGCAAAAACGATTGATCATCTCGTTAATGGTGATAAATAGTAATAGATTACTTACTTATAGAACTACAATCGACTTATTGTTAGCCACGTGAAAATTTAGCGTCAAAATGTGAATAAAATTTCGGTCTAACTTCTCTCTAATAATGGATACGACATGTACCTTCGATGAACTTTGGCAAAATTTGAACGATTGACGTGAGATATCGTAGCTAGGAACTGTCGTACCACGACGATGGTTTGAAATAGAGACGAGGAGTCTCGAAAATTTTTGATTTTGAAAATGGTAGAATTACTCGTATTAAGTATGCCGAATTAAGCTAATGGGACATATCGACATTTTCCCTTTTTACCTTGGAGCCCGGGTACTCCCACGTCATTGCACTTTGCGTAAGCGCAATGGAGCGTGTCGCTGGGAATCAATGAAATATTCACATTCGACCCATCATAGCTTACACTATAATGCGAGTATGTGCTTGAATTAGTAGACGCGAGCCAGGGACGTGGAGATTTTAACATCCAATTATTTGGAGTTTTCAACGAGTGCGAGCTGCGCGAGTTTGCCAAGCACTCGACGAACCGGTACTGTACCGCCACGATAGGATCTATACACGTATATATAAACGTAGGTGTATAATAGCTGACCAGCGCTGATACACAGTGATAAAGGTCAGTTTCGGGTCAGACAGGTTCCTCGGCGTCGAGAGGTCGTCAGGACAATATTGAAATAATTAACAAGCTAGGAACGTATATGCCAGTGTCTGCTTTCCTACTCGCGTTTCAAACGTAATTCGATCATATCGATTGAAAGTCGCTTCGACCGTCTGTGACATCGTCCAGAGATACCATACGAGTTATAAATACGAATTTGACGCGATCGAGTCATCCCGACTCGCTGTGAGCGCATCATCGGTACAGTCGCGAAATTAATAATCGGTTTGTGTTTGGAGCACGAATCGTCGCATCGAACGAAAATTATTTTCAAATCGGTCGCGTTGTCGAAAAGTCGATTAAAAGGTTTGTATAAATACGAGTTCGATAAGATCGAGTCAAACGGTACTAAGGGTTGAACAGTGGTTTCATTGTCTACATCGGCTAAAAAGAGACCGTTGTTTGCATTCGTTTTCATTATTTTCTCATCGTTACTGACTTTCGGGCTTATTAGTGGATCGATACAACGAGCAAATCAATTAACTTTGGTCACTGTTGAGCGATCTTCGAGCTGTTCGAGTAGATAGCTTCAAAAAGAAATTCGTTGCATCGATTCGATACGATAATACAAAATGAAAATCTTTATCGATTCAATAATTCCAACCGTTCGATCAATCGTACGAATTCACTTCACGATAAGATTACGGTTGAGTTATTCCTCAACTGGTATCTCAAGACTTAAAGTAGAAAATCACAGCAAAATAAAAAAAAAATAAATGAAAGTTCGTAAAATGAAGTTTTCTCTTTTTTCGCGAAGATATTAACATCCAGCCGTTGAGTCGTTATATGTTTCACGATTTTTTTAAATCGAATCTCGCAAACGTACGTCCGTAAAACTGGCGCGGGAAAGGTCAATACTCAACAGAACTTCGCGAACCACGATTATATACCAACGTACATACTTAGTACGTACGTATTTATATATACATATTATATACATATATGTATAGTACTACACGCGGAAACTATCCGACGTGTAGCACACCTCCTGCCGAGCGTTCGGAAAATTACGATCTCGCTTGGAAATTCATGACCGGCAACTCGGACGGAAGAATGGAGCAATTAATGGGCGTCATGAGTCTTCGGGTACGGGCGTGTGCCAGGGACGACCAGAGGTGTACCAGAAAAGCACCCAGACACACATCTATATACATATGTCTCTCTCTCTCTCTCTCTCTCTCTCTGAGAGAGAGAGAGAGAGAGAGAAAGAGACGTATATATATATACGTATAATATATAGATGTTGAAAACTCGATGCCTCTTGCTGGCTCGCGAGATTCCCACGAAACCCCCGAAAGACTACACACACGCAAACGGTCCCCGCTTGCTTCAATGGAATTCTCGTTTTCGCGAACGTGCCTCGACTGACCGATCGAAAATTTCACGTTGCCAATATCCCCCCTCCCCGTCTAGAAAATATCGAGCGTAATTCCTGTATTCTTTTGCTCTCTCTCTCCCTCTCCCACCCTCTTTTCTTTATATATATGCACATGTTACGTATGTTTTATACATTTGTTGTTCGGACTTCTTCTCGTCGCGTATTTCATAATTCACAGCTCCGACATGCCTTGTAAATAAGAAAAATGCTCGAGGTAAAATTGAGACTCTCCCGTGGCGATGGCTAGAATCGAAAATTTCTCGCGAACGAAATAGTTTTTAAAGACGGGAAGAGAAAAATACGAAAATACAATCGAAAGAGGCGAGAACGCCACGGGGGTTGGAAAGCACCCTCGGTCTCGACATACTGGTTTCTCGTCTCATATCCGGTTAATTTTTTTTTTTCGTCTTACGTCTCCTGCGATTTCTTTGCCGAGAAAAAGGAGAATGTGCGTGCGTGGGTGAGTCGGCTAAAGTGGTAGGGGATATACCGTTGATTCCCGGAAATGCGCTCTCGACGCTCGAAGCATCCACTTTGAATTTTCCGTCGCGAGAACCTCTCGCGCTTTTTTATTTGTTTAGCGCTATAGCGACTTTTCATAAGTATATACAAATATAGGTTCGCATTACACGCACTTTGCTCACGCGCCGCTTACGATTCCCCATTTTCATTCATTTCAACGAGAGACTTCCTGCCTTGTGAGTTCAAAGAAAATTTGTCAAGTTCCAACATGGGTGAGCCGCGGAGAAAGACAGAATGAGAGAGTGGGTGAGAGAGAGGGGCGGGCAGAGAATACGCGTATAAAGATTTTTGCAGATACAGTAGCGTTGAAATTGCTGAATTCAATTTTAACCCTTTTTCAAAGTTTTTTTTATCAATATTTGTTAGGTCCTCGTGTTTTTTTAATTCCTTCCTCTCTTGCTTTTCCTGCCTTTATATTTCATTTAGTTCGATCCTGTAGCGATCTCTCTCTCTCTCTCGCTCGCATCCTTGTTTTTCACGTGTACAAAACCGAGAGGGTAAAGTATCTATAAATTTCAATGAACATTGTTTGATAGTTCGATGACGTTTGTTCCATGAGAGGACGAGAAAACAAAAATTGCGAGCTCGACCAGTGGCGTGACGGACGAAACGAAAAATAGAGGGAAATCGGGTTAAAGCGACAATAGAATATAAAAAATCTGTAGGCATATTTTTTTTTTCATTGTGGATTCGAGAGGAATTTAGATACAGTTGTTTTTATATTTGCTCGTCGGGTAGTAAAGCAACGAGAATTATATTTGATATTTTTTCGACATTCATAGAAATTTTCGGGCATTGTTTCGACGGTGTTTATTCATTTTGCAATCTTCTGTCGCTCCTGGTAACGAACTTTAATGCAATTAATCGAAACAGCCGTGACTTTTAAACCGAAGCAACAAGAAATTTTTCATTTTATCATAGAATTTAATTTCTATCGTAAAATTCAATTTTACCTGAAAATATAAATTTTTTTAAATATTGGTTGTAATCTTAAATTTTTATATTTATCGTTGAATAAAAAAGCAATAATAATCGCGTCGTTTTTCGCGACAAGGGTGAAAAAAACGTACGATATTGACCGCGAATTCACTTCCTGGTCGGAAGAATCATTTTTTTTCATCCTAAACAATATTTCATTTTTCATCAAATTTTTGTGATCGTTTGAATAGCTGCAGATCCGAATTCGTCGTATCTCGAGGATCATTGGAATGTCTGGCCGAGCGAATATCTGGGTCTCTATGTTTCTGTCCTTTATTAGAGAAAAGAGGGGAGTAAAAAACAGTCGAGTACCGTGTGTTACAGAGAAGAGAGAGAGAGAGATAGAGAGAGAGTGGACAACGTCACTCGGAATTTTTGAACGAATGATATACAGAGTCAGATGGAGATAATAGCGAGTGGAGCGATGGGCGAGAACCGTGGTACGTAGAGGGAGCGGAGAGTACTCTCTACAAATCCATTTTGGAAGCTCGAGTGATTTCCGGAGTGTCGAGAGGTGGGCGAGGGTGCGCCGCCGTTATTCACGAGACGTCGAGGACCGTTGCATTTCGACGAGAGGCATTTCCTTTTTGTCTTTTTTTTCCCCGGCAAGTTTTATTTTCTTTTCTAGCCTCTTTTCTTTCTTTTTATTTTTTCGTTAGAAGAGCTTTTCCCATTCTGGGTAACGATGAGTTGGGAGAGAAACTCGGACGGTCGACTGGGGGATATAATAGAGGAGAGCAGCGCTGAGAAAATTGCGAGGATGGATGAGCGAATGACGATGAGAGAGAACGAGAAGGAATTCGACTGCGAGAACGAAGAGTTCCAAGCCGAGGATTCTGGAGAAACGTTGGAGAAAAGAGGGAGGGTCAGGATGGCCGAGGATATCGAAGAAGGTGACTCTCAGGATCCTGAAAGTAAATTTGAAATTCTTCAAACTCGAACGTAAAAATATTCTATAGAGAAGAAAATTATTGTTCTTTCGATGATAATTATTCCGTCGTAAATAATGTCAATTTTTTCGTGGACTAATACTTTGTAAATTTCGATCGAACGTAGATATTTACATTGTAAAGAGTGCCTATGCGTTTTATGATCGATTGAAAAAGACACGAGGTACACCGACGAGGATCGACAGACACGGGAAAGAGAAAGCCTCGAGTTTCCATTCGCGGAAGAGCCAAAACCAATAGAGAGACGAAGATCAATCTATCAGCTCGATTCTTACGCCGCGTCGAATATTTCGATTTTCGAAGATTACGAAAGCGGGGAAATTAGCACTACGGAATTGGACGAGCGCCGACAATTTCGATACTCCGTAACTTCGGTATGAACGTACTCGTGGCAAGAAAATAATAATAATGTAATCATTCGTAACCGAAAGATAATCTTTTTCTTTTAATAAAATCAGAAAATTCGTTGAATTTCATACGATTTAAATATAACCCGTCGACGTCCATTTACAAAATTTTGTTATCCATTTAAAATGAATATTAATCAAAATCCGAATACTTATCAAATTTCTATCAAAATAATCGCGAGATCGAAAATTAAATTTGGTTGGATTTTCGTTAAGGGAATACCGGGAATCGCGAGGATCGATCTGTCGCCGCTGACCCAAAAGATCATCGGTTGCGTGATCGGTGAGAACGTGACGACGGAATATCCGTGGATTTACGTTAAGAAAGAGACGATCGAGGACAATTTGGATCTTCACGATGAGAGCAGCGATTTTTTACCCGTTCGAGAACATATAAGTGTTTTTCCCGATAAGAATATGCTAATTGGATATTCTCCAACGTCCTACGACGAGGGACAATTTTACATCTGTCTGACGGAAGTAGGACGGGATGCTGTGATAAGGAGCATCGAGGCACTGAGAAACGAGCAAGAGGATCGAGTCAGAAACGCCGTTTATAAATCGATCGGTAAATGGGAAGAGCTCGGAAGTGGCCAAGAGGTGGACGAGACGATAGTGAAGAAAACGAGACCTCTGTTCGAGATCGAGGTTCGATATTGTCAATCGAAAGATACTGTTTCAGACCCGACACGACGAGACGAGTACCGAGTTAATTAATAATTTAATTAAACGGGGCGAGCTTATCGCTCGTCGTAGCACAGCTCCTGCTTCCGCTCTTGCGCGACATCTCAACGTGGCGCGGGCAAAGGGTGGAAAAGTCTACTTTTTCTACGTTTTAACACAGCATTCTCGATAAAAAAAAAGCTTCAAATTTTCCGATAAAATTATTTTTCCGATAATGCGAAAAAATTGATTTTTCTATTGAACAAATGAAGACAAAATGTTACAGACGACTCGGAATATTTTGGACTCGTATGCACGTGGTTTATATAACGATAGTGATGATAATAATACTGAAATAACCGTTTTCGATCGATCGGCGATGGATGGCAGGTGGAGTCGACATCGGAACTACTGAACTCTCCGATCAGGCTGGTGGATCGAAACGCGGACGACCGCAGAGACGGTTACGTCGAGCTCTTGCCGTATCGACAGACTTTCGATAACGTCACAAAGAGACTCGTGTCAAAAGGTTTACAGACCGGTATGGCGCGTCGTGACAACGAGGCTCAGACGACACCGTCGATGCTCGTAAACACATGGTTTCAATATCGTTACGAGTACACGCCCATTAACACGAACCTCTACAACGAGGACGAGAAGAAATCGATAAGGAGATTTCTCGACAAGTGCAAGGACGATATTTGCGATAAGGTTCGATCGTTCGTTATAACGTCGCGTATCGAATTTATTTTTCCGACATAAGTTATTGCTACGAATCGATCTTTCGTCGAAGACACTGCGACTCGACAGAAATATTTATTAACATTATCAGGTGTTGCAAAATTCTACGTGGGACATTTATACGGACGATTATCGGAATTTAGTGCGCAATGTGAAAGATACTCAAGCACCGATACCAATCGCGTATACCGAACATCAGAGCTATTACGATGGTAAATTGACAATGGATAAAGTCATCAACGATTTATGCTGGCATCCACTTTGGACCGGGATCGCGGTAGCAGCGTACACGGAACATGGCAAAAGCGACAATCTCGTTGGCCGACATACTCACGATGATGTAAATTGATCGAGCTCAACGAGTCGTTGGAGAAAATTGAACAAAAGTTTCATTTTGTAACGTTGATGGATTTTAGGTGACGAAAGCATGCGAGGGTAATAATCAAGTACTTATATGGTCATTCAGCGATTGTCTAACTCCAAAATTGACTCTGGAATGTCCTCGCGAAGTTACCGCAGTCTCCATATGTCCTCTGGATTGTAATGTCATCGTGGGAGGTTGCGCGAACGGTCAGGTACAAGAATTCTCGAAATTTTACAAAGCTGTGAAAAATTTTTTTTTTGTACAAATTGTCGGTAAAGGTAGTTATTGCTGGGCGGAGGGGTTGACAGTAAACCACCCTTAAGAAGTAACGCAGCTATTTAAATATTCTTCACGATTGTTCCCTAAAAGTCCTCTTCAACGACAAAAGACAAGAGGGAGAAAGAACGATGAATGATTTAACGAAATAAATATGACCGAAATAATTAAAACATGCATTTTTCGTAATAATCGAGGATTTATGCAATGGATAGGTGGCTATTTGGTCGATACCCGGTAAAATCGAGCAGGTCGAGGCAGTCGTCGTTAATACAACGGCCCAGGTCAAATATCGTATAGCGATGAGATCGTTGATGTCGTGGATGAGAGATTCGACGAGTTCGTCGATCGTTCGACTATCGGCGATGTCCTCGGTGCAGTACAGTCAAAAGGGTTCGATAACGCAAATCGTGTGGTTACCGGCGTACAACAGAATCGACAAGAACGGTAGAATCGATAGTTTGCCAGCGAACACAGCGACAAACGATCTGAATTGCCAGTTCGTGACATCCAGCGAGGACGGAACCATAGCTTTTTGGGACTTGAGGTAATATTTGCGTCAAAACGGAGAACATAATCGCCGAAGGGTGGAGAAAAATAAAATTTGATCAAAACGAATATTACGAGAGAACGAAGAAGCGAGGGCAAAAGTCTCGTCTCGTTCTTAAATATTCATTAAAACCTCCCTCACGACTTCTTCTTTTTCTATTAACGAATCTCAAGAACCTTGTCCCTAAACTCATTTTACTCCCGGGGAAAAAACTTTTCTCTTTTTCTTTTCTTTTTTTCTACGGTGTTTCTTTGCTTGGCACGAACGAACGAGACTCGCAACCATTACGTAGCTCCATTCAATCGTCCGACGCTAGAGAATGGACAATCAACTCGGGCAAATTTTCAACCGAGAGAGAAAAAGAGATTTCATTCGTTTTTTTTTCTCGCGAAATGATTTCTTTCTTCTACGCTGCGCGTCTTATCGCGTTTACGAAACAGAGCGAAATAATATAACGGTTAAGGGCCTTGCGTTTTCAATGGAACGAACGAACAAAAATAATAAATGAAAAATATAGATGGACACCTCCCGAGGACAAGGGGAGGAAGGAGGGTGGTCGAGGTAAGAAAAAAAAGAAATCCGTGAGACGACCGGAAGCTCTCGTACAATCGATCTCGCGGTACAAGGCACTCGACGGTATATTACGTCCGGTTTACGTGCTCGACGTCAAGTATCCGGACGAGGAGCGACGCGTCGTTATCACGACGATGAGCATCTACTGCCCGAAGATGTCGAAGGAACGGATCGAGCCGTATCCGATTCGTGATAAGGATGACGTCTCTGTGAGAAAGTATTACAGGCTGGTGATCGAGAAATCGGATTACGAGCTCGAACCAAAGATTCTCGTTGGCACGATCGAAGGCGATTTTGGTTGTTTGTCCTGGGACGGTTACGAATTCACAACCGGTGTTTTCGTCAATCGGGAAAATGCAAAATGGAAATGGATCAACGGTATACACGATGGACCAGTCACACACGCTGTCAGATCGAAATATCTCAAGGACGTTGTTTTGACCGTCGGTGGCAAAGTTTTCGCCGTATGGCGCGATGATTTTGGAGAACCGATCATCTGGCGTAAATCCAGAGTCAGGTATTTAATTTAGATTTTTTTCATTTATAAATAAATCAATCGACGAATCGATTATAGTTGAATATTATTATTAACATTTTTGTTTTATTATTATAAAAAAACATACGAAATAATATTCTATTCGATTAATTAATGACGATGAAAACATTATCGAGACAGAAATCAATATGAGATCTTTCGAACTATCTTCGAATCGTATAATTCTTTAATGGAATATCAAGCCGTCGTTCATTTTATTAACTATAATGTTTTAGAATAGACTCGTTGCCGGAATATCACTGGCGAGTTATGCATCATTTATACATTTTGATGTTCCTACAACGATGTGCTTAACGCATGAATGTTTCATCAAGATTAATCATTAAAATATCCGTTTCTCACGGGTACGTCCGTATTTTCTCGACTAAATTTATCTCAATTTTGAAAGCAATCTGAAATATATTAGAGGACTTTCGTATAACGTTCACAGCTCGCGATCTACGTATTCCCTTTCCAGACCGTTATATTCGCGATGCGGACCGTGACATATTCATTTCTGGATGCCCTAACGCTCGATCGTTTCTTTACTATTCGACTTACGTTGGCCCATATCTATCGCTCTTTCCTTTGTCGCATTTTATATTTTCTCCATCCATGACAGATATACGGCCTGTTGCTGGGGCACATTTAGACCAACAGTCGTGATATTGGCTCGAGCCGACGGAACTGCCGAGATCTGGGACTTTATCGTGAAGACACACGAACCGAGTTTTACTCAGGGTCTGTCCGGTCGTACCATCACTGGGATATACACTCACGAGCTCTATTTGAATCCTCAGTGCGTCGCGTTCTGTGACTATAACGGTACCCTAAGAGTCTTCACCGCACCGCCCGATTTATTGAGCTACGATCTCAGTGATATCGATTGGATGAGAACATTCGTGGGGCGCGAGGTCATCAGGGTAAAAATAAAAATTGCTGCAATGACTCGATGCGAGGAGCGAGCAGGGAAGTAAATTGAAAAAATCAAAAATTCTTCTTCACTTTTACTCCGTGCAAATTTCAGATTCGACAGTTTAAACGTTGGCAGAGATGGTGGAACGAGTCGAATCTCGACAATATCGAGAAGAAAAATAAGAAGGCGGAGCTCGAGGCTGAAACGAAGAAGCGCGAGGCGGAGGAGAAGATCAAGAGCGAGATGGAGGAATTGATGAGCAAGCAGAAAACCACGAAAGCTGCGAAAAATGTATAAATTTCACGATCGTATTTTCTCTTAACGCGTTATTTATAGAGGCAGAGTGTCGTTGGAACGAAAAATAATTCTAAATAGTTCGATAAATTTGAAAATATTCGATATTATCGTGTCAAATAGGTAAAAATAATTTTCCGATTTCTCGTTGTTTGGTGACATTAAACTTTTTCATTCTCGTGTTAGATCCGACGACCCGGCGAGTTTCTGGAAGAGGCGAGAATTCGTTGGAGAGCGATGGAACTCGAACGCATGCAACGAGTAATACTCGAGAAAAAGGGTCTGAGGGAGGACGTGCTGGAGAAACGACGAGCTCCTTATTTGAAATTGCGGCAGGATGCTAAGAAGAAGAAACAAAAGATAAGGGAGATAATGCAACTGCAGGACAATATATTCGAGGAGACGATGGCTTTTCTTTTTCCCGAACAGTATTATTACGATCGCGAAGATACGAAATTGGGGAGATTGCCGGAACTCTGTGACACCACCGAGAAAACATCGAGTTTGAAAAAGTTATTGGAGGAGCAACCTAAGGTAATATTTATTTTTCAGCACAATTTTTTTTCATCGTTCTCTCGACGTGACGTTCGAGTCGAAAGAAAATAAAAATGTCCGGCTAAAATGAAAGGTGATCGATTTTGCCATGATTTTTGCACGGAACGATAAATTTTTTATAGCGAACAGACACGAGAGAGACGCTTTCAGAGACGTCGACTTTTTTCATTTCGATAAACCGTAACAAGATACCAACTGTGCTTTGTCTCGCACGTGACAGCAAAAAATGGGCAGTCCCGAGGACGAGATAATATACGAGTTCATGGAGATACAGAGCGAGGCAATAGCAGAGATGAGGTCGAATCCTTACGAGCCACGTGTCGAATGGCGAAAGGTGCTCTGCGAGGGTAAACTTCGGAGACGATCGATGGACGTCGAACTGAGACGTGGCAACAGGCGAAAGGACCGGATGTACATGGAGGACGTGTAAGAGGAAGCTTTTGGAATTTTGTAAATGAACGAACTGTGTGCTCAAATAGGATCAATGGGCTATGGACTTCCTAGCCATGATGTACAAGGTACCTGACGTCTGTGCCAAAAACTTCCATGACGACAGAAGCTAGTCGGGAAATTTCTTGACCTGGATATACCGAGTCCAGGTAAATCCACTTATTACCTGCTGCATGCTTTAATTTGCAAAGTACGTACAGTTAAAGATTTTGACATCGCAATTATACTCTCGTTACTTTAAAATAATAATATAAGATCGATCTAATCTAGTAAATTTCATTTGATTATCTATATGCGCGATCTCTTGAAATTTATACGAACGGTGCTTCAATCGAGGCCGTCAAGTTATTAAGAATGGAACATTTCCGATCGAACACTTCTAGAGCTTCCGAATGACGAACAATTTTGTTTGTCACAAATGATTTTAAAAAGTTTTATTAATATTGGAAATTTCTCGTAGAACACGAAGATGAGAAATATCAATTTTTTTCAATTTTTCTACTATGATCTTCGTGTTCAGCGAGCAATTTTCGGTGAAAATATTCCTTCGGGAACAAGAACTCTTGACGAGATGAAACGAGGGGTGGGGGTGGGGGGCAAAAATTACATTTTAGTTTGAGTGAATTTTAAAAGAACGATCATACATTTCGGACTAAAAGAGTGTCGCTTTTTTCTTTTGCAAAATGACAGAAATCACAATTCTTTCCTTTTAAATCAAACTTCGGATCATAGGGGAAAAAACTAATAAATAAATTACCCAGAGTCGAAATAAAAGAATTTTGTTTGAATAAATAAAATATATTTCACCCCGCGAGCGTGACTAATGAAACGAAAAAGAAGTGTACGATCAATCTCAGACCTCGCAGTTGTGTACGGTCCGATAACGTGAAAATCGGCTTCATCTTAAAGCGGTGGGAAAATAAATGTCAAATTATATATCATCGTCGAGATATCCGTTAATACCACGATGGGTTAGAGGTCGAAAGGATCGACACTGGGATGCGAAGAATTCTGGTCGCCACGGGCATCAGGACCGCGAAAGGAAAAAGATAAAAAAATGGACGAGAATGGGGGATGAGAGACGGGGGTGAGGATACGAGTGTCACGAAGATTGCGGTTTAGCGGCAATCAACGCGAACGAATCGATGAGAGAGGTGATATTCGAGTGCGAAGAGGACTAATGGTAACAGGAAAATCACGGAAGAGCCGATGGGTCTTAGTTAACGGTAGGAACAGAGGGATGAATTTAACGACGGAGGTCGCTTTGGAACCGAGAAAATGTACATTTCATACGTATATGCGCATATAGCGGTGAACGAAACGAGAGGAGGAGGAGGAGGGAGAACGTCGTTGGGGACTCGGCGATTTTTCATAATTAAAGCGGATTAAAACTCGGCCGGAAGAGCGAAGGCGTAAATGAATTTGAAATTTCTAGCTACCCCTCATTCTACGACCCCACCTCCCCCTTCCCCAATCTTTATGCCCTGTCACACGGTTTCGTCTCGGCGAATAAAAAGAGACGAAGGCACGGGGACAAAGAAAATGAAGCGCAAGATGTGGACGTTGAGGAAGAAGGGCGACTTGAGGAGGAGAAAGGGGGATGGTGATGGAGGAACGAAGAAGAGGAAAGGACGGAGCGCGAACATGACGAGGGTCTCTTTCAGTCCGTGGCGTCATTATCCCTGGCTCGGGATGTCCATGAACGTTGAAGACGAAGGGATGGGAATGGAAGGGTGGGGGGTAGTGGTCGGGGATGTGTCGTTCGTTCTTCATTTCCCAAGAGCGCCATTCTCTCATCCGATTTTCTTCCTTCCCACGCTCATCATTTTTCGTTCTCTTGATAATTTCTAGACCTTTTCGCCACCACCCACCGCCTTGATCCGCTACTCCCTTAACCCACCCACCCACCCATCCCTCCCAACCGCTACTCTTCTTGTTCTTTATTCGTCGTAACCTTCTCGCCCGCTGAGAAATTATATTATCGTTTCGTGTACCGGCGCTTCAATACGCCACTCGATCTCTTTGAGAGATACGAAAAGCGAAAAAAATTAAATAAAAAGTCCGATGAAAGAAACGGGATGAAACTTTTCGTCTAGTTTCTATCTCTCTCTCTCTCTCTCTCTCTTTCTCTGTATCTCTCTCGGTGTACAGACTTCTGAGAGACCCCGAGAACACGAAGAGTGAAAGGACCAGGAGGAAGAAGTAGAACAAAAAGTATAAAAAAGGTAACGTACGTTATAAAAAGTGTACATTAAGGCAGTTTCAATTTACACTGACAAATTTCTCTCCCGTCTCTTCCTTCCACCATCCGCAAAACCGGTACTTTTTCTCCCGCTTCAACGGGAACCGAACCACGAGGCAGCAATTACAAGAACCTCTCGGCTTCTTCCTCCTCTCGTTCATTCTACGTCTTTCTCTCGTGGCAAACATTTATTCTCTCGTCGCATTTCTCGTCGTTATACCACCAGCCCACCTACCTTTTCTCCCAGAGAACTAATGATACACTCTAGCTGTGCTCTTTCAACACAATTTCGTACGTGCACTCGCTCTTTATCTCTATATACATATATGTATATATATATGCATATATGGATATATGCACGTATGAACATATATACATGAACGTGAAAAAAACCCATGTCATTTGCCTCCCGTTTTCACCGTACGTAGTGTACGAATGAACGCCGATAACCGAGGGGGTGCGAGATACGAAACGAAAAAAAAAAATGAAATCAAAAATAAAAGTAAAACATAGAAAAACAACGAAAAAAAAAGTTCGCGAGCGAGAGACGAATAAAAGAACGTAGTAACTCCGGTGCCTAAGCTCGAAAGTTATACGGCCGAACGTAATCATACGTCGTTAAAAAAAGAAACGGGATGGAAAAAAATCGAGGGGTTATCATCATTATCAAACTTTTGTTCCCTACGTACCTATACGTACGGAGGATCGGAGACAAGTAAGTGAATTGTGGGAGGCGAGAACGTAGAGTGTTCCTTTCTCCCCGTCTCTCTTTCTCTCCTTCTTGGCGGTTTATTGGAGCATGAATAGCCGCATCGTATTGTAGTAGATAGGAAAGAGACGGACAGAGGAACGAATGGTGGTGAGAGAAGGAGAAGAGAAACAGAGAAAAAAGAAAAAAAAATATATACCTATATAGATATATAAACAGGTGGATTTTTCGCCCTCGTCCTCTCGTCGCGGCAATTAAACGAGAACCGTTATGAATGCGCGTGACGTTGAGATATACCTGTGGTACTACCGAGGGGTGATGGGACATGCATATCTTATATACGTTGATACATAAATATGTATATAACTATGGTATATATGTATGTATAAAAGCGAAATGATGCCGGTCATTATGATAATTATGAACCGTTCCTGCCTACTTTTGCAAAATAGCGTTGCTGGCTCTCATGCGCGTATCATATATATAGAACCACTCGACGCGCTCTCCGTCGCGCGCGTTCTCGCGGTTATCGCGCAGCACACTAGGTGGCGAGAACGAAGGGTAGGGGGCGCATTATACGAAAAACCGTTTAAACGAATGTTTCATGCGCTTTTCATAATTGCGACGATTACCTCCCCCAACTACTTTGGCTGGTGAGCATACGGTATATTAATAACAAATACCAATCGTTTTATACGCGGTTATCGTATTATCGTATTCTCGTATATCCTTCTTGGAAAAATACAAGTAAACGATAGAGGTGGTCATAAAATTGTTCGTCGTAACGTTTCCGTACTCGTGGTACTGGCGGCCCCGGATCGAGTTAATTTTTATATTGTTTTAGGGAGTTTCTTCCGCTCCAAATAGTTTTCAAGCAAATCGCAATCTATTTTTTCCTACTTAACTGGAAAACCAACTGTGGATGGAAATCTCGTTCTCACTTTTTTTTGTTTTAATATTTTTGTTTTCATCGTTGTTATTTTATAATTGGATGCTCCGAATAGTATTTTACCCAGACGCCGCAATGTCTCGTTGAATAAAGAATAATGAAAATCAAGCTTTTACCACTGCCCGTCCGAGAATGAAACAGCGCGTGTGTTTCTCTCGCACGTCTAGCCGAGGTTTCTGACCACGTTATACATAAATCCTTCGTTCTCATTTCGCCGGCCTTCGCGGGTTCTCTATTTGGTATTTTGCGGCACCAAAACCTAAAATGAGAAAAGCAAGCTACCAGGAGAGAGATACCTAGATAGAGAGAGCGAGCGAGCGATAGAGAGAAAGGGGCAAGAGGAGAGAGAAAGAGAGAGAAACACAGAAAGGGTCTTCGCGAAGCGCCCCCAAGGGGTGGCACACCCCCCTAGCGTTCACGGATGCTCAAGAAGTGTAGGGTTGCGCGGGGTAGGGTGTTCGGGCTAGAAGAAAATAAGTTAATAAATAAATCGAGGGATTACCGCGTTCTCGTTGGTTGGACACGGGAGGGTGCTGCAAGAGGGGATGGTGGGTTAAGAGTGCCACGAGAAGAGCCAGGTCGTACGTGTGTACCACGGAGATACGAGTTCCGCGAACTATATTTTCCGGCATGTAGTGCGAGGAGGAGTAATAATAGGAGGAGAAACAAAGTAACAACAAGGGGCGAGAAGCGGTTAGAGAAGATGAGAGTAGGGGTGGTATGGGCTGGGGGGATGGGGTTTGGCTTGTAGAGAAGGAGGTAACGGGGGTTTCTAGAACGGACGGTCGGGCATTATTGCCCAAGTTTCGAAACATCCTTACTACTCGCTCTCGCTCTGCTTTTCTCTGTCAGTCCGTCTGTCCGTCTTTCCGGAACTGCCTTACTTTCATATATGTGTGTATATAGGTATATATATACGTACCTATATAGATAATGTCTTTCTCTATCTATATCGATGCGAACTCGACGGGTTATCCGTTCGAATAACCGCGGAACGCCGTGTGCCACGGTCACGGGAAGTACGAGGGAGGGATATGGTCTTCTTTCCTCGTTATACGGGGTATCGGTCGAGACAAACTTTTCTTCATTTATATTGGCGAAATATAAGGGCCGCAAACGGCGAAAGATTGAACGTTTGGTTGATTCGGTGAAAACGAGAATGGCGAACCGAGCGTGTAATATGGGGAGGGACATCCGGACCCAACGAGGTTATACGATAAGGCAGGAGGTATAAGGACGTAGCGTTGTATTTTTTTTTTTTTACGAATACTCGACCTGAAATCTCGACATACTATCGCGAGTTGAAAAGCACTGATAACTTCATCCTTTGATTCGAAACACCCCCTTCTTCGTTCGTCATCGTCTACGGTCGCTAAAGCGCGAAAATCAACATTCACGCTCGAAATAATAATTAGAGCTTGTTCTCCGACTGCGAAACAGTCGTTTTGGAAAAAGGCGAAGGGATAAGCTTTACGATGTAATTATGTTGTTGGAGTGAAGAAAGAGAGAGAGAGAGAGAGAGTAAAAGTAGGATGGGAGCGTAGAACGAAAGGGGCGGCCGTAGGATGAAAGGGGCGAAGAAACGCAGAATTGTAGGGGATGGGTGGAAGAGAGCCTGTGAGAGAGACAGAAAGAGCGTAGGACGGCGAGGTAGCGAGGGGTTGAGAGATTCTAGCGATATAAAGGACATGGCTCTTAATGAGAAAGTGGAGGGTGAAAAGTCAGCTTGTTTTGTCCATTATGAGAGAAATGGAAGCGGAGCAACACGCTCGACGGTGTGTTACGATCCACTTTTTGGTTACGTGCGACACGAGACACCAATACACAGCTTCTCCTGGACCTGTTCGTGCTTCTTATACATATATATATATATATATATATATATATACACGTATGTTCGCACGTATCGTGGATACATAGATATACGGTCGTAAGCATGCGGTGTATACGCGATATACAACGGTACAAAAGCTTTTTGGGGGTGGTACACGAGAGACACGAGAGAGTTTCTCGTCCGTGGCTCGAGGCTAAGCCCGAAGGACGAGCGCGCGGATGAGAGAGAGAGAGAGAGAGAGAGAGAGAGAGAGTCAGAGAGAGACACCACCGTTATGGCGGTAGGAGCGTTTGTAGGGCGGGTCGGGAGGGAAGAGAGGAGATTGTGCGCGGAGCTTTTGCAAGAGTGGTCGGACGGTAATAATCGTTAGGGCCAGGCGGTGACCGGGCTCGTGAAATCTCGTTCGTATCGCTCGCACAAGAAGCGACGAAGCCGCCAAAAGGGCATCGGACCTTTCTCTCGCTCTTCCTATATATATATATATATATATACATATATACATATATCTATGGTTGTCCATGATTAGTATATATATACGTATGTCGAAGGACTTCGAAGCTGAACCGACGAACAAACTCTCGTGTTCCAGCAAAGTTAAGCCGGTCCGTATATAAAGGCCGGTGAAGAATATTGCTATATATATAGACGGTCGACTCTGTATGTGCGAGCGATGCTGGATGTCGCAGCTGTCGATATATCGAAGAATACACCGGAGCACAAGCGTCGCGGTGGAGCAAGTTCGTAGGAGGATCCGTGACACTCGTGACCCAACGAGAATACGGGTATGTGCGAAGAACTAGAGAACATCGAAATATCGAATTGAAAGTTGTACCGAGACGACCAAGGGTTGAAAGTGTCGTGGAAACAAAAATATATGTCGTAATTCGATGTGATATCCAACGTGTGGTAAAACGCGCGACGATTTTGTTTCGCGAAGGTTCACGGTCCGGGGAGGATTTCTTCCCGAGAGGATAAAACTCTGATCGGTGTAAAAATCGTGTTATAAAATTGGCGAGAATATCGCGGAGGGTAAGAATCGTAGATTTTAAAGGGAATTTTTGCACAGATTTTCATCAATCAATTGGGTTATCATCGAGGGTTCGTCGAATATAAATATGTATAATACACGATGTATTACGTATACTTGGCAGATTTTTGCCCGAGAGTCGAATAAGAGCAACTATCTAGTATAAGACAACCACCCCCTCCCTTCCCATCTTCATACTCTCTCGAGGGGTACACGTGGCAGTAAAGCTATGTGAAACTGAGGCAAAAAATGAAAAAGTTTGCCAGAAGGCGAGATGTATTAGAGAGAGAGACGTGTCTTCGCCTCTTTTTCACTCGATCTCACGTTCTTCGTTCTCGACAACGCTTCTACTCTCATTAACATTTCACCATTACGAGGTGCAATTTACACAGTCTTACTGGCCCCATAGCGATACGACGAGGTTAAATTTAATGAAGAAGGATCGGAGGGTGACCTCGGGCGCGTCAAGGCGGGGGTTAAGGTCGGCATTACGCGTTAATGCCACACCCTACCGTTTATTCATTTACATTCATTTACAAGATAGTCGGGACTGCGTCATCCCTGGGGCAAAACGCAGCATTGATCTATACAAATATATATATATATATATATGTGAGTTGCGTGTGTGTAGAAAAACTGGAAAGAATGGAAATCAAATACATCTTTAGACGTCATAGTAACGTTTAGATTTTCAAGGATCTCGTTGGATAAGCAACCCCCTCATTTCTTTTTTTTCATTTTTTTTAACCAAGAATAATAATTCACAGTGGTTTATCGACGTTCTAATGAAAATAAATCGTCGCTCGTGTTATTGGAAAACGATGAGTAATTATTATTTTAATAAGTACCTACCGTTTGATATTTTGAGCAAATTTGTTCATTATCGCGCATGCGAACATGTGTCGTATCGTAATATGTTGTAATTTTGAAATAATAGGGAATAGCCGTGGGGCTCGTTAAACTCTCCCTCATTTATTACGGAAATTCTCCCACGCAACACTCATCGGCCTGCAACTATTTTGAGAGCTTCAAAGAAAATTAAGGTAACAGGGTCGATTGTTCATTGTATGAATAATGAAGAGAGCCTGCGAGAAGGAAAATAATTATCCAAAGGTGTAGGAAGGATGTAATCCTCCCGAGATCGGGCCTGCATTTCCGGCCTCGAATGCAATTATTCTCGGCTGACTTGGGCCAACTAATCAAGACGTTATCGAATGCACCTCCCTTGCTTTCTCACTCTAACTCTCCCTCTCTCTACCTCTGTGGCGACGAGAATAGAGCAGAAAACGGAGGTGAGATTGTCACCACTTGCAACGGGTTCATTAAACACACACCGTTCTCTCATTCGTGACGAGAGATTTTCAGGCGCGTATTTAACCCGCTCCGGTTCGAGCAGTGAAAACCAGCTACTGATAGATTCGACGACGTACAATCAGAGGTAACAAAAATATATTCCAATGATCGTGTATGCCAGCAAATGAAAAAATCGTTACGAAAATTATTTGAACAATATTCACAGTGAGATCAAGTTTAGATCTCGTTTGTTGATAAATCGTGATGATGATTGGTCAACAATAAAAATAAATATAACAAAAATGGTGCTAGATGAATGGTGATAAACGTATCGATAATATTCGCCATTATTCGTGATACGCGCCAATACGTATTAGCCGAAGAAACAACTGTTGCCGTAATTGAAAAAATTCAATCAACGCTCTCGTACTTGACAATAAGCGAAACAACGAACAGCGCAAAATTGAAATTTTATCAAATCGTTCGGTTTTTATATAATACGGTGTATGAATACGATGCCGAGCACGTAATTCTGCAACGTGCGTGGGTATTGGTAAAAAATACGAGAGTGAGAGAGAGAGAGGATGCGGAGAAAATCCAGGATGAAGTGACTAACTAAATTGACCGACGTTTAAAAAAACAGCGCACGAAGTAAAAAAAAGCATTAATATATTAAAAGAGAGAAAAATCTATCGAGTATACGATCGTGGGTTTAACGTTTTTTAATTTTGTCCGACAAAATTCTGTCGCTTTTTTTTCTATTTTATTAAGCGCAAGTCACACGAAAAACGAGCTCGCTAAGTGTAAGTTACGACTAAACAATAATGATAATTTATTTAGAAATTCATCGGGGTAGAAAGGAAGATTGAAACATTGCTGGCAATAGTAACGTCTCAAAAACCTGGTTATTTGGGGGAGGCGACGGTAACCATAACGCATGTCTGCTGTTGTCGTGGCTATAACTACTGCCTATAGAGTACTTCGGGGGCTCCCCGACATTCTCTCACCCATCCTCTCTCCTCTAGGCTGGCCAAACCCCCGAACTTTACGATGCCCGGAGGAACAGTTTCGTACGGGTTATCAAGACGGCCACGCCCGGAGCACACCAACGGCCACGACACGTCGACGACTGTGTACTTTGACCAAGGCCCGAAGGCACTTACCGTTTCGAGACGAGAGACCGAAAGAAAAAGAGCTTAGCTCGTGAGCGTCTACCTCTGACTCCTTTCTCGTCGTTTCTCTCTTACTCTATCCCTCTCTCTCTCTCTCTTTCACTTATATACTAGATTCAGAAAAGCTTTTCTCGCCAAAAGTCATTTCAAATATCATTTCGTTCATTGTCTCGCGAAGTTTACTGTGTCACCGACAGAGAGAGAGAGAGAGAGAGAGAGAGAGAGAGAGAGAGAGAGAGAGAGAGAGAAGTGGATAATAGGGGTTAGAGGTGGAGTTATAGAACTTTCATTCGGCCTATAAAAGAAGACGTTACGATGTAAAAGTAAATTTGATTTAGTTTCTATCGATCATTGTTTTAAATTGTTTAATCGAATGAACGACGGAACATTCGTACATCGATAAAGTAGACGACGTGATAAATTTGTCGACTTGTCCACTTTCATTCGATTAGTACAATACCTATAGGTACTAGAAATATACGAAAATTTTGAATACGTATAAAATATACGTAGAAAATACATGTCGGACATAATGATCTGTCAATTACAGTTTAATCATTCGGTAAGTGGACGTGTGATCCGCGTACCAGCTGCTATCTTCGTACATCGCATATATATACACACATAACGACGCGTATATACATAAAATAGCGACCGAGGCGCATCACGTTCCCCTCTTCCTCTCCCTCTTGCGCTTCGTCATAGGAGAGAATTCACATTTGCCAACGGGATCTCTAAGTAACTATGTATTATAGAGAGAGGTTGGGGAAATTCACTCTCCGTCAGTATCGTGAGATATCGCTGTATCATACAACATTCTCGTCGTACGCGTATCGACATACTACAAATTTCAACGTGTATATACCATACGTGGCGTCTAAGAATTTCTGCCGAGGTACGACGACGATTCGAACACCGTGAAAAGACAAAAGAGACACGAACTACCCTCGTGAAATATTAAAAAATAATAGTTTTTAGATAAAGTTCATTGAACTATTTTCTATTTATTGACATATTTGTTTGCATGGTAAATTATAGTCGATTAGAATAGCGAGACTTTTTTTATTCTCCATCCATGAGTGTTGTTGCGTTTGCATTTCTGTGGCAATTCGTTGCTAATTTGGCGTAGAACGAGCGAGAGAGGGTGTGAGAGAGAGAAAGAGCGAGAGAGGGGATGATATCGTGTGATCGAGTTGCGAGACCAATATCGATTATAGCTAATAGACGATCGTTTTCGATCTTATTCGATTACGTGCTATAATCACGGCCCTCTAACGGATCGATTACACATTAGAGAGAAACCCTCGTGCACACCAGAACCCAACCGTTGCGCGTATACTCGGCAGCGATTCACGGAACCCCCGGAAACTATATATAGATGTATACCCCTAGGGGCAAGGACGAGGCTGTAATCGACGAATTTCCGGCTGACCCCCGTCTACCCCCATCCCTCTCACCCTCAGGCACACAGGCGATATCCCAAAATTTCCTCACTCATTTTCGCCGCATTTATCAGACCGTCGACGCGAGCTGAAAAAAGCCAGCGTTACCCGTGAACCGATCGAATGGTAAAACGTGAGAACCCGCTGATTAATCGTCGAACGAGCACTAACAAACTTTGTTGCGAAATCAAAGGTACCGAACGAAAGCTCTTTTCTCTATCTTCCTCTCTCTCTCTAAGAGTTGAGAATAAAATGATTTCTTGGACGAAACATTGTGAGGGAAAGTAGAAAGATAAGAACAAAAAGTAATACAGCAATCTACGATTATACCATGCGAAAAAACAGTGCACAGTGCGAAGAGAGAGAGAGAAAGAGAGAGTAAAAGAGAGCGTGGAAGAGAGAGTGAAAGGTCAGGATGGACGAAAAGAAAGAGACGTCACGTGTCACAGAAGAATCGGATAAGAGAAGCACTGACAAACGAGTGGATTGATCACCGTTGGCTAACGACGACGATTTTTACGTCTTTTTTCTTTTGTTTCCTTTTATTATCAAATCGTATTTTCTTCTCGACCTTTCCCTTCCAGTCGGTGTTGTGCGTGTTTTTCAATTTTTTTTATTTATTTCGTGGGTCCTGTGGCTTTCGCGTTTTTGTCTCACTCGCTCGGCAATCTCAACAGTCAGTTCTCATGGCGGTTCCCGCTTCCGGACAGTAACTCTCTCTCTCTCTCTCTCTTTCTTTTTTTTCCTCCCCGTTCGTCTTCGTTTTTTTCTCTCCCTCGCGTCGAGCGATACGTTCATCCTTTTGTAAATCCAATGCAAGAAGCAAGAAAAGAACAAGATGTATATATAAGAATCCTTCCCGCGATATTTCTCGCTGCCGAGTGTCGCGCAAACTTGTATAATACCGTCTTATCATCTTATGCCGCGCGAAATATCACGATCACGGTCCAGCGACGATATAAAACTTTGATCTTTTCACGTTGGTGAGAGTCGCAGCCACCCTTTCTCACTCTCCCTCTCTGTCTCTCTCTCTTCCGTTGTCTCTCCAACCCTCTTTTTCTCGTATCTTACTAACATCGGGATCTATGTCTCGTTCCACTAAGAAGACGAAAAGGGGAATAAGAAAAGTTCATTGTTCATCCATGCTCGTTCTTTTTTTTGTCCCTCTCGTCCGTTCTTTTTTCTTTTATTTTTGCTTCTTTTTTTCATTCGAGCGCCCGCTCATCACCTTTTTCAGCTCTCCGCCCTTTTCCCTTTCCCGCGAAAACGCGCAATCTCCTTTTCCTCCTTCTGCTAATCTCTAGGTTTTCGCATTTCTTCGTCGACCGTGCCTATTCGTATTCCTTCCTCGTCCCTTTCAGCACTTTAACTCTCTCCCGATCCTCATTCTGCTGCTTAGTTTCTTCATTCCAATTTCTTTCCTCATTTTCTTCGCTACCCCTGTCTTTTCTCTCTCTCTCTCTCTTTCTCTCTCTCTCTCTTTGTAGGTCCGCCTTCCTCTTTCTCTCTTAGACTCTCTCATTCAACATTTCCCCTCATCGAGGCCCATCGGTAGAGTTAAACCACGAAGCGGGAGGAACTAAAGGCGATTACCATTAAGGTTATTACGATAATTACGATTATGCCGAAGCCACCTGGCCGCGTCGAGCGAATGTAATCGGGTTTAATCGAGCGAATCAGTTTCGCGACCGCGCGCCACCAACGCAAACTGGCTCTTCCTCTCTTTCTTCTCTTTCTTCGAATGCTCTACGTGCGGTCAGATGGATTTTTATTTACTTATCTTCTTTCGTACGCTGTACGAATTTTCATGCTTACGCCGAGCTTCTAAAGAATGTCTCCATTATTCGAGAATCTAACGTGGACTTTCCTATTGTCTGAAAATTTATCAACGTTAGAATATCAAAGGTGACCGGATTGGATCAGGAATAAATAATATTGTGAGAAATTCCATTTTGAAAAATATGCTTTTGTCTAATTTTGAATAATCAAAATAATAACAAAATTTATTAACGATTAACGACCGTTCGATATTTTCGATCCATTCGGCAACAATTATTTGTAACTAATTTTACACGATGCAAACGATTGTGTTAAAAAGAAATGTTTTAGGGCACGAAGAGAAAAAAATTTGACGAAACGATGGTTGGGAGTAAAAGTATATGATTTTTGTAATGAACACGCTTAAGCAACCTGTGCCTGACGCTCAAAGTTATAAAGCCGCGATAAATTTCGCAACGATGGCTCTTTTCTGAAATTGCAATTGACGGGGATGACAGGTTTTAATGACACTCTTTTATCGTTATTTATCTCCTTCTACTCGATAAACTGATAAATATGCCGGCGATAAAATTATTATGGGCCCAGACTGCGGCCAAGCGATACGAGAAAAAAAAGTGGTAAAAAAGTGTACGAGCTTTCGGATTGAACGATTCTTCAGCTAAAGTTTCGAAGCGTTATATAGGTATAGGACGTTTGCATCAATGAGCGGGGTTATAGACTAGCGTGCTGAAAATAATTCAGTCGATCGAGTTTTTATTGTACGTCTGCGAGGTGCCCGCAAAGTTTATGAAAACATCGCGTTATTACTTAAATGAGAAATATGATACAATAGCCGATGAGAGGTAACACTGTTTGTCGAGTCGAGACGGGTGCAACGAATATTCGTCGGGTGGTGAAAAAAAAAGAAAAGAATCATCGACTAAGATCTAGAAATATAATGCAAAATGAAATAACGAAGCTTCTTATCCCGTGATGAATTCATAAAAGCTCAAGGAGACAGGAGGAGGCGAGAGAGAAAAGATTTTAACAAGAGCGATCGGGAAAGACCGAGAGAAAGAGAAAGAAACACGAGCAGCGAGATCGAAAAAGAGACGGAGGTTGTAAGAACCAGAGCTAACATTTTAATTGCCTTCGACGGGTAGTTGAGAAACGTCCGATATAATCGATCTTATTTGCAAGTGAATCAGTTTGTACGGTTGGTGAACGAACGAACGAGAAATCCTTGGGAGTTTCGAGTGCCGAGCTTAGAGTTTTGCTCGCTCGGGTAAGAGAGAGAGAGAGAGAGAGAGTGAGAGAACCGTTAAGGTATAGAGAGAAAGAGGAAAGAAGGGAGAACGAGAGAATAAGGCGCTTTTCCCGAGCGTAAGCCAACTAACGAAGGAAAACGGAAGCTCTGTGGTCTTTTCGATTCTCTTCCTTTTTCCTGCCTTAAGGCGATTTACATGCCACTCATATACCAATTGCACGGTGTCGGCTCTTTCTCACTCTCACCCTCGCTACCTTATATACCGTGATAAGAGGAGAGACGAGGACCACGAGGCTTGTCCTCGCCCTCCGGAACACGGCTCGACAAGAGAAACCTTTCATTAATCACCAGCGACACGCGAGTATCAACGAAAAATCTCCCTCGGTTCTCGCCCTAACTAGAGTTAATTTAACTGCGAAGCGTTTTCTTTGACCCTTGGGAACTTTTCTACGGAGCAGGGAGGAAATCACTTTCCGTATATATATATAAACACTTGCTTTTTCCCAACGTACTGAGTCCTATCGTGTTTTCCTTTTATTTATCATTCGTAAGCTTCGCTAATTATGTTTTCTTTTTCTTTGCTTTTTTTCTTTACGTCATCTTTAAAACCGTTCGCTCGAAGAGTCTACGTATGTCATCATTTCTGTGCCGCTCAAACCAAGGATCGAGCGAACACTGATTCATCGAATTGGCGACAAATCTAATGAATAATGGTAATTGGATCAGAACGTTTAATATATATGACGTGGACGAATGCGATGCGTTCGGAGAGATATCGATAGAGTTAAGGGCAAATGGGAAAACGAGACGGGGTGGCAAGGGGGTGAGCGACGACGAACAAGATGAAAAATAAATCGAATAAATTCTAACCGTGTGCGAGAGGCGACTCGATCGCGAAGAGGTAAGTGAACGAGAGAAAGGGCGAGTGGCAATTCCCGAAACGTCTTTCTTTCATTCTTGCTTTCCTCCATCCTTACCTCTTACCAGGGTTGAAAAAATAAATCCGTCTCTCTTTCCCTATCGTAAGCGCATACGCGCGTACGGACGGTCGGGGAGACAAATATTTCGTCTTTTGTACGTTGGAAGAGTTTGTGAGAGACATTCGAGTTAAATTAATATCGGTGTCACTCACGGATCAGCCAAAAATCTTTTGATATCGCGATTTTCGCCCACCCGACGAGGGATACGAAATTCGAAACTTAAAAAAAAATTCTCTGTTGCTTAGACGTCAATTCGGCCGAGTCAATAATATAGAAATTTATACGTATAGCGGAGTCAGATCGGTATTAGTAACCCGTGATCGAAATGTAACGTCCCCGACGGAAGTTAACCATCGGCGATAAGTCACGTCCGGAGAAAGCGAGTATGGAGCATCTCGGTGTCGGTCTCACTTCTGTCGATCCGACCGATCGTTCCGGACCGCAACCAGTCAAGTTTGCGGACTTTTCCAACTGCGGCCACCTCGGATACGAGTTAAGATTAATGTGTTGCGGTCGTTCTACGTTTGTACGTTTCTCTCATCCACGTAGCTCTCGTTGCATATCTTCTATCGCAGTTTAACAGGTTAAACGCCACGCCGGTTTTACTTGCCGTTGCGTTCAAATCACGGTCGTCCTCTCTCCCACTCTATCTCTCCCACTGTCGAATCATTCAGGTGTAAATGCAAAAAAATCGGCAGATAATTTGTTCATGAGAACGTTAAATCTACTCTTTATTTAATCTCTACCTAATACGAATTTCAATACCGTGTAAGGGAGAGATCGAACGAGGGAACGATGGATTGTTCGACATTTTCACTGTATATCTCACTATATATGCACAC
>OZ024920.1:10566525-10610851 GCA_964017225.1 Netelia inedita
GGGAAAAATAGGTCGCTCAATTAATGACCCGCTCGTTACTTCGATGATACAATCGCCGATTGCGAACGCGATAAAAATATAACTTTAAGAGTTTATGGTAGTTCATACGAATCCTCTCAATTTCGATGAAACGTAATAAAAATGATTAAAAATGATATCGTCGATCCCAATCGTGTTCTATACCATACGATACGTTCGATACCAATCATGGAATTGAAAAAAACAATTATTGGACGTTATTTATTCGCTTTTTTGTCGATTTTTCGAGAAACTTGTACGAAACGGAATGGATACTTTCGTACACGTTGTAACGTTTGCATTACAAGAATCTACGGTAAAACAACAAAACTATGGGATATATTCGTTGCTCGGTGAAGTGCGGTGGGAAGGAAACAAAATAGAAACGAGAAAGGAGAAAAATCGAGAACACGAACGGAGAGAAATCCGCATGTCGTACGAAGGAACCCTCACACATGTGGGCAATAATCGAAGAGATGAAAGTCGTGTGGCGCGTGTTAGCCACAAGGGGTTCGAGAATCGTGGATCGGGGTCTCGTAAAATCTCATGGGAATTGTGTGCCACCTACACACCCTATATATATATATATAAATATATATAATATTGTATGAGAGAGAGAGAGAGAGAGAGAGAGAGAGAGAAAGAGAGAAAGAGAGGATTCTCGAAGATGGAGGATTATTGGGGTTGTTCAATGTGCATTTGGGGCTCGAGGGCATACGTTGGATAGAATGTATAAACGCAACGATATATCTGTATATATAAGTTGGAACCGACCGTCGAGAGGTTTGGACACGGGATGAGACGACCGGGGCCATCGCCGGTTTTCTTACGAGATTTTACCTCACGCGCCGGAGACCGATGGAACGAGACAAAATTCTCTTCCTTTCCTTCTTGGTTGTAGTTTTGCTATCTTATTCGCGACGCTCCGTCAACAGAGCCACGCATACACGCGCGCCTCCAATTTCTTCGCTTCGTCGAAAAAAAAAAGAAAAAAAAATCCGATCGAGGATCCTTTCGTGAAAATGACATCGCGATGTAATTTTTTTCTCGACCATGGTGTATCCGTGTACACGTATATCGTAAATATCATGAGTATGTGTCTGTGTGTGTGTGTGTGTGTGTGTGTGTGTGTGTGTATAGACCGGCAGGTATGAGAAAATCTGAGAGTCTATCGAAAAACGGTAGTGGACAACCGTGGGTTTTCGCAATCGAGTCTAGCGTACGAACGGGGACGGAGGAGCGAAGAAAAAAAAACCACGTTTTGGCGTGCGATTTTTTATTTTCCTTCTCGGACCCTCACCATTCGGGCTTCCGTTTCGTTACGGGAGTAAGGATTCTTCGATCTCCCGTCATCCATACCGTCTAACTTCGTTCCAATCTTTGCGACGGGACATTTCGCACAAAGTGGAAAAAGCTTTCGTTGTAACGACGACGAGCGTTCCTCGACGAGACGTTCGGTACTTTGTGAAATTTGACGCGAGAGAACGAGAGAGAAAGGAAGAACGAAAACGATGAATTTCGCGTGGAATAAATTATGACGATGAAAAGATTGTTGCGAAAACATCATTATGTCAAAAATGTCTTTCGTTTCGAGTCGTTTCGAGTCGCGACTATATATCTTTGCGACTCGATACGACGAAACTTACGTTGAATAAACATGGTCCAATGAAACGAGAAAATCCGATATACCACCGGCTAAATAAATAAACGAATAAATTATTCGTTATCTCGTATTTCTTTTTTTCTTTATTCGCGATTATTTTCCATTCCCGAGAAGTCAAAGATTACTAAACCGATTGTAAAAGATATTACACGAGGAGCACGAAGAAAGCGCTTATAAGTCAAAGCCCTACGAGCCAAGGTTTGCTTTTCGAATAAATCTGCACGAACCATCCGAAAAGCATTCCGAAACGCAGCTTTTTCTCTGTATATCTATATCTATGTGTTTGTATACTTACGCACATGTATATGCACACACACACCCCCACACACACATATATATAATCGTATATGTACCTTTATCGCCCGCCAGAGCTTTTATAGCCTAATAAATGTTACGAAGTGTTATACCTCTACGACTACTGCGCGTATACATATATACGTGTGTGCGTGCGGGACTGAGTAGTACGACCGTGCCCAAAGGGGCTGATAGCTATATAGTTACCGGTAGCGGTGAATTCTCATGATAGCGCGTGGAGACTTGCGCCCTTTCGACGCATACAACTCCTATAAAAGTGGTAAAGAAAAAAAGTAAGACGGTTGGATGGGTGAAAGGGGTGGGGCTGTGAGCGTGAAAAAAAAAACGAGACTGAAAACGGACACTGCGTGCATGAGACAGAGGGGTGAGGGTTCAGGCGGGGAGGGAGGAGGGTATTAGCGGCATGAGCGAATGTTGTAAAAAAAGGCATTCGCGAGCTTCAGTCACGCTAAATTGGTACGTACGTATCACACTGCAGGCCTTGATGCTCCATAAACCCTCTTCTTCCCTTTCGATGCCTTAAATATAACGCGTACACGTACCAGCTGTATATAGAATCGTGCACCGACAATATCCCTTTTACAAGATGACTTACGCCGCCGATAAACCTTGAAGAAAGAAAAAAAAAACAAGCACGTAGCTTTGTTTAAACGTATATCTACGTATGTTATATATACAAATATAGGTACGGAGGTGCGAATATATTTTTATTCGCAGAGGGAGGAAAAAGGGTCGAAACGAGGTTAGGGTACATATTGGCTTCACGATTTTTCCACCGGGTCGTATACAAAGATGAAATAACTTCATCCTTATTACCAACCAACGGGATCAACTTTTTCTTTCCCAAAAGTCAATTATCCGAGCGCGTGCCATACTTGCAAGAGCGTAAATACGTTGTATACGTTCGTAAAAAAATATGAAAGGTCAGCATTATCGCGTTATTACATAGATATATATATATATATAGTATATATTAATATACATATAGACCTAGAGAAAGGGATGATTCGTAGTCTCGCTGGAATGCCCGGGCTAAAGCCCAAATTCTCACGGACGTTGGCTCGAGCATATTTGGTGGTGTACGCAACTCTCTCTAGGCCCAGATTAATACGGGGAGGATACTGGACTATGACCAATCACTTGCTGATCGTGAGAGGGAGCGTGGTCGATTACTTATTAGCGTGTGCACGGTGATACATACATAATCGACTTATCGAGAGAGATAGAGCGATCGAGAGATGGACGAAGTGTGCACGGGATACGAGAGATACCTCGTGGATCGGTGTATGTATGTGTGTGTATGTGTGGGTGTGTGCGTGCGGCTGACTATGCCGAAGCCCCTGTAGATGCAAGATAATTCGAGAGAACGTGCGTATATCGGTATAGAGCGCGTACGTAGTACGATTGAACGGGTTTCAAGTACGGGATCGGCTGTGATTAGAGGCTGCACTGCTGCGTAGATGGATGAACGGTCGGTTGGTTAGTTTTTAATTATCCGACTGGGATTGGTAGAACCGGAGAACGCTCGGTGATGACGCTTTCTCTCTCTCTCTCTCTCTCTCTCTCTCTCTCTCTCTCTCTCGCTATCTATCTATCTATCTCTCTTTTCCTCTTTCTCGCTTTCTATACTTCGAGTCTGATGAGGAAGACCGAGGGAAACGTGCTCACGGTTCTCGTTTGATTCTTTCTTTCTTTCTCACTCTCTATTTCTCTCTATCTCTTTCGCTAGCCCTCTCGCTCTTCTCGCCTTCTCGATTTGTATAGCCGTATAAAAGATGAGTACCTATATGTATTATACGTATCTCACTCCACGAAAGACCGATTTTTATTAATTAACATATCTATTAATTAACAAATTTCATGAACTAAGCTATCCTTGGCCAAGATTTGACCCATCGTTTGGTCGAAAGACTTCGCCCCGAAGACTTGGCTCGAGACTCGAGCGAATACTTGGCCCGAAACTTGGGCTAAATCCGTTGAGAAAGGAATTCGGTAAATACGTGTATGCGACATATATTTATGTACGTATATATCGCATACGATAGAAGCTTTTTCATGATGAGAGGGACGTTTTCCCGAGGGAACCACACCGCTTATTTTCAACGGTCGGCCGGTGGATTAAGCAACGCTTGGCCACAGGTGCGTTGTACGGGTCAACGGAGAAAAATAGTCGCGAGAGCTTGCTTTCGCTGCTGCCGTTCTTGGACTCTGGATAACTAACCGTTATGTATATATATAGTGGAAAGTCATGCAGAGGGTTCATGAGTAGGTGCATAGGATGCATCTGCACCCGTGTGTTATAATGTATACGCCACTAATGCACGTCGAGAGTTTGCACCGCCGTGGCGATACAGTCGAGGGCAAAGCGTGCACCCTACGGACCTCGCGGAAAATTTAAGGCGCTTCTTCTTCGCGAGAATGTTGTAAAGTTTCCTTTTTTTCTCCTTTTATCTTTTCGTTTTTGCAATTTTTTTTCTACATTCTAACTCGGCACACATCCACCGTAGTACTTTATACGGTACGAATCTCGCCGGTCTCGTGTACTTTTTTTCAACCCTCTCCTTGGGAGCTTCGAGGCTCACGCGCGGCGATATAACAGCAAACGCCTCCAACCCCGTGGAAATCTCAGCGGTAGGACGACCACCATTCCCTCTTCCGGCAACACGAAATGGCCCATGAGAGAGTAATATTTTAATATTACGTAGTTACGTTTCCAAGCCCACGGTGTGTTACGTTTCCAAGCCCACGGTGTTTTTCATCGAGTTTTCTCTTCCCCGAACAATTCGCTTTCTCTCTCTTTCTCTCAACCCCCTTTCCCTCTTGCGCTCTCTTGGCTTTTCTCTTTCCCTCGGTCCAGCTAGAATACAGTACTCGTTCGAGAGAGAAAGAGAGAGACGAGAGGATTAATGGGTGAAGCAACATTAAATTCCAAAGGATTTAGACTTGACATCGAGAGGTGAAACTATCTCGTCGGGAACCTTCGTACCAACGATAAGAAACGCAATAAACCGTGCTCAAAATTGTCGTTGAAATATCCTTTCGAATAAACAGAAGATTCGACAAAATTCGATTTTTTATTTACGTTTCGCGATGAAAATAAAAATGCACTTTTCGCTTAAAAGTTATTTTGTTTTTTTGTTTTTTTTTTCGAGTAAACATATTTACCCGTTGTCATAATTGCGTCTCCCATTTTATTTCCATTTGCTAAAAGTCATCCGTGTAAAATACGTATATATTCGTATCAAACTACACGTGGGTGTAAACCAGCGAAAGGTATAACGATGCCGAAGAATTCACTTTTCTCTTCCGCTCGTTGGGCGTTCCAAGACACACGAATGTACACGTATACAATGTAAGCCCGAACCTCCTCCATCCGTCTACCTTCATTTTTCACTCCTTTCTTCGCGAGAGAACACGAGAGTCTCTCGATCTCGTTAGAAACAGGATATCTTTTCCGCCCGACATGGTAAGTAATTCCCGTCATTTTTTTTTCTCCCTCCTTCTCTCTCACCCCTCTTATTCTCTCTCGCTCTCCCTTACGTCGCGAAATTGCTCGAGAGCTAAGCCATCAGTAGCCCGTCGTACCCTTTTCCGTCTTTCGCTCAGTCTTCTTCTTCTTCTTCTTCTTCTTCTTCTTCTGCCCTTCCTCTTCTTCTTCTTCTTCTTCTTTATCTTCTTCTTTCGCTCTTACCGAGAAGCTTCTTGTCATCGTTCTCCCTCGAGCGTGGTTTTGTCTAGATATATATCTGTATATGAATCTATATATACATATATATATATATATATATATATATATATACATATGTATGTGTGAATGTACGAACATGCATAATATAAGATATACTACGAGCGGTCCAACTCACCCTCAGCATCTTCTCGTTACACGGCAATTATTAACACCTCGACGAGACCGAGCTCTGTGCTACGTGACATTCTCCAGCGGCAGAAGCCGTACCTATATCGCGGGCATTATTCTTTCCGATGAAATTGAGGAAAATGTAACCGGAGAACGTGAATATATATGCATATTCGTGTATCCGCGTGTATGTGTGTGTGTGTGTGTGTGTGTATCTGTGTGTGTACGAGTATCTGTATATCGCAAGTATAGATATATACGTATATATAAACTGTCACACTATATGTGTAAGAGGATATAAAGCGTCGGGGTATGTCGGCTGGTGAGTGTTCTCGCTCGTGGACATCGAGACTCCCCGGGAAAATTTATACCTCTGCGCGTAAGCTGAGATAAGGGATTATTATTATCATTGTTATTATATCTCAGGGTGTCTAACGACGAGACTCTCGCTATCGCGACTTGTATATTAAAATAATAATGTTTTAACAGGAGAATGAAAACGAGATTTAAAAAAAACGTCTACGGGAATCGGGTTGCCTCGTAGAATGCTGGATGAAAGTTTTCGTCGCGGATCGCGCGGATGTTTTGGAAAATTGTGCGCGTATCGAAGTGTCGATACGCTCGTTTCTGATAATAATATCGTCGATTTCGATGTTTATCGGGGCTCCTTGTGTGCGCGACGTTCGTCGCGTTGTCCAAGTTTCGAATGAAAAGCTCGCGAGAGAACAAAGAACGAGTGCCTGCGGGGCCGGCAAATCGGAGTCGAGGAACCGCGATACCGCGAGAGTGCGTCGTTGAACGAGGAATTCGAACCCATCGTTGACTACCGACCATATCCTTTCGCTCGCGATTCGCAACTTCTATCGAAACTCGTCGCGTTTTTTTATTCTCCTCTCGACACATTGATAACTTGCATTTGCTACGGCAATACGATACACGATATTCTTTTTTTTATCCATATTTTTATTATCACAACGTCTCCTCTTTGTACGTATTTCGCGTGCGACGAGAGAGAAAGAGAGTAAAAATGGACCGAAATTTCTCTCGTGTCAAGCTCCACGCGTCGCCTCTACCGGCACCTTCACTTACACTCCGGTACTTTGGCCACTGCTAGACCGCAAATTCTGGGACAAAAAGCTGGCGGAAAATAGTACGAGGAAAAAGTTTTGGTGGCACAACTGCTCAAAATGTATGTATGTCTAGCAGCAGCTGTGTTAGAAGCTTTCTCGACGTGTACGTATATATTAAATACTTTATGGATATGTATGCGAGCGACGGCTTGGAAAAGTGGGACAGTATATGTGTATATGTGTTCGTGTGTATGTATGAGAGGAAGAGAGAGAGAGGGAGAAGCGAAAGCTCGCGATCCCTTTCTTACTAGTCGCGACGGAGTTCGATCGAAAAAATTCCTAAATGCCAAAAAGCTGAATTTAATTATCGGCCATCGCCTAGAGCTGCCTCGATAACGCGAGCTACCGATGAAGGACAAGGGTGTGAGAGTAACAGACGCTGTATATACAGCGCGCAGTTAGCCAGGGAATAGGGATGCAATTAGCTTTTTGCAACGAGGGGGAAATCCTCCGTGCTCTCGATGACTTTACCATCACTACGTGTCCCCTCCGACACGCCAGTAGCTTTTCACCCTACGACCCTCTTCCTCGCCTCGTCTCTTACGCGGTTTTCCCATCAAAGCCAAATTCTTGCGAGAATTAAATGTCATTCAGCCTCGACATTCATTAAGCGCTCGGCTTGTTTCAGTCGCATCGCAATTTTCTTTTTTTTTTCACGTAAGCTACACGTGCGAAATCTCGATACCTCTTTCCATTTGTGATATTTCTTTTGTTTTGTCTTTATATCGTTATATTTTTCTTCTTTAATTAAGGTTCGTCGTTATTTATACCCATGACACAATCCTCGTGTCTAAACGATGAAAAATTGCTTTATTTTTCTTCATATCTCGCACGGTTCGTTCGTCGAGAGGGAAAATCGACGAAGTTGAGGTTATTCTCGACGTTATGTGGTTTCGCTATTTCGTTCTCGTTACCTTCGTTATTATTATTGAATAGCGCACGGTACAGAGATATCTCTTACCTGATATCGATCGAGGTAGGTAATCAAAGGCAAAGCGAAACAAAGAGAAACGAAGATAGACAGAGAGAGAAAGAGAGAGACAGAGAGGGAGAGAGAGAGAGAGGGAGGCGAAGAAGAGACGGAGAATAGAAGGAGTTTATCGGGAGATGCGGTAGAAACTCTAGACGTATCGAAACAGCATCCAAGCGGCTACAGTGCCATCGTTGCTCGTACATATATCTCGTTTCTCACAAGAAAATGTGGGCGTTCGCGCAAAGGGATGCGAGGATATACGCGACGTTCACACGATGCTTTCCCCGTGTGGGCTATTGGCCTCCAAGGGTAGTTTTCTCCGCGCAGCTCTCGCGGGCTCGCTCTCCGATCGTGCGAAATGGATTTTATGCTTTCGATATAACTGGGTCTATACACCCTTGCGGGCCGCTGGTCGTGTCGTTGTCAGGGTCCAGGGTGTGATATAACTCGTCGAAGAAAACTACGTCGTCGAGTGCCTTCTACGGTATTCTTTCCCTGGTGTTTTCCTCCTCCTCCTCGTCCCCGCCCCCCTCTCTCTCTCACTCTCTCGCTTCCTCTCACCCTTTCCTCTCTTTCTCTCTTGCCTTGGGATATAGGAAAATGGGTTGACGATGGGGATGAGAACGCAACCGCCCGAGACAGTACGAGGAAGGAAGAGACAGAGAGAGAGAGAGCTAAGAAAAATAAAGCGCACTTCCTCGCCAGAGGGAGATTGAAGGAGAGAAATAAAATGTAGGAAGAATATCGATGGAATATCGAACGATGGCTCTTCCTCCAAAGAACTTGGTCGATATAGCTCAACGCAAACGCCGTGAGGAGCATTTTCACTATTTTGATGTCGCCGGAAATCACTTTGTTGATTTTTTTTGTCGAGACTGTAAAATATAGAATTTTTTCTACGAAACGTGAAAAACAATATTGATAAAAAAACAATCATTACGAGCATATTTGTCGCCGTTGATGAAAGAAATTTCGTCGCGAGAACGAGGACGAACTATTTCTCGTTCTGTCGCCGCGAGTAATATTACCTACCCCTTCATGCTTTACGACGAATTATCGTCTCACGAAGGACGAGGAAATTCAACGGACTTTTATGAGCCATGTAATGAGCGACGAGAGAGCTTCCGTTATCCGTTTTATACAAGCTACCTCGTAGTCGCAGCTTTTGGCTCGCGTAACCAATATCGTCCGGTCCTTTATACGAAGAGCCCGCATATACGCGTGCCATCGTGAGAACGATCGTGATGGATGAAGACGTTCATTCGTGTTCTCCACCATTCTTTCGTATAAATATATATCAGAACGCCGACCTACTCTACTACTTTTCCTCATGAATTTAACGAACCTCGAACAAAGCCATATTCTCGATGATTATTATCGTCTTCCTAACTGTTTTACGCATCATTAATTGTTCTTAATTACATGATATCTCTACCCTCGTATAAAAATAATAATTATAAAATAATTATATTTTTACGAAACGTGTCCTATACAATTTTCAAAACTGAATGTAAAAAAAATCGTAATTTTTTACCTGTCCATCGCAATAATGGATCACTCGCTCTGTGGCAGATGAATACGTTTCACTGCGAACTTCGAAAAGCCCCCTATTCGCTCGAACATCGATCGCGTTTTCATTTACGCTGTTAATTAAAGTTATTAATTTTCGGACAATAGAATTGATACATTCGCTCGCACACATATATACATAGACATCGTTCGCTATTATATTTGATAAAAAAGACGTGTCGATGAAACAAAATCGGATAAAAAACTCGTTGAGCGATAGTTAGACGATCCGTGGTTCCTCACCCTCGTTTTTCAACCCTCTGTTACTCTTTATTTCGTACGATACATTGCGCGCTACGTCTGAAAAAGTATGTCCACGATACTCGTACGTTGCGTGCGCGCTGATTTTCGCGACCGAAGGATACAATTTTTATGTATACATTTTATTTCAGTTTTCATTTTTCTCTCATGAAATTCACTCGTAGGATTCGTCGGTTGGCATATCCGTTTCAACCGCGGCGAGTGTTTATCCACGGAGCGTGATCGCCTATCGAACGAAAGAGAATAAAGGATTGGATGTTGGCTGTTCGTGGATAACTATATATATATATATGTGCGTATGCATCGATACGTGTAGCGAGCAATACGTCGCCGAGTATCGCCGAGAGCTCGTCTATACTATTTACCCTGTTGGAAAACTCGCTTTCACCTCCGCCTCATTCCGCCGTTTGCTGTTTCCATCTCCCGATTGCCCGCGGAACAAAAAGCATAGGAGTTATGCGTTTCACAGTCGATCACCTGTTTGAGGGGGTTGGTGGGTGGGGGTGGGGGGGGGGGTGCTTTATACAAAATATTTTCATAAAGGACATAAAATCATTTGACAAAATTTTATACAACAAATTTATGGATATTCGTGTTGGTTATAGACTGTATATTTCTAAGATTTCTTGTAAGGTCGAAATTATAAAACGTTTTAACGATAAGTATTGTTGAAATGGAAGAGACTGTATCGAAATGAGAAAAATATCGAACAGTGTTGTCAGTTTAATTCGTGGTATACGGCTGACTTTTAAACGCGAGTTATTTATGTAAATGTGTACAGTTAGGCTTGCGTAGGAGTGAATTGGTGGCGCTGTCGACGATGTAAGCCAATGAGTAGCGACGAGCGAGCAGACTGGGATGAAACAGTGCGAGGAGATAAAATATAGAAAAACGGTCCATCATCCGGATGTCACTTAAAAATACATATAATCTAAAAATATTTGTCAAAGCATTTGTTTTCGACAATGCACAATAATATTTCTCTCTAGAAAAACGATTAGTAGAATTTAAAACAATTTTTGAAAGTCTCATTTATCCTTAGAAATGGAGTTCTTCTCAATTGTCGAGAGGCAAAATCGTTTGCAATTTTAAAGCGGGATTTTAAACAAAAAAAAACAATGAGATATATCGGAAATTATTTTATAATTTAAACCTTTTTATTACAGTATGTTTGTTCTAAAGTTACGTAACGACGAGTTAAAAAAAATTGTGTAATTTTTTTTCTACGTTGCAATTCTTCAACAGTCTGTTTTGCCCTCGTTGTTCGCTTCTCCGTTGTTTGAGCTCCGCTCCATCTTCCCATGTGCCGGCTCTTTCCACTCATCAGTTCAGTCGCTATTCTTTTTTGTACGAGAGACTTTTATTTTTTTCGCTCTAAATACACGCCGTATACATTTCCCTCGTACACAGTTTCACCGTTTTGTCACAGGGTCCAATAGCGAAATAATTTAACAGCGTTCACTTCGAGATAAACCCCTTAACGGGCGCTTAAATGTCGAAAGCGTAGTAGTACCGGAAAAACGAAAACTATAGTCTTTATTGTTTTCGATGAGGTGAATACTTTCATTTTCGTTTTAAAATAGTCAAATTCTGACCTCCGAGTAGAGATCCGGTGTTATTCGTTCGTCCTTGTAAAATCGCGCGAGGGAATACGCTAGTGCATTCACGGGGTGGGTTCAGGGAACGCAAGGGTCAAAGGTGGACATACGTAAACGCCACCCTGTTTATTTTTCGTTACACGTACAGTTTAGAGATGCTTGCGTTTCTATCGTATGTCCACACTCGTCAGCGGATATGAACGAGTGGTCGTACAAAGAATAAAGAAGGATGGATGGAGAAGGAGACGGAAAGGTAGATAGAGAAAAAGGATTGTGAGAGAGGGAGAGAGGGAAAGAGAGGAAAAGAGCGAATAAAGAGAGGTCAGCGACTGAAGAGAGAATGGTGCGGGCGAGACACACAGGAAAAGACACAGAATAAAAGAGTTGGATATATAGAGGCCAAAACGAGGGAAATGAAAGAGAGCAGGAACTGCACGAAAGCCTGTGGGGCCGGAATAGCGTACCACGCTGAAGGATGGTCCAGGGGCGGTTCGAGCAAGGGGTAGCGACGGAAACTTCTGCCTCAAAACGTGCATATTTGCGGTCGACGTTTTTATAATTCTATTATCACAAGACTTGTTTTTTTACCTTCTTTTCTCTCCTTCACTTTTTCCCCCTTCTTTCTCTCCTTCGCTCTTTCTCCCTCGTTCTTTCATTTCTCATTTCTCTATCTTCAATGTTTTCACTCTCTGTTCCACTCCGGCAATTTCCCACGCCACGCTGACTGGAGTCTTGGCAAATATGGGAGAAAAAATTTTACTTCCGTACCTGATGCCATCGTTAAACGTTCCTCGAATATACGTATTTTGTAACGTTTCGATATTTGAATAAATGTAATTTATTAAAACGGCGTAATTAATTTTTTTCTTATCCTCTTTTCTTTCCTCTCAAAGAATATATAGCTGACGATTTATCAGAGACGTTACTGTCAAGCGTATTTCAAACTATCAATTTTCACGATAATCGATTATTCGAATTTTTCCTTATCAGAATAATTACTGCCTCCTGTTAAAAATAAAATTGGTTTTATCGGTAGATCAAAAATATTTCGCTAGATTGAAATATATTTTTTAATTAATTTAAACGTTGCATCCTCGATTAATAGGAAAGAAATCTCGCGAGAGTACATAGGGATTTGCGGGAGTAACCGATGTTTTGCAGCGAGATCTCTCTGTCTCTATCCCTCCCTCTCTCTCTGTCTCTCTCTCTCTCTCTCTCGTATGCGATAACCGACAGATAACGGATTGACGCTTCGTTATGCCCGCGTGGACAATAACTACTGGCACATCGCTCTCACCTACTCCACCTCCTCCCTGTCCTCCCGCAATACCTCTCCCTGGCAAGCACGGTTCGCGTAGCTCGTGTCGCTTTGAATTATTTATGCAATTAGACGTTCTCTGTGTTTCCCCACACATGAGAGAGCGTTTGGGCGACTCTGTGGCGGAAGCGAGAGACGTATTAGCAAAGCGCGCCAGCATCAACGAGACAACCACGAATAGAGGGGTGTATCATTGTATATAACGTCTACCGTCCACCACGGGGTGCGATATCCTCATTGAAACACCCCGGTTCTCACCTCTAACTCTGTCTCGCGACTTCCACTCGTGGATTTTCGTATAACACATATACTTCTCACACTCTCGTTCTCACCCTCTCTCTTTCTCCCTCTCTCTCCCTCGCTCACCCTGGCTCAATTTTCTCATACCTCACACCTCCCCTGCGTATATCTAGCCGCAATCACTCTTTCCCTTGTTCATGTGTGACGAGGTTGATGATGGGCTCGTGGGGGGAGGGAGGTGAGAGAAATTAGGGTATTTCAGGATTAACCCACGATAATTCGAGTCAATATCGAGTGGTATATCGCAGTTCGTGCTACGTATTGCCAGATACGTACTTTATATACGTATATACGCGTTATTTGTTTATGACAAAACACGGAAGGGAGCGAGACCGGTACAATTTGATTCGAGCTCGAGTGTGGCGCATCTATCCAAATCAATTATACGTTCCTGCAATCTGTATCTGTGTATCTGTGTGTATAATAGACGCTCGAGACTTCTGTTAGTTTCAACGAGATTGAATTTGGAAATTCGATTGTCGACCGAGGGATGGTAAGGGGGGGGGGGATAGAGAAAAATCAATTTCGACCAAATTTTGAATTATAAATGAATATATATAATAAATAATGCGCAACATTAATATGCATCTTCGAGTATACGGTATAAATTACCGTGTCGAATCGTACGATACATTTATCGATCGCGACACCGAGCTTTAAATAAAAATTACCTGATATAAATTTTTTCTCGAACCAATAATTTAAACGAAAATTATGGATTCAGTTCGAACTTGGTTTGAATAATACTCCCGCCTCTCCCCCGTTTTGCAAATAACAACTGGCGGGTCCAACGCGTTCAACTATAACACACTCGGAGAAGAAATATAGCGAAGGGGATGTTGAAGAAAAAAAAAGAAACGTATAAGAGAATATGGCGAGAGCGCCTTGTGAACATCAGCACGAAGGTGTTTGACGTTGAGTGAGAAAGGGAGAAAGAGAGAGAGAGAGAGAGAGAGAGAGAGAGAGAAGGAGCGAAAAGAAGGGAAAGAGAGCGAGATGATCCGTCTGTACGTGACCGGTGATTTCCGTGAATTATGCCCCGTTCGTTTTCTCGTTTCGCGGCTGTAATCGAGAGCGGATGGCTCTCGCGCGGCACACGCCAGATCGCGTTTGTAAAATCGTTCTGGGGCACGAGAGGGCTCGGGCGTGTACCCTCTTTATATTAGAAGCTTCTCGCTCTTATTTCGACGTACGTATGTTTGTACAATTTGCTCGCGAAACGATTCGAGATACTTTATCTTTCTCAAGTTTTATACGAGCGAAAGATCGCGGATTAATTAATGCGCAATTCATGTACGCGTCAATAATTAATCGAAATATTGCGTATAGAGTAGATTTTAGTGCATCGCATATTTACTCAAATATTAACTATAAAACTGGCGTTTTTTGGGATCGACCACTCGTGTTGGAAACATTACACGAAAATGTAGTATTGACGAGAACGTAGAAAAAATAGGGAATTTTATATCGTTATTTATTCGGGATATTGTTCACTCTGTTATTATTGTATTTTGGCACCCTCGCTTCCATCCTAGGGCGAAATATCGGCCGTAACCCGGAAAATACGGTATGAATTTCATTTTTCGATTAAATTTTACAAAGAGAGCACGATTTTCAGTAGGGTCAATTTCGAATTCAATACATTCGATTATACTTTGATCAGCTGGAATAAAAAAAAGCTGTCGAGCGTACAAATAATATACATGTTATATTTAAAACGAAATATACATTCGATAGCGTGTATGCTCGACATTAAATTTTTCACATTGTTTTTATAACAACGATACCATGAATCGTATCGTTTGCTTTTTTCCCCTCTTGCTAACCAACTACCTCTGATTCAGTATTCCGCAATTACAAGAGGATATATTTTTCGATATAAAAATTAAAAATAATTAAAACACGGGTAAGTATTTGCTGAAAAAAATAGAACTATCGTCGATCGGTGTATTGTTTCGCAAGCGAGGATAAACGTTATTAGGAAGCGATCGGATTGTTAGTGCGGTAACAGTGATAAGCTATCATGAAAGATTTATTGACACAGCGTTGATCGACATCCGTCGGTCCGTGTACATGCGTTTACTTGTGCGTTTGTGACTGAATATATATATATATATATATATATATATATATATATATATATATATATATATATATATATATATATACCCATAAAGAGAGAGAGAGAGAGAGAGAGAGAGAAGAAGGAATAGAGAGGGAGAGAGAAAGAGAGATGGAAACGAGAAAGGGGTTTATGGAGCGTTGCCCACGCCTCGTCGTGTTTCCACGTTATCGCTCGTAGATTTATAGTTTTCGGCGCAAGTAAGTTTCAATGGTAGTCGGTACACGAAAGGTCTCGAACTTTCGACGTTTTCGCGAATGTAATAATAATGAGGGAGGTACCCCTTTTCGTAGCCCCTTGACGTACGTACGTTTTCCTCTGTATATGTAACTTTGAAACGATGTATCGTTTCGCTCTTTGTCTCTCTCTTTCTCGTTGCTTTCGACCGTGGTATATCCACAAATAGACGAAAACCGACTACCTTTTACATACCTGTATTCACGACAAGCTCCAGCGAAAGGAAATCTCGCATCGCTCCCAACAAACGTCCAGCCTCGACGTGTTTCTCGTCGATTCAACGTTTCATCGACGTAAAACGTACGCTCAACGTGTAGTTCTCTTATCGAAATCCGTGCAGCCATTCTTCGATGGTTCGCCCTGGTATTTATCAATTGAAACGAAGGATCTATATACAGCGAGTAATAAAGTGTGGATATGGTGCCAGATGCCTGAAAATGTATACTTCGAGTGATGCGAGAATTCTCGTGAAATTCAATCCTTTTAAAACGAATTTCCAGAAATGTTCGTTCGTTCGTTCGTTCCAAGAGTTACCTTGAATTTAAACTTTTTCATTATGAATGAAATTTTATTACCATTTTTATTATCAGTTTAAATATGTTTTAATTATTATCGGTAAAATGTTATCGTGACAATTTACACCGCAGTTAAGATTTTTGAGGTTTTGTCGATGCAGGCGGTATCGTGTTGGATACTAAGATTTCCACAGAGCTCCATGGACGAAATATAAGTGATAAATATATATAGTTATAGCCCACGAGGGAGAAAGAAAAAGGCAGGGAGAGAGAAGGAGAGAGAGAGAGAAAGAGTCTACCACACAGGCTGTATCAGAGAAATTGAGATTCGTGAAATGCAGAGCCATTACTATTTCGAAAGGAGAGAATCACTTCGTAGAAACGCCCCCGTTTTCTCTCGACCGATGGCGTTGCTGCTCCTGCTAGGTACAGCAGGAGACCTCTCCCGGGAGAACAATTAGCATATTATTCGATATCGTCCGATGCAAATGGCTCTGGTCGAGGAGCTCCTCGGGATACGTAGCGGATACCGTGCTTGGCCAAGCGAGAAGTGAGAAGAAGAGCTATACACACACACACAGACCAAGATAGCGACCATGAAGGGTGGAACCGCAAAAGGGAGTGAAATCGCGATAGCGGCTTCGGTATAATATATATACAGATTGAAAGAGTTCGAGTGGTCGAGCAGTATAGTTTCGTTCGATACCGTCGGTGCTTTCGCTTTTCAAGCTGTTCATGCCACTTTTATACTTCTCTCTGCATATTGCTGTTATATCACTTCTTACTGCCACTCTTTCCTTTTTCTCATTTTATATCAGATGTATTAAATGTATAGATATCGTATCGTACCTACCGGATATATTTATTCGCTGATTTTGTCAATATACTCTTAGAAATTTGTCGTCGTGTCTCGAGTCTTTCATGGATAGAGGTTGCAAATCGCATTTGATTAGTCTCGCTCGAATAAGTTTTAAACGGGGACGACAACAACAACAACCTTTTGTTAAATATATTCATTCAAAACATGAACGATTTACGACTGTCCGGTTAACTAGCGCGAGTGATCACTAGCGCATGCGGTCGCGAGTAAATATCCGTCTGCGCAGGTCTACTAGCGCTGCGGCCTCGCTCATTGGTCGTACTCGGCACTCTCCGTCCGAGCGCGACTGCGCAGTCGAGAAGCGGCGCGGATATCCGTGGCGCATGCGTGCCGGCTCGCTCCCCGAGTACATTCCCACCCCACGCTCCTTAATTCGTGTACACGACATCGATAGCGACTATACCTTTTTATTACATAGCGGGATATATACGGTTATATAATGTACGAGGTATCTCCCACTCTGCTTCCGAAACGGATTCGATATTTTATCACGAAAGTGGCTTCTCTGACGGCAGTGCCCCGACGATGCGAGGCTCCCTTCGTACCGCCCATTCTCTTCCTCCCTCTCTGCCTCTCTCTTCCTGAGTACACGGGGTGTCTTGGCAAATTATCGGTGACTCGATACGTATATAACTGACTATGGATCGTAGGCTCTTCGTCAGTGGAGCTTTCCGACAGGAGGTGGAAAAGCTGCAAGCTCTTTGGTACTTTTGAACGGATAAATTGCAGTGATGAGAGAGATAGAGAGATGGAAAATGGAGACGACGAGGGAAGTTAGGAAAGCGAGAGATATCCCGTATGAAGCATTGAGAAGTGGCATCGATGCGCAAGCTCGGAGCTGCGAGTACACGACTCCCGTTCGAGACGCGTCTCTTCGATAACACGCGATATATTTTATACACTACACGATATATAGATATACGGGAGAGCTTGCAATATCGATATTCTGCTTTTCATCGAAATATAGAACACCGGGTATATACGATATACGATTCGATACACAGATATCGGACGATAAATTAATGGTACGAGTGTGAAAACGAGGACACTGCGCGAACTGCTCAATACGAAATCACCCCCCTGCGGGATCGACCGATCTTTATCTATTTGTATTCGTATATGCATTTGTATATCCCTCTCTTGACGTAAGAGAGCTACTTTTACCCACTAGCACATTATCGAAAATCGAAGCACAGAAATCGGAGGAATCGTGCTTTTCACCACTTCCAGGTACTTCGTAAACTGGTAACAATCGCTACGAGAAACCACGATCGATCGATTATTTACGAGAAGCAAAGGGAACGTGAGTATGTGCATGAGAGAGAGGGAGAGAGAAGAGAAACACAGAGAGCGGCCAATCGCCGCAATCCACAGGGACATCCTTGATTGCAACACATTACGGATTAACTAGATACTCTCTCTTGCACAAGCCCCCTTTCCCTTGTTCTCTTTCACCCTCGCCCTCTCTCGCCCCTCTTTCTCTCGCGCCTTTACCCGTTCAAACCCCTACCAGAATTACACCCTTTCCAGTAGCAATTCCGTGCCGTTATCTGTGCTCCATTCTTCCATACGCGATTGTGTGCGCGGGTTTTATCCGTTGCAGAGGGTGACGAGGGTGCATTGACCACGGTTAACACCCGCGATATTGCCGATATGAATTCCCTCGGAATGTAAAAATGATTGGTAATCGAGGGGAATGATTGCATCGCCTCGTTGGGCGTGAAATATTTTCACCGATACTTTGAAAATTGCGGCCAACGATCGGTGGCAAACAAATCTTTCGGAATATTTTCGTATTTGAAAATTCAATGAAAAACTTTTTACCCTCGTGCCAAATTACGACGGACTGAATAATACAAATTTCGAGCTGGAACAAAAGATGGAACGTTTGAAATTCTTCGATTCTTTTTCATGAAAAACTTTGTTTTTTTTTCTTTTCGTTCTGAAATATACGATGAACCACACACAGGTAGAACGAGAAAAAGTGCTCGGTTCGTCGTAACGTAAAGCGTGCATTTTCTTTTTAGTTCGTACCAGTTTCTGGTGCGAAAAAGCGCGAGCGCCGAGTGAAATGAACGGGGTGTGCAAAACGTGGGAGGGAAAAATCGCGAGAGGTTCGTGGAAAAATGGTAAAGCTTTGAGCGCGCGTGTGGCTAACGGTATTGGAATGGAAGACTGCGGGTGGAACAGAAAAAAAAGAAAAAAAAACGAAAAAAGAACTAGAAGGCGACGAAGGAAAGGGATGAGAGAACGCCCGAGTGGAATGAAACGAACGCGATACGCGATTAATAATGCGACGGAACGAGGAGCTAAAAGGGTATGGAAGGGGCGAAGAAGAAAAAAAAATAACGATGGCAGGACTAAAATCGGGCACCGACCCTTATGCCGAGTCGGACGAATTTTCTCCCTCGCGAAAGACGGATTTTTTAATTATACACGGAGGGGCGGGTACGATATTTCGTGTCGGAGTGACGAGGGGGAGGGAAGGGTGCGAAAGATGGTAGTAAAAGCAGACAAAAAACGTACGAAAACGGAATTGACTGCGAAAGGTTGAAACGACGACGGTGGTAATGTGCAAGGGAGCTTCGTGTTTCGCCACGTCGCGAGGCAAAAGCTTCACGAGTAAAATCCATTTATTTCACAAAACTCTCCTCTTCGTCGCCCGCTGTCGCTGTTGCCGCTCAGTAGCTGACTGTCTGCGTTCTTTTTATATCCGCGGTGATGGACACCAGGATTTTCTTCACAATGTCCTGTCATCGGACAGATTCATTCGGCGATGATAATACTTTACCGTATAACCGAGCGAGAATTCTGTAACATCGTTGCAAAAGAAAATTCTGGAGAAACGAGAACGCAAGGAGTGGGTGCAATCGAGGGAAGCGAGGGGTCGGGTTATAACGTGTCCTCGGTGAAATAAATTTATACGGAGGTGGAGATAATAATTTTGCGTCGCGATAAAATTGCTTAAAAAAACAATGTAATCGAATAAAGGATTTTCGTTATTATTATTTTCATTTCACTCTATCCTTCTTCGTTTCATATCAACACGTTTATTTGGTTTACGTTTTTTTTGTTTACGTACAATATAATATGATTATTATTTACACATTCTCGTCCGTTCATTGATTTATTTATATACATATAGATATATCTATAAATATTGTAAATACACGTAATATGGTCATCGCCTTTCTTTTTATTTTCTTTTTTTATTTATTTTTATTTAAATTCTCTTCGTTATTCGTTAATTCAATAAATTCACACGCTCATTACATTATCCTCGTATAACCCTCTTAACTCTTTCTCTTTCTCTCTCTCTCTCTCTCTCTTTCTCCATCAGTCGACAAACTTCATTTATTCAATTTCGGATCGAAACGTAATCGCGAATCAATTGGACCACGAGAAAGTAACTCACGAGCGTTGACGCTTCAAGGTTCTCTCGTGGATTCGTCGCGTACAAAATTAATCCGTCATTCCATCGCTAACGTTCAACGTGAATAAGAATCTTCCCGGCGTTAATAATAATTTAAAAAAAATCAATTACTCACGATTATTCTTCGTGAGTACCACGGAAATTTGGAAGAACGCCAACGAGTTCGTGGGTTGAACAGATTGCATAATCGAGTTTTAAACGACGAGAGATAAATACCGTTAACTTAATAATTTAATACTATCGTAGATGTATAATATAAATATCGATAAAAAGCGTCACGTGATAAAGAGGCCGATTGGTAATCTCTCGAAGAATCGCCAAAGCGTTTCTTCGAACCAAACATACATATACACACACGTATATATGTATATATACATATATATGTAATGTTGAGAAAATTCGAAGGCTAACAGGGGGAAGGGTGAGAAATATCAGTCTCAAAGATTCGTAACACAACGCGTGGCAGTGAAATTTTTTTTTCCCGACAGTCAATAGGTAGGTAAATGGATAGACAGATGGATAAACACGTAGCTGTACGGCAGTACGTGTGATAAACAATGATTAAGAGAAGATTGATAACGTAAGCACGTATATATACATATATGTATATATTTAGGTATATATATATGCATAAATTTATATAGAGCATTCCACGTTAAAAACCGAAGAAATAATATCTATATTTCTACGATAAACGTGACACGAATGTTCTTTTACATATATATATCGAACGATATCGACGTAATCCTCGATACACTAATGGAGAAAAATAATTTTTTTTTAAATTGGCTTTTCAGAATTTTTAGATTAATTTTAGGATACGCTATTTGGCTGCTTCAAGTGGAGTGGAATGCTACATATACATATGATCATATATATATATATATATATATATACACATACATATACGTAGGATCGATAAATGGGGCCAGGCATGACGAGCGTCCGAACTACCTCCCATCTGGCTGCATTAAATTCGCGAGTCATCGAGGGCCGGACTGTTGGGCTATTAAAACACGCGTCCGTACCGTACATGAATGGGGTTGAGGGGTGAGGGTGGTCGCAGCATCCCCGGATCGTTAATTACTCGAGTACACGTTCGCAAACGAAGAGCGCGTTATTACTCGGTGAGTGAAGAGACCAAATTGTTTGTTTCGCCGGCTCAACGATCTTATGCGGATCCACGGTAGAAATATACATAAACATATATATATGTGTATGTATATTTTTAGGAAACTCACGTTATAGGTCAATGTGTACGACAAAGCTCCGATACCTTCGATAGGCCATACTCTTGTAATCCATCTACGTATGGGCTACTTGAAGTCCAATCAAACAAGATATTACAGAAAAAGAAAAAAAGAAAAAAGAAAAAAATGAATTTTCTTTTTATCGAACTAATTTTCGACTCGCGAGGTAAAGTGGATTTTACGGCACTGATGGAGACTTAGCTTCGGCGCACCCAAGTTTATCTGTGATTCTTCGAAACGAGAAACTCTTCGATCGCGATCTTTGAGAAATTTTGAATAGCGCGTGATTCATTGTTGCATTTTTATCTCGATAAATTATTCACAAAAAAGAAGACGAATCGTGACAAATCTTATTCGTTAGAAAAACGTTCCCGTTTATGCGAAATTCCTCATGCGTATATACACATATACATGGATGTATCGTCAGAAAAAAAAAGAAATATTATATATATATATATATATATATATAAATTTTTTGACGGTCACCGATGGTCACTATAGCGCTGAACGTCCGAACGTCAACGTTGGCACGTCGATTCGGTCCGATTGACGGGCGCGACCGGCTTGCAATATTCGATGAACGCTAAACGCGCGGGAATCCTGTAGGTGCCCGTTTGGCTGATGGCGGCGTACACGCCAAAACCGTAATCGTTAACGAACGCGCGTGCCTCAAATACCTGGGGAAATTGAAGGCCCCTGGTTCTCCTCGTTCGACGTGACCCGCGGAGTTCTCGAATGTGCTAGGAGGAACAGTGAAAATTCCACACCGACCCTTCAGAGTCGAGGAAAAAAAGGGGGAAAAACAAATTTTGTTCTTCGCACAGACGGTCAATCGAGTGACTGGTGCGCCTTTTTTATGCCATTTTCTCTCTCCCTTTTATCTGTCTGTCTTTCTCTCTCGCTCTCTTGACATTTGGTATTGCCCTCAATTATTGAATTCGTCCACGACCTCGTTGACTTTATTCCAGCTCGAATATTTGATGTCTCTCTGTCTCTCTCTCTTTTTTTTCTCTCTGGTACATACACACGAGCGCACGCACACACAGACAGAACTACACCATTGCTCACACAGAAGAAAGATATAAGTCGTATAATCTGTACCTTCGTAAATATATAATATTTATACCTTCTCGTTCCCCTGAAATTCGAAGGAAAAAATCTTTTCCATTTCCTCTCATTCTCCTGCTCGTGCCTTTTTTTCGTCCATTTTTGTTGTTTCTTCGTTTTTTTTTTTTTTTTTTTCAATTCACCTTACGCGACTAAAGTACATTTTTTTGAAAAAATATCACTGCTGTACATCGGTATATTTTACAGTTGAGGCTTATTAGGGGCTCTGGGTATGTAGGGCGAGAGGGGAGGGTTCGTGAGTTGGTCGTAGGTCGCAATTCGGTGCCCTCACTATTTAGCATTTTTGCGACGAAGGACCAGGCACTCACGACTATTTCCAACCTCGCTCGCGTTATTATTCTCCCTCCTCTCTTTCTCTCTCCTTCTTTCTCTCGATTAGACCGTAATTTTGTTTTTCTTGCAAGAACCTACCAAAGTAACGAAGACAAAAAACGAATGCGAAAACACGTATCGTAGAATATGAAGGACCGAAACTCGATCGACAAGATATTTGTCGTCGTTAATATTCCTATTTTATATATACGTACATATGGGCTTTTTTTCGCCGATGAAGGAAAAATGTCCGAATGTTTGTTTCGCAACACCTTCCTACCGTTTTTTAATTTTTTTTTAAAGTTATTGCGCGTAAATCAGACAGCTCGAAAAAAGTTGGCCCATTTCATGCAAGAGATACCCCCCATATATACATATATACGTTTCGTAGATATATTGCCTCCCCATTCGTAAAAAGAAGAGGTTCGAGTTTTCTCAATTCTGCATCGATCCAATTACCTCGAGTTCTTCCATTACCTTCTTTTTCTTTTGGTTTAAATTTTCATTGCCCGATCGTTCATCTCGTATTTACAAATAATGTACAATTTTATTCTATAGGGATGATTTTTCAAGGTCTGGTAGAAACAAAAATGGAAAGGGCAGGAAGAGCAAGAGGAAAAAAGGGAACAATTGTTCGTGAATAATTTAAAAACGCGAAGTCCCAGCGTGTCCTCGATTTTCTTTCGCACTTTTCGTCGATTTTAGGTTTCGAGGATCGCCGAGAGGCAGTCGCTTCTTTCCCTTATTACATTATTTACATCCACCGAAATAATTTTGCGTATCGTGTTGTTGTTGTTGTTGTTGTAGTTTGTCGTTAATGTTTATTGTTGTCGTCACGTACGAATGAAAGTTTTTTTTTCAGGAATGCCCGAGCGTCTTTTTTCTATTTCTTTCCTCCAACGAATCTTTCGATCTAGATATTCGAAATTCGGTATTAATCTCGACAATCGAAGGATGTTGGCATGAAAGAAGAACTGTAAAGACGCGAGAAAAATCTTTCTCCCGTTGCGCCGTGCGTCAGCATAGTAAGTTACATGCGCACGCGTTGACAATTTTTTCTTTAAACGACACGAAAACTCACTTTTCATCGATGCGTTATCAATATTTTTTCAAACATTCCTCGCTAGTCCTTTCCTTACCTTTTATCCCGAAATCCATAGCTCCTCTCGAAGCAAAGTTCGCGATTTCGTATCCAAATCCATATTCGTATTATTCAGCGGAGATAACATGTGTACGTGTATGTGTATCTGTGTGTGTGTGTATGTGCGCGTTTATATGTATGTGTCTTTCAATATCTTTTGCCCAATATCTATTTTTTCCATTTGAGTTTCGTTTCGATCAATTTATTCTTCCATCGTTCACCGTTTCCTCTGAAGATCGACGCCGCAGATACGATCACACGTAATACTCGTTGATGTTTAGCGCGTCGGCGTTCCGTCCCTATACGCAGCTCTCCTGCGTGGAGATGAGTGGCGTACGGACCGTGACGACCTCTCGTGGATGATGCTGCTGCTGCTGTTGTAGTTTGTTTCCCGAAATGCCGATTGAGTCTTGAATCAGCGATGTATCGATATTCGCACCCCCGTTCGAGGGCTGACAAACCTGATCGATCTTTGGTGGTCTCGCGCTGTGATCTATGCACGCGTATACGGTCGCCTCTTTCGTGTACGGTTTTCCACCAACGAGAACACCGAGGCCACTCGCGAATCCACCGAGACTTCCTAGACCACCGACGCTATTCAGACAAGCCAGTTTCGTGTCCGCCGAGGTTGTCAATGTTGTCGGTCGTGCCAAGCACAGCTCCGCGTATGTTACTTCGCCGGTCAACTGAAACATTCAGATTTAACGTCTCACGTCAGTTTATCCTAGCGACGTGGTTCGAATTTTTTGGATTCGCGCCAGTCTCGAGCGTCTCTTATCTTTTGCCCCACCAGGGAAAAGACGGCTGACCCTGCTCGTCGTTGAAATTATTTCAGGCTTTTCAGATTTCATAATGACCGCTTTGAAGAATAATTGCTAAAGTTAAGATTCTCTCCAACCGGAAATAAATTTTTCATTCCTCCAGAGGCAAATGGGATTCGTATATTTCTTGAAAACCATCGGTATGAGAAAAAGAACTTGTTGAAAAGCTTGTGCTCGATTGTCGGAAAGTCGTGGATCATTAAGTGGGAAACTTTATCTCTTCGATAAAATCGGGAAATACGAATTTACAGTAGTTTAGGAAACATTTGGTTCTCTCTTTCTCTTTCTCTGGTTCGAGAAAAGTCTCGAACTAGTCGTTAAGTTGGATAAAAGGGACCATCCGTGGGACAACCTTCGAACGTCTTTATACCGTTTTAACGTTGTGCACGAAACTTTTCCGATGCTCACTTGACTAGCTTGTACCTAGCTACTAGTATATATATATATAGATATATAAACATATTTAAAAGTTGGGATTTGAGCTTGTTGTCTCGTGGCAATAACGCTTATACCTCTTCGTCGTGAGAGCCGTCGTCATTGGAATGACGTTCGAGGGTCTGAGAAAATGTCTAGTGTCCGCATCGTCGAGAGCAACCAGCGATTAAAATTGGACGGCGAACGGGGGAGAAATAACGCCGCGGCAAAGTTTGAACAAGGCGCGGAAAAGCGATGATTCGAGACTTCTCATAAATGCCCTTTCCTTCCGTTCGTGTATACTTTCGTTCTAGCGAGTCGCGATTCGCCTCCGTCCGGGGACAATATAGAACGCGAGCATCTGCGTCGAGGGAGTAGAGCGAGAATCAAAGCTCTCGTTTTAAGGACGAAAACGACGACAGAAAGAGAGAGAGAGAGGTAAGAATGCGAACAAAGAAATTAAGGAAACGGTGAGTTGAATGTACGGGTAAAGTATAAACAAAGGTAAATGACAAAATAGAGAGAGAGAGAAAAAACAAAATGTGTGTAAGTGTCTGTCTGTGTGTGTGGAGGAGAGAGAGATGGACAGACAGACAGACGGAAAGGAGAAGAATGCCGAAGCAGCCAAATACGTGGGAAGCCAAAAGTTTGTTCAACCAGGGAAGAAGAGGGGTCAATATAACCCACGAGGGTTGGATACGCGATTATTTCGAGTAGCTTTTTGCTGGAAGACTTTTCAGGAAAAGCATCCCGTGTCCCTCTTATACCTGGTACATATATGTATATTATATGTATTTACATTTTCAACGTTCAATTGGCGAGCGAGACTTGCTCGGCATTCTAGCTCTATATATATATAAGAGGTATTCGATTATATAGGTATATACCGGAGCGTGCTATACGCGGGTCCTTCTCGTCGTTCTCTTTATCCCCGGGTACCGTGAGTCTCCTCTTTTTCTTGATCTATACTCTCTTCGTTCTTCTAGAGCTCAACTATTCTTATATATAGATAGATAGATAGATAGATAGGTAGATAGATAGATAGAGGAAGATAGATAGAGGAAGGTAAAACGAAGAGAACGTGGAGATGTGCAAGCTCGCTATATCTTTGGCGCTTTTCTGAAGATCGCTTCTATTCGAGCTCCGGACTCGACGTTATTGAACGAAAGAATGGGTCTACCTTGACTATAGCTCGTACGAAGACCTTGGGGCGAGCTTCGACAGTCGCAAATCGCCGGAGAGTTGAACGTTGCGGAATTTCAATTAAGAAACGCGATGTTTGGATCGATGGCGATAGACTAACAATAAACTGGATTTGTCGACATTTTGCGATCGCAACGCTTTCGATAGTGATCCAACGCGACAGCCGTTGCGAACATTTTTTTCTTAAAGGATTTTTGAAAATTGTTGATGCATTTTTTATAAAAAAAATTATTATTTATTTCTTTTTTGCAGCAGAACTCACCGGTAACGTTGGATAATTGCTGTAATCATTGTGATCGTAGCTCGACAAGCCTTGAAGATGATTCGTTTGTTGAATCGACATGGAGGTAGCCGGAATCTCGTCCGGGGTGTTCTGAGTCGCGAGTGGTGTCCCAGCTGTCGAGCCCGTCAGCTGATAATCTGAATCTTTCGGTTAAATCGTATCGTGACACACGTAATACTGTCTTGTACCAGCGCATCATAAATCTAATTTACACTCGTTGAATATTAAAAACTAACATCGATCGTAAATATAAGCTTTTTGATATTCGTGACGTAACAAAACTTATTTCGTTGCTAATTCTTGTTTACTCGTTACACATTTTACACTAGAATAGTGTCCAACGACGGGGACATTTTTCTTTACCTTTGTTGGTTGGCACGACATCGGGATTTCTGTCGTCCGCGTCGTAAAGATCCTCGGAGCTCGGGGCAGTGGCCTTCTTCACCGGCAAATCACCGGGTCTCTGAGCACGTCGTTCGCTACGAACCTTCAGGGCACCGAGTATGATTATCGTAACGAGAAGTAACGCCGCAACGACGCCTATGAGAATCCCGAGCAACGGCGTTATCTCGAAAGGCACCGGCGTACCTGTGAACAAAACGCGCACTGCTCTCGTGTAGGCACTTCCATATAATTGTTACACCGCAAGTGATAATCGTACTAAAAGCTAACGGACGAACTGTCATTTGTCCTGCTATTCAGCTTAACGACAGTGAAAAATGCAAATTAAAATCAAGATATTGAAACATGCTTCTCGCGGGAAAATCTGGAGAAAAAACTTCGAGTCGTGTTTCTTTATTAAAAAAAAAAATAATTGTGTCATACTAAAAGTAGGATAAAATGATCGAGGGGTGAACGGCGATGGCAATTTTATTCATGAGCGATTTAATCGAATTTATTTGTTTCTCGATTTTATCGTGGTCTTGTTTTTTCGTGCTCTTTTTTTCCGTTACGTCCGCTGACGTTTTTTTCTCCCAGCGTGTTTTTCTTTCCACATATTTGTTCGTTGACACTCCGACTTATTCCACGTTTTCTTGTCTCTCGCGTGTTTTGCGTCTCTACAGACTCCGTTACCACCCCACCAGGCTACCACCCCCTCTATACATAATAAATATAGCTCGAGAAGCGAATGTTTTCCAAAGTCAGCGTTCGGAGGACGAGGCAAAGTGCACGGTTAATTTTTAATCGAGGTGGAAAGTGTTTCTGGATGGGTTCCTCGCAGTGCATCCCTTTATCTCTGATGGATGGAAGCCCTTAGCCTCTTCCTCTCGATGGCATCGGAGTCTCGGGAGCGTGGCGGATTACGAGACCTTAGCCGTTTTCCCCGAGTCGTTTCGTGACGCGAAATCCGCTCTAAAAAAAAGTCTTTTCTCCCGTCTCCAGCCGCGCGCGCTTGATCGCTCTCGCTTTCATACTCGCGCATACACGCGCGCAAGAGAATAACGTAAAAAATACCCTTTACACGCAGCCATACCCGATAATCCCGAACATTTACACATATATCTTCCATCTCCTTTTTTCTCTCTTTCGTCTCTCTATCTCTTTTTGCCTCTTTTGACGTTTGAAGATCCTCTTGGCCCGGAGCTTCCTCGTCGACGTTTCATTCCCGATATAATACGTCCTTTGGCGACCCGCCAGAGTCGTGCGACACACCATGCGCGAGCCTTTCTACTCCGTTCAACGAGACTCGAGCCCTCCGTCACCTGCTCGACTCTCTTGGTGTACGTCTCTCTGTCCCTCTCTCTCCTCGGTTTTATCGCTGCAGTGTTAGTACCTATCATTGATTTCTCGACGAAGGCGAGAGAGCCTTCGCTCTCTCGAAATCGACGAAACGAAACCGTCAGAGAGCGGGAATGAGGAGCGAAGAGGGTGTGAGAGGATCGGTAGAGCGAGGGCGAAGTTACGGGCTCTTTGGCTTCTGTGTCTCCCGCATATTTTTTTTAACGATCTCTATTTATTCGGCGCGTATACATCTATACACGCGGGATCTCGATCATTCACACTCCAACGGTATGCATACATATATATATATGGTATATATTTTAGCGTCTGGCACGAATCGCGCCGGGGTTGACGGGACGGCGTTATTCCGGTTCTCTGGGTTATGCTCCCGTTGGCCTACGGCCGGGTCTTCCTTTGACATTGGATATTCATTAAATACAACGGGGTGGCCCTATTTATCAAAGTATTCTCTCTCTCTCTCTCTCTTTCTGCCTTTATGCGTATATATATATATATATAGAATTATAGCGGTGATAGTATTAGCGGAAAACGAAGGAGAGCGTTGATAATTATATATCGCTATCGCATCTCTTTTTCATACTTTATCACTATAATTCTTGTCTTTTGTCTCGCTTACTACGTCAGCCCTCGCAGTTTCTCGTTCCGACTCGATCGTGCGACCTTCTGCAGCCTAGCAGTCGACGCTTTATGAATTTTTAACTAACGAGCTTCGGGTGGGATGACCTGCTAAGTTTTTTACTATATTATATATATGTCTGTAAAGAGGGTGAGATTGCGAGTCTCTTATGACGACTGGAAGCCAAGAGGTTTTGTGACACGCGAAATGCGAAGTAATAAGTATGTCGGGCAACGAGCGAGAAACAGAGGTGAAAAATTTACGCCTCTTTTTTAAATAAACGTCACGGGAATTTCGAGGTCTTTGCACGTGGGACTTGCAGCACGAGGGAGAGAGTCCAAAAGGACGATTTGCTTTTTCGCACGCGATTCTCGTATATTCAGGCGTATAGCCGGAAAAAATGGTATTTCTGTACGAGATACGAGTTTCTTTCGACGATATATAGAACGGCGATTCGCTCGTATCAACTAGCAGGTTTATACGTCAAGAACGAGAGAGAGAGAGAGAGAGAGAGAGAGAAATTTTATTAAAGTTTCGCGGAATGGGACTGCGATCGGCAGCTTCGCAGGGAACTATCCACGTTCTCTCACCCAATTTTCCATTTTCTCTCGTTTTTTTTTCATTTCTCTTTCATTTTTCTCTCTTTATCTCAACGAGAGACCTCTTTTCGGGGAAAATCGAGTCAACTACTCGCTTTCTCTCTCCCTCTCTCCTTCTCTCGCTCACCCTTGCTGTCTTCCTCTCTCTTTACTTGGCCTTTTCGCCAGGACTGGCGAATGGCAATTTCACTTGTAAATTTGCCATGAGAGCGATACAGCCACCGCCCTCTGTATTCGACATTCGCAACGTGGAAACGAAGATTTTGAATTTGCGAAGTGACCACTCAGATCTGCTCGGCAAATGTGCTATCTGTCATCCTTTGGATCTCTTTCGCTTTGTTAACTAGCCATATCTCCCGGATTCTTCTGTGCCAATGCCGAATATCATACCGGAAACGTCGAGAGCAAAGCCATTGCTGTCGATGTTTTTATCATACAAAGTTCCTTGCCTCGCGTAGGCAAACGCTCGAGGCGACTGGCTATCGCAAAATTTGCACACAAGCATAGAGCTAACATTTCTAATACACCCTTTGGCTCGAACGCACGAGTAGATTTTTCTTTTGCTTTATCAAAATTTGTATTTATCTTTTTCTTATTTACTTCCGTTTAGAATTTCTTCAGAGATCAATTTTAATCCCGACTCGAAGTTTTATGAAAACAAATTGTTTTTTTTTATTGCGTCGTCAATTTTTTCATTCATGGACGAAAATAATAATGAGAAATGAAAGGAGCCCTACAGTTCGGAGATTTTGAGACTTACCAGTCTGCTTCTCGGCGACTTTGAGCGTGAAACCTTCGAGTCTCGTTATTTCACTTCGTCCTATCGCATTGGCAGCGTACAGTTTCATATTGAGAATTCTTCCGGGCTCGAGATTGTGCACTGTAAACGCTGCGTTTTCTCTGGACGTGACGTTCGCTTGTAAAACATTCGTCTGTTGATCGTAAACCTCGAGGACGAAATGTTGGGTCTGACCACCGTCAAAACCAGCCGTGCACTCGACCGACAGTGACTCGGTCGTTTGATTCGTCAGTGTACAATTGTACGGCGCCTCGGGTTTCCCTGCAGTCGCACAAACGGTTATGAAAATAAATAAATGGAGAGATTACTCGTGAAATTATTCATACGGGGTCGGGCCAGTTGGGAAGCCTGAGGCACTCGCTATTGCGAAAGCAAGAAAGAATTACCGAAAAAAGAGAAGAAAAAAATAAAAAACCGTGGAATGTGCTGAAAAGTGTAAACGAATGCGAAACATACGTACGCGTCTATACTCTCGCGAAATAAATATATTAAGGGTGGGCCGAAAGGGGAGGTAGAGTTTGTATAAAAGGAATGCCATAATTAATGTAAAACTCCCTTTTTCTTCGCTTTCATTCACCCTCTCCCTTATATATCTCCCGGGGTAACAAACGGTAAACGAATCCGGGAGTCTACCCCTCTGTCGACCCGCTTCGAGGACATACATTTTTCTCCGGAACTTGAATCAACAACGTTGTGTACATTTTTTTTCGGTACCGTTCTATCGAAATAACCTCATGAACGGTCTTTTGTTCCCATTTTTTTTCATTCCCGTCGTCAATACCGGATGTGAACGTACATACATAATGTAACCGGAAGCGACTTACACCCACTAGCAACGGGGTATGGGTCGTTCGCAAAAAGTTCGTAGGTTTGTTTCGACTCTGGTACACGAGAACGAGACTCTTCTCGTGGTAAAATAGAAAATTACAAAAATCTGAATAACTAACGTTCGAACAAATAATATTTATTCGAATATCAAAGACGTCGTCCCGTATAGAACGTAATGTGTTTTCGAACGTCTCCATGTTATATCTACCTATATTTTAATCGCAAAGGCCGCAACGTTTAACGTGGATTTTCGGTCGAGCCGTCGCGCAACTTACCAGCCGGTATGATACGAAATGAGCAAGCTGTCGTCTGTGTTCCTGGTGTATTGCTCGCCCAGCACAGCACCATACCGTAGTCCGTTTCCGTGACTGGCATGTACTTCAGTACGCTTTGGCTGTGAGAGGTCGAGTTCTTGTAACGGGCAACGGGCATATCCACCATCCTTTCGGTATTGTTGAACGTCCAACGAAAGTTACTGGGCACCGGGTACGCCTCGACTTTGCACACGATTCGTGCTTCCTCCATACGGGCTACGCCGTAAATACGTTGCTGATCCGACAGGCAAATCGGTTTGTCTATAAATACAAAACAAAACGAGTTGTTTATTCGTTTTTTTTTTTAATTTTTAATCACGATTATATTTAATACGAATGGACGGAAAATACATATTCTGGAGCGAATATGTTTGTTTCGTGTCACAATTATATAACGGACGTCCAATTTGAATAGAACGTGAAATATACCGGATGAGCTGTTGCGAATGGGGAAGACTGATATACCGGGTGTACTCGCGAGGGTAGAAACTTCGGGGAGCTCGAGGTGGGGATGTATATACAGTGCGAACAAGTACGGCGAAAGATAGACTGCCGGAAAGAGAGTTTACGTGGAATTTATTAAAACTCTCATGGATACCGCGACGAGGAGATCGAATGGGTTTCGTTCGAACGGGGAGCGGAGGTGGTGGGTAGAGATATTCGAGCGAAGCTTCCGTTTTTTTTGCCCATTCTCTTCCATCTCTGGCTGTTCTCTCGTTGGTTCTCCGGCCATTCTATCCCATATCGTTCTCTCCGCCGTCCACCGAACACCAAAAGATTGATGGGCATTATTCCCGCGTTCAAATAGTTTCCCTGGACGGGTAAAGTTCGTCGGTACGGAATAATTTGTCGGTTTTTCCCCAGACCCCTCGACCACCCTCTCGCTCTTCTCCCGCTCTCGCTCTCGCTCACCACCGGGGAGCTTGTCAGCCAGTGTGTGCTTTTGTTTTAGTTTGTACGTTTTTTTTTTCATTTACAACGATGTTCTCGCTGTCTCACTCGTGCGGTTGAGTCAATGCTGTTTTTTTGTTTGTTTTTTGTTTGTTATTCTTCAGAAAAATTTCATCCCCGACTGCATGGGGGGAGGAGTCGTGGGTGAGAGAGGCGAAGCGCGAGGTGGGCCTCTCGGCACCACCGCGGTATTTAGAGAACATTTTTTAAAAATATTCTCATCTCTTTTTGCGTTCGTTTGGCTTCTCTCACCATCAACTATAATCAATGAATCTCCTAACCCCCCGTGGCGAGTATTTTTAGGTGCCGAACGTGTCATATAGTTTTTGATGAAAATCTGAAATATTTATTATTCGCTATGAAGCGATGGTTGGTAATGAAAATTCTGGGCCAATTCCCGTATATACGAACCTATATTTTTACGCTTAATAACAAACGATCGATACGACGACGTGTCCCGGGGGAATTTAATATCTCGACGAATTAACGAATAATTTTTCAATGAAAAACGACTTTCAAATTGCCTCGTGATCAGTTTTAATAAAACTCTGAGTTGTGGGTTACGCGTACGCGTAACCGTACGCGGTTCATTTGTCTATACGTGATCCGATAGGTACGAGATAAATTTGAGGAGCAAAAGGGCATAGATGTATTCGTATACGCTTTATCATCGTTCATATTCGTGCACGCTTCGAACGATAATACATAGGACTCGACGGAATATTTATGTATCGTCGACGTTCGCCATCGTTATTGTTATGATTTACTTACACATTATTTTGAGCTCGACGTTGTTGCTGTAACCGTCACCCTCGACGTTTGACGCCACGCAGGTGTAGTTGCCAGCCTGTGATCGATTGACCCTTCTGAGGGCAAGACCGTTCGTCTGAACTATCACACCGTTGTTCACGTTGTGCTGAATCACTTTGCCCTGTGTGATACGATGATAACCCCGAATGAAAAAAAGAGATATATATTTATATACACACACACACACACACAACAACAATAACAACAGCTGATTTATTCATAGATTCACTTTATCTTCGGAGGCGTGATCAATAACGACGAATCGTTACGCAACCTCTCATGCATAAATATTGGATCGATAGATCGATAAATATAGACGAGGATAACTCACGTTGTGCCTCCAGACGACCTTGTAAGCGCCAGGATTCGCGGTGACTTTGCACTCGAAATACACGTCGTCACCCTCCTCGATGTCCTTAGGATTCATGTTCACCCCGAGCTCTAGGTGAAGGATCGGCATAACTGACAAGGAGCAAAGACATATGTACGTCAGTAGGTATATGAAACGGAGGAAGAATTACGATCGACAGGATATGGCGGCAGGGGGGGACAGGGGGAGGGAGTGGTTTTTGATAATACCAGTAAAAGGATAAACAAGGATAGAGGTGGAAGGAAGCGCGGAAAATAAGCGAAAATTGAAAGGATAACAACGAATGAGTGCCAGTTGGAGATTTTTTTCCAACTTTACGACACGGCGCAAAAATCAACCCCCGCGATTCGCCGTGAATCCGGCCACTGCGACATTGCGGACGCGGAGCGTGATAATGACGTTTTCCGCTGTGCGTAAACGACCAAAATGCTGTCTTTTTTTTGTTCGTTTTGTGTTTTTTTCGCATTCTTTTTTTTATTTTTACTATTTCACCTGCACCCGTGTCGAAATTCGCGGGCCGATGGAAACGAGCGCGTCGAGTCGAATAAATCCTCTGCACTCGCGCTCGGCGATCGTTCCATTTTCCCACAGTTGACTTCTCTGTCTCGTTATTTCGATTACATTCCCATTTTCACCCGCGTAATCTCCATCGACTGTTGGTGGCGCAGAGGTGCCGCCCTCTCTCCCTCCCGCCCTACCAACCTCTCTCTCACTCTCTCTCTCTCTCTCTTTCTCTATCGCATACGCGTTAGCTCGATTCGTTCGACCGATGCGGATATTGGTCGAGGCTTTTAACTCGTTTAAATACCGGCAAAAATAATACATGGAAGCGTGCAAAAGAGATAGAGGAATCGCTCGTAGGCATACATCGGGGGAAGAGGGAGGAGAGGGTTATCGTCGAAATAATATGGGCACATTTTACTGACGTTTTTACCCTTTGATTTATCACCGATTATCCATATATATGTACGTTTTATTCGAATATTTATAGATACCCGACGGATCAAATTAAAGGTTGGAAATGAAAATAAATAAAAGCTGAAGGGAAAAATGGAGTTTGGATAATTGCCGTGGGGCAAATGAACGCGTAAAATAGTTCGAATCGTGCTCCGGACTCACAAAAAACGTTGAGCGTCCAAGTATCCTCCTCCGAGCCACCGCTGACCATGGGATTTTCAGCACGACAAGTTAATACTTTCTCGTTGTCCTTCAATGTCGGGAGAAACGTCAGTGTCGACGTCGTCACATTGCCGTCTGCCGAAACCTGAAAAATAAAACAACAAGAAATTAATATAAAATATCGAATTAATCGAATAACGAGCTTGATAAATTAATCGTGATCTCTTTAACGCGTCATAGTCCCGGATTACTTTGCTTTTCGCTCGATTTCACCATGAAATTATTCACCCGGCCGAACAACGCGAATATTATTCGAGGATAATGAGGCACGGGAATAAAAATATTCGCAGTGGGAGTTTGGATAGGCTCGAACCATGACGAGTTCGTCATGGACGCGGCTCGGAGCTTCGGGAACCTCTAATTTCGCATCCACGACTCCATAATTGCCGTGCGGAGGAAGAGAGCGAAAATCGGGGGGTAAATTGCTGGGTGACTGGGATCGCTGCCAAATTAGAACGAGAGCAAATTTCACACAGTGACAAACGGAATTTCGCGACTTAATTGCGTCCGACATTTAATGCCCCTGCCCCTTCCGATTCGTTCGCGGCCGTAGCGGGAGATTATCAGGGTGAGAAAATTTAATCAGCTTTTTCGGAACAATACGCGACGGGCAAATCGACCGTTCCGTCGGAGTCCTTTTCCGGGTGCACGTAAATCCGAATGAATAGGTCGAACAAATCGTGCATAATAATTTCCACCTATAAAACAATTATCAATAAATCGCAATATCATCGATCGATCACTTAAAACGATTCCGATTCTCAAAATTGCTCCCCACCCCATACATTTGTCATAGCTCACTAGCGTCGTGTTTGCAAACATCGCGTACGACATCGTTCGTATTCTATCGTCTTTTATTTTTATTGTTTTTTTTTTTTTTTTACTATTTTACTCAACGTTTTATCACCTCCATTGTGCGAGACACGGTTGTCGAGTTTTGCGAGTATGCCATTATCGGATAAGGGCAAAAGGGTGACTGGTACAGGGAGACGACGGTAAAGGGTAGGGGGATGAAACGGTTGGAGGACGAGGATTATCCGCGTTGTAAAATAGCTTCAACGACTTAACGTTAAACAAACTAGTTGGTACATTACGACTTTAACGTGTCGTCCGCATTACCCCGTGATTCGCGAGAGAGCCATTTGCCCGGGCATACTGCCGGTCGCAAGTGTTTTGCGGCTCGATCAAAATGCTTCACGGGTAAGGGAAGGTGGAATTTTGAACCCGGGGCAGAGAGCGCCAGTGTAAGCAGCCACGCGGTACATAGAAATGCCGAGTCACGAGTTACATGTCCCCCTATACGTGATGTATGATATAGATACTCAGAGAGAGAGAGAGAGAGAGAGAGTCTATATACTCCACTTGTATGTAAAATAATATATATATATATATATACGTAGGCGAACAGTACTGTAGGTATCCACTTTGTGTGTATAATATCGACTGGGTTAACGACGAGTACCCAGGCGATATAACTTGCATCCTAGAGCTATACTATATAACTGGAGAGTATTGTATATTATGTATATACATATATATGTATGTATGTGTGCTAAGCTAACGACGGATTATAACGTTGGTTTGATTTTATCTCTCGAGCTCATCCGTGCGCCCCATTCACGTCAGGCTCTCCGGCATAAATCTCCGTGTACATAGCGTAGGTACATTTCACACGCTATACCCACCCCTCATACATACAGCCAAACATATAGCTTCTTTCTCGTGCATATCGAATGACGTATCGTCCAGCAAAGTCCTCGGTCACATCGCGAAAATAATTGAGATCGTACTCACGGAAATGCACCACTTTGCCTATCGACGAAGTATCCTCTCGTCATTCTCGTACATGTTGTTCGTCCAACGACAAAATGGTGACTATACGAATCCACCGAATAGACCGGGGATACGAGAAAAAATATTTTTTTAGCTTGATTTTTTTGATTTTTTTCGGTTCGTTCCAGGCAACGCGTACACGAGATTCTTTTATTCGTGTCGAATATTCTCCTGAAAGATCCAAAATTCTGTGTGTACAGAGATGCATACGTGTGTGTGTGTGTGTGTGCGTGCGCGTTTGTTTGTTTATATACACATAGATAAATTCGATAGATTGGGGAGGACGTAACGCACGATCGGACGTACAAACGGACGGACCCGACTCACCGGACAGGACATGTCGCGCGTCGGTCAAGTTTCTACCCTGAGTGGTGGGCCGTCGGGCGACTGCGTGGTGTACGGGGGTCGCGTTTCGACAATATAGTATATTAACTGTATGTTATATGGGCACGGTATACGGTACCAATGTGCACTTACGTATACGTATAGGATAGGTATATAGTTGGATAGAACTCGCAGCATGTACCGAGCGCTGTGCGTGAGGGGTTGTTCCGAGAATTTCGCGGACGAAGTGAAATTGGCTTCGCGCTAACGGCAATAAATCGACGAATAGGTAGGAGATGAGCCCGGTGCGGAATCGCGACGGTATAAAAACGGCAATGGGTGATCGGTGGGGAGAGGATGGTGTTGGTGGGGCTTGGACCGTTTGAAACAGAGCGAGCTAGAGGGAAATCACCGAGAGTGAACGGAACGAGAGATGAAAGCATCGGTGACTCTCACCTCTTGCTCTCTCGATATGTATATATAAATATCTATCTATCTATATATATTTCCATATATATAATTGTGTGTGTGTGAGTGAGTGTATATTCGGCAGGCGACATCCCAGCCTCGGTCATCCCTTCATGTGGGCTCGCTCTACGTGTATCCACCGTCAAACACTACCCCGCCGGACGATCCATCGGTCACTTCCAACATTCGACAAGCCCGCGATATTATGACGTATCGGGCCAAATATTCGCAGCACCGACCGAACCGACTACCGAAAGTCGATGAAATATATGAAGGGGATCGACGGGGAATCACCTCTCCACGTGTTTTATGCACTATGTTGTATATATATATATATATATATATATATATACATATGTATATATAATGTATGTGTGGGTGTATATCATACTGTACTCGATGCCAGCATATAACACTCTGCTGCACCAGCAGCCTCCAAACCCCCCAGCAAAATGCATGCAACCAACGAAGAGAATACCTCCGGAGTATGCCAGCACAGAATACACCCGGTCCACTTTAACTCCCCCACCCTTGTGTCTCGCACACTCGATATACCGCAGATTGTTATTTGTGACGATTTCGGCGGTATTCGTATACCTCGTTCGTAACGGCAGCGAGAGCCCGGCTTTCCACTCTGATACGCAAAACCAATGTGAAGTTGTATATATATGTGTGTGTGTGTGTGGGTGTGTATGTAGTTACCACGTCTTGTCTCCAGGGGGTGACATCGATGAAACTCTCATTTCCGTTATGCATTACTGGGCGTGATTTTACTTTCCTCCTTCGAGAGCTTTTTATGTGTCGAAGTGCCATTTTGTTATCACGAAGGTAGACAGAATGAAAAATATAGAATAACAAATTTTTGTTCAACTATTACAATGTGTTTCATAGTATTTCGTTTTTTCTTCAAATAATTTGATAATTGCTTTTACTATTTCGTTAATTAGGCATAGGAATAATTCCGGAGTTATTACTAATACATAAAGTACGTTGTTATAATTATGTGTTTTAATTATTGTCTATTGTTTATTAAATTTCATAAGTAGTGATTATTTTATTTGAAAATTGTTTTTAATATTTTTCTTTTTTTGTTTCGTTTCTGTCGAAGAAGCGATAGAGAAGAAACGGTAAAACAATGCAGAGGTTATTAGGAGCGAGGAAGATAGGAAGTAAGTGAGAGAGAGAGAGAGAGAGAGAGAGAGAATAGGCCACCTGATCACGAAAGCATCGCGAGCAAAGCTCTGTCCGGTAATTGCCGTGTGGCGTGTTCGACCGTCGGAACGCTAATGGGAACGATGCAAATACCGATACCCGCTACACCTAATGCCAGTGATTTCGAGGTCCGAGATCGAAAGCAGAGCCAGCAGCCCGCACTTGCAACCTGTGCGGCAAATACGTGTCTCCATAAATATATATGTATATCGTTAAACTTTTACAGACATTGTATGAAACACATATGCTCGTTTTTCGTTCGATAGTTTCCAGGAATGACGAAAGCTCGGAAAAGATTTTCGTGTCACGGTAAACGGTATTAAGAATCAGTAGAATGTGACAGTTAAAATAAAGAAACGCACCCCTCTTGCTCGTTCATCGATGACTAGCAATTGTAACGATGATCAGTTCTTAGCAGAAACTGGGTAGAGATGAATACATCGTCTGAGAGGCAAATATATCAATTGATTCTCGAAGGGATGGAAATGGTCGGAAAGGTTAGACATTGATGACGCAGCAAAATACATTTATTAATTAAATCTCGAATAGAAGTTTAAGAATGTCCGGTGAGTTCAAGATCGATAACGTCGCTAGTTACTTTTAACCCTTTGACTGGGGCGCACTCTCGGAGGAATCCATCAATATGGACGCTGGGCTATTTGCATGTCGGTCACTGCGACTTGTCCACTGGCCCGCTCACCACCGATCAAAACAGTACCCGGGGAATTGATACAATTTTTAGGGTTTAAATAAAAATAAATAAAAAATATGAACAAATTAATTAAATAAGTTTTTTCGTTTAAGTAAATTCTTTCCTTCAAAAGAGGAGAATGTTTTATCAAGAAACTCTATTTCTTCCTCTTCACTAGTATGTACTTAGTTGCACAGGTTTTCTTTTCTTCTAGCTAAATATTTTTAGGGTGCACTATATTATTTAGAAAAATAACGAATGGACAAAATAAAAAAATAATCACAAAATGAAATAAATAAACACTTACATATGCAATAAAGTAACAGGTTTGCACGAATCAATGCACGATGCGGTTATACGAGAACGTACGTACGAGAGCAGTAAAATTGAACTGCACAATATGAAAACAATTCATTGAATAATACTTAAGCAATTGCCAATAATTAGTTTCTATATTACATAGGATGATAAATTCCATATTGAATCAATTGGTAAAACAGTGAAGGTGTCATAGTAAAAAAATGCAGAGGGCGTATATGAACACCCTTCGTATATATTGATGAATTTATGAGGGCGTATACGTACGCCTTTAGCAGTCAAAGGGTTAACCGTTCGAAACGAGCACGAACCTCGTTAAATTCGCTACCAGCGAATAAATGTTATAGGAATCGTCTGTTCTCGTCGTACTCGGTAGAAACGTCGTTCGGTTGAAATATATTTATTATCTCAGAGTTCACCGACGTTGTTTTTTATGGTTACTTTTCGGTCATACCTCGTCGATTGAGCGGTGAGAAATTTTTTGGATAGCTGTGTCTCCCCAATTTGTCCGGATTCGACCGATTTCGCTGGTATATTCAGTAATAATTGATTTTTAGTAAACACATTTTAGGGTGTAATGCACATTAATACATTAACAAACTTAACGTTGTTACGTACACACGAATAATGCTCTCTATGCGGGGCTGAAAATATTGTTATTCCCTGATGTCTCGATTGATGCGAAGTTGATGAGAATATAAATTGTTTATGCAGTACTCGCGGTCTTTATCTGTTTAGGGGTGAATTTATCGCTGATTGAATAATCGACCAATTGTCGTAGCTGCAAGAAAATATCTAAAATACGATAGTTTCGTGTTTTGTTCTTACCGTTTCAGTGCAGTTGTTCAGTCTGATCTTTCCGATGTACCACGAAATTTTCGCAGGTGGCCTCGAGCCGACGCTCATGCAGTTTATATCGTATTTTCGATCGGCGCTCAAAGGAGCGTGCTCGCTGCTCAGAATCGAAACGCTCAGAGGTCGCACTGTAACAGACGAAGGAAAAACAATGTGAGAAAATAATCGAACGATGCCACAAGGGCGTATATGCGATGTGTGTTATTCGACGATGTCGATGATCGTAGGGGTTGTTTTTCTTCCACGGAGTGCGAAAGAAATCCTTGATACCGGGGGTGATGGGAAAGGCAGGGGAAGAAACGAGAATTAAAGCGAGAAGACCGTCATCCCTGTTCCGTTCTTATTTCCCGATCTTCACGAGGGCCCTTGATTGTTCGTCACTTTACGAAAGACTACGAGAACGAGTGAGAGATAGAGGAGAGTAGGAAGGAGAGAAAGAGAGAAAGAGGGTAGGAGATATACGCAGGCTGTCTCTCGTGCCTAATGTGATTCAAACGAGTCTCCGCCTCGACACCCCTCGACAAATCTTTCCACGATAGCATGTGCTGTAGTTTACGAGTTTCTCGGAGATTAGAGAGACTTTGAGAACCCAGGGAGGCTCCGCTCATCTCACCGTTTCTCGCCTATCTACCGACAGAATCGTTCCTCCCTATCTCTTAAGCACGCACATTTCACACGCACGCACAAAATTAGTTAAAAATTAAACAAAAAAATTATTTTATTCAAGTATAATCCTTCGATGTTAATAGGGTTATAATAATGAGAAAATAAAAATTAATGACTTTCGTTTGATTAAAATTAAGTGTATTTTAATAAAATACAATTATTTCTATCCGTGTCGAGTAGTCTAGTAAACGTATATAATATATATACGTTTACGAGTCGGTAGAGGTAGTCGTGAAAGTAGACAAGGGTGAAATAATGGGAACGAACCGAATAAGGGTGAACGAGTGGTCGAGGTGTATATACAGGTGATCGGAGATCCATTCGGATTTATGAGGTCTCCGGGTATACCAACCGGCTTCTTTATAACGATAATAATCCAAAAGCGATGTATATAAATATGTGCTCATGGTGAATAATATCATGGCGGAGAAAGAGCATGATCCACACCCATATTCGTGTACACGATTAATATCGCCCCGGGTAATCGTCCGATGAAGCTACGTTAGCTCACGTCTCTGTGAGCGAGCCACGAATGCACGGAACGACGATTTATATGTGTATATGTCGACGGCTTGGCATTATAAAAATTGTATCGGCAGCGTATAAGCATAGCTAATACGCCCTTCCGCGTTCAGACGATCGATAGATATTTTCTGTCACGCGAGAATCGTGCTCGCTTATCTCTTTCCCAGATATATATATGTATATGGGGCATTCCACGCTAAATCGGATAACTTGGAACTTTTGCATCTCCGATTTTTTTTAAAGTTTCTTTTTTCCTTTAGTCCTCATTGAGAATAGCCTTCATGGTTTTAATCAATTTTTTTTTAACAATACATCCACAATAAATCATGAAAAATCGAAAACGAATCTATGATTTTCTTGTTGTATGAGAAACGATTAAAATTCAGCGGAATTCACCGGATTCACCGAGTAACTTTTTGAAGAGCTTGTCGATACGAGAAGAATGAGCTCAGGAACATCCGGATCGCTCAATATTTGTGGCCGTGGCGAAATCTCAAAAATTGCGATTTTTTTATGGAAAGGGGGAAACACTTTTTTCTCTACAATGAATCCAAAATAGTCCTATTCGATCGGAAATTTCATGTTTTTTCGACTTTTTGCCCATCATTTTTCGTGCGGTAGGCACGAAAGGTTTTTATTAAAATAAGGTACTTATTATTACATAATAAGTGCCTTATACAATAAGTATAAGGTACTTATTATAATAAGTTATAATAAGTACCTATGTACAAAATATAGTACTTATTAATAATAAATACCATATTATGTATATATATATTTTCTTAAATAACTCTGTAAAATGATTAATAAATACTAGGTGTTACTAATATAATTATTTACAATACTTGAATTGAAAGTTCAACCAAAATAGATTCGATCATTTCCCTCTTCTAAAACTAGGCTTAATATTGCTTAAATTAACAACAGTTTTTTTACACAAAAATTTGAAGAAAATCGATGATTACTAACATCGTTAAAAACTATCATTTCTTATTAAAATTTGAACATCGTTAGTCAGCTATACTTCGTTCACATTGTACGATTTTCGCGTTGTATATTTCCCACGCATCGTCGCACCTCGATCAGAGACGAAAAAAACAGCGCGAATCCACTCACGGGCAAAGAGATTTTTTTTATCATTGTATGTAATCAACGCTCGGTCGATTCGAACGCTCGTTTCGCTGGGTTGACGAGAATGTTTTCACCGCCAGCAATTTTTCGCCCGAACATACATATTTTGTTTGCCCATAATTTTACATCAAGCTTGCTCTAACGACAGGCGCTTAATAATTTTGTATCATATAGAAAATAATATTGTTCCCACTGCAATGATTTTGCGCGAACGAGTGTAAGCATTCTCATACACGCGTATAGCGACGTATGGGCTGAGAATATAAATGCCTTTTCTCCGATGTACTGGTCACGGGAAAAGGTTTTTCAGAAAGAAAAAAAAACTAAAAGTAGAGTTTGAAATAGAAAAGATGTCTCTCTCGCTCGTGGATCGCGAAGAAGGGTAAAACTACGTGCGATGCTGCGAGATTTGCCATTCAAGAGGCGTCCGGAGAAAAATTGCGGAAAGGGTGTGGGACGCGGGAAGAGGGCGGTGGAGGTGGGGGAGGGGGTTGGAAGAAGATTGGAGGGGTGAGGGGTTGAAGCTTCGCCACACGAAAAACCGGAATTAAACTTTCGGTAGTCGCGCAACTTTGACTCCATTGGAGGAAGAAGAAAAAAAGGAAAATTTCAGCACTCGTCGAGTACAACGACGACGACGACGACGACGACTGGTAACTTCTTTCCTCTTCCCATTCTTTTTCTTCTTTCAATTTTAGTTCTTTCTTACTCTCAGGGCTCGACCTTTTCCTGTTTACTTTCTTCTTTTCTTCGGCCGGGCGATCAGCGCCTACATATATCGTGCTCGTGACTTTTCGTACCTCGTTTTCTCGCGCATTATCGAGATTTTGTGGCGTAGACGTTTTTTATGTCCTTGTGTCACAATGAGTTCGCAAAATGATTAATTATTTTCCACGATTTACCGACAAATTATGCACCTAAGATAATCACGAGGGATGATTATTTCGTTTGTCCGCTTTTAATGGTATAATTCCATCGATGGGAAACCTTGATGAGTTTCAAGGGATTAATTATAAACGAGAATGCTTGGCGTCTCCTGATTAAATATTTCTTTTTCTTGCTGTCTCTTCCTCTCTCTCTATATATAGAGATATACAGATACACAATAACATCTATCAGTTATTGAGAGAAGTTTACGTATATAACGAAGCGTACAGTCGATGAGATGGGGGACAGGGCAAATCCGCCGAGAGCGATCTACGGCGGTTTCGAGTATAAATAATTAACGAGAAGGTAAAAAAAAATGAAAGCGTAAGACCTGTGGCCCAAGAAAGAAAAAAAGGTAGCGGCAACTGGCGGTGTACAAGAGACAAAGAGAAAGTACGAGAGCGACGATAAGAGAGGGAGGAAAAGA
>OZ024920.1:11958015-12115146 GCA_964017225.1 Netelia inedita
GCAGCCCATGTTCGCGAAGTAAGAGAAAAAGGATTGGGAATTTATAAAATAATCTTGAAATTAAATCCCCCGTATATTATACGTTGAAAACAAAAAATATATCGATTGTCATTAATACGGAAAAATAATATTTTTATCGTTCGATCGTCATTCTAATGAATTCAAATTTATCTTATGACAAAGTAATTATAATTTATGTAAATGACGAAAATTGGAACTCGTTAAAAAATGATAAATATAAGTCGATAGACGTTAATACACAATAATTATATCTTGATGATACGATCGCCGTTTCAGTACATTACAAACTATCGTAGGGCGGAGTATTTACGAATTCTCAAATAATAAAAATGATGATACGCGTTCGAACGTAATCAACAATTCTTTAACGATAAACTGGTGTCCAATGGGCTAGAAAGAGATCACTGAGGGAATTGTGTCGTACAGGTAAATATACGTTGAGTAAGAAGGATATCGACCTGGAAACTCGAACTTTATAGAGGTTTGCCACTGTACTGCCAACGTTGCGATTCGAGAACCGAGAAAATTACGAGGTACGCTCAACAATTCGTGGATTCGCCGAGCGAACGAGCACAGTCCGTAGGATATAGAGGCTTATATGCATGTATCTAGCTAGCTACCTAGTTAGAGAAGGATAGAGGGAGAGGGACGGGATGAGAGAGAGAGAAAGCGAAGAGATCGTCGAGCGTAACACACGGGGGTAATACGGCGTCTCTATGGGGGTTGTGAAAGTGCACTCAGCACCGAAGCTCATGCATAATCATATATTTACAGTGTGCGAGAGCCACGGCAGATAGAGACTCCATATCCTCCTCTTTCTCCATTTCCTCCCTCCCACCACCAACCCAAACCACCCTCCGCTTCATCCCCCAACGCACCCTTTAACGCACCACCCACCGACTTGTCCCAGCTTCTCGAATACGTACATACGAAAAATATAGGTATGTACACCCGCTATTGCAAAACAGCGAAGCACGTATGCCACAGTTGCTGCTGTTCATTTATGCTACCATGGTCGGCAGTGTTTCTGCTTTAATTAAATATTTGCATACAGGCATGCGCAGTGACATGTTAAATATCGCAGGGTAGAATGGAACTCGTGTTTCTCCATATGAAAAAACAAACGGACAAAAAACTCTGGAAATAAACGTATCGAATCGATATACATATTTTGCGGGTTATCGATATGAAAATATCGAATTACGGCTTTATCCTTTTGATCTGGCTCTTTTGCGATTGACTTTATTATTCCTTCTTCGGCGGATATCCAGATCGCTATGGGTACGAGAATATATCTCGTGTCGCAAATCGCACTTTAAGACTGACGTATATATGTATATAGTATAAAATAGTACCTACTCCGGTGAGCAATGCGACCGGGGTTGTAACTTTTAAGACGTAATTTACGAGTTTGGCGTCGAGCAACTACGTCAAAAATCTTAAAGTTGCATCGTTTCGCCGCCGAAAGCGTCGGTAGTAAAAGTCTGACGGGGTCGATTGCAGCGCCACGCACGCAGAACGAACGACTCGCGGTGTAGGGTATAGAAAAAGTGTTCCGATTATCCCGTAATCTCTGGACGAACGTGGGTTTAATACACTTCTGTACACTCGGATGAAATCATTACTCTAACGAAATCGTCGAGAATTATTGTTCGAAAAGAATTAATGTTGAGCTTTTTTGCCCTGAACAATTTTCAGGAGAAAAGCTCGACGTAATTTCTATAAAATGTATAGTTAGTAAAGTTCGTTAGTTAATTTTTATATTGAAATCGTTGAACTTAATTGTAGATAGATTGACAGTTTTTGCGAACTACTTTAATGAATAATTTATCTTTTTTTCGTTTTCATATAAGACTTATTAAAGAGGAACCATCATTTTTGGCGGAGCTGTCACTGAAAAATTATTCTAAGCATGTGAAAAATAGTTGATTAAATTATCTTGGTGTGCATTATCCTCTATTACTTTCACGAGCTCCATTTTAACAGGGCTTCTACCACTTTGCCCCACTCTAGCTATTCGCCCGAATTAGCCCTTTATTCTTTTGAAATTCTTCGATAAAATTCTGTTCGTTTTATTACTTCCATAAATGTTGAACCAACGAACAATAATTTTCTAGGCGAGCGGTATGAGGCGTGAGGATGATTATTATTAAACTTATCGATAATTGATAAAGTGGTTCAGATTTTATGAGATTTTAAATTAGTCGAACTTTCGGCAGGATTTATAGAAAAAAAATCATTCGATAGAGATCACCGAAGAGGTTATATTTTCATAAAGTTTGGAATATTTGAAAGAAATTTGCGCACTTTTTGACCCGAGCAAATTTTAACTAGTTCACCAGACCTGGAGAGCCACGAAGTGAAACTTACACAATATTTCCTCGCCGTTTTTCATCATTTGAAAATACTTGTTTCTCTCTTACAAGGCTATAATTACGAAACTTAGTTTTTTGAATGCGGTTTTCTCGAGAAGTGGAAAATTTCTACGAAGCAAGGTAGAAACTGATTTTTCAACATCGCATATTTCTACTATTATTTCCTCACCGGCTTGTTTGTTTATAGCAAAAATTCACCAAGAAATCGATAACTTTGTATATAAAGGCGAAAGTTCGCAAACATGCTTGAAGAATTTCTAAATTTCAAGAACATTATTTACGATTGCTTCGATTGAGGTTCAACGCGGTCTAACGCAATATGCATATGCGTATTATAGTGTACAAAAAAGGCAAGGATGTTTTTCCGAATGACGAGTGGAATTTCCGAAGTTCTTATTGATTTTTTTCGTTACAACCCTTACCAGTATTAAAGCTTTCATCTTCTTGGTACTCACTTTATAATACACCATCTAGGTTTTCGTGTAATAAATCTACGTTTCATAAGAATACCCTAATTGCTTCAACGTAATACTGATAATAAGTAAAAAGGAACAGACAATCCTGCAATTAAAACAGTTCTAATTTATTTTGTACTTGTAAAGGTATGCATTGTAAAGGGTAGCACAGTGGTAACGTTCGCGGCTCACGCGCAGCGGGCCGGAGTTCGATTACTGCCAACACCAATGGAATTTTCCATGTGCTTTTTCTATGCATTCGGTGGCTCGGAACCCACCTAAGAAAAAGTGTAGGTCCATAGGAAGAACAGAGGTGTTGGAAATGTGTTGGTGGAAGAAGTAAAGAGAAGAATGTAAAAACTCGCAAGGATGTACAGGGGAAAAAGGTATGCATTGTATATATATTATCCATATAAATATCCGGGTATATGTTATTGGAGAGGGAAAACAATTTTTTTTATTGATTACTGATCGAGATTCTTGTGCCTTACCACGGAAAAATTTGCTCGAGTGAAGTTCCCGAGGCAATATACGAACCAATAATACAATAAGAAAAAAAGTAGCCGGTGCATAAAAATTTGCACATTGTTTGCTCGTGGCTCTCGCCCATTGAGAAATCTCTAAAGTAGTGAGTGTTTTTTTAACGGGTCAAACGCGCGAGAAAATAGCACGCCAATTTCAATTTGCACGTTGTTTCCTTCCAAGTTAACTGATGACGACAGAGATCCATTTTGGAAGATTCAAATGAAAAATACGTTTTGGGGGTTGAAATCTGAACCTGTCAGGACACTCTAGGGGCACCGAATATCCAATACGTTTTATCTACTACCTAATTGCGTTGAAAAGTTTTTAATCTCTCGAGAAACTTTTCTGAAATTATCGATAAACAAAAATTGAATCGGAAAAAATATTTTTAAAGCACCCTAACTTATACTTATGTATACCTACTTATATTTTAGCGTAGAAAGTTGAGTTTGTGTAGTCGAAAAGCCAAGATTAGAAGCGTAAAACGATTTTGTCGAAACTTCTCTTCACTTCTTAATTGAGTATGGAATAAACATACATGTAAGCATCGTTTAATCCTTCCACGATAATGGCGGCAGATCCCATGGATAACTAAGATGTCACGGCCTTTCTCAATCGGATTATAATATCATTCGAAGAGAAAAGCCATATAACTACGTTCGTGTAATCTCAAGCTCGGCCGATCAATCACCAAACTAAATACGCAGGAAGAAGGAATTTGAATATATTTGACAAATCCGAATATATTTGACAAATATATTCGGCGTTTTTAAGAGATCGAGCTACGTTCATACTCACATAACAATCCGTTCTCCCAATAACATGAACTGAAATGATAAAATGGTAATCATAAAAAATCACTGTCATCGAGTAAATATTTAATTATTGTTTTCGGAATTTATCATACTCGCTATAAAATGAACGAAACAAACAAATCATTATTAAACATAAGGTTCATTAGTATTTGTATAAATATTGAACAATTGTCATAAACATTTTCATAAAACTAAGATATAATAAACATATTTTCTTATATCGCGTCCAATTAAAAATCAAATTGATCGAATAAAATTAATTCGTCTCATTTCATCGGATCGTGAGGTTGCGAGTGATTTCTCAAGTTTGGCACTAGTCAAGTATGCGTTTCTTAGTATAGTCGACAGCACTTTAATTGATTTCGATACTACCTCCTATTACGCGGCAGGGTATTGTTTATGTGCGTTTGCGCGCACCCCCCCCCCCCCCCCCCCCCCCCAACCACACACATACATACATATCCGCAGACCCTCCTTCATAGTACACGCAGACATACAATGTATTCCGTACACGCATCAACAGTATCAAATTTACCCGTCAAGACGTTTGCCTCAGCTCTGCCGGAAACCTCAAAGTTTACTGCACGAACTATTTTGCCATGGCTATATAACGTGTATAACAGCCGAGAAGCTTCTGGACCAAACCTTAGCAACTAATAGTATCGTATACGCTCTAGCTCTCTAGCTCTCTGTCTGCTTGTCTCTCTCTTTCTCTCTCTCTCTCTCACTCTCTCTTCCCTTGTTACTCCAGTTTCCTTTCCTCACCAGAAGCAGATGTTACAACGGGGCTGCACCCTTTGAAGTACTAAAACCACCAAACTGCTTTTCAACCCCCTACTCCGCACAACTCCGGGCCCGTACGCCAATATACGTTTCTGCTCGATGCACACGGAACCAGCGCAACGAGATTTGCAATTCTCACTCGCGTATCAGACACTCTCCCCCGCGAATACCTCGAGATATAGAAACGTGAGAAGGTGGAGAAATGCCTCACCCACTCTTCCCTCACTCTCGCGCCCTCCCTCACTTTTCAGACTGTGCGGTTTAGACAATCGACGTTTCTATCCCGGCAATTGCAACGGTGTATGTGTGTATGTGTGTGTGTTTGTGTGGGGGGCGTGTGTATGCGGGCAACATCACCGAAAGTTTCGCCAGAGAACCTGCTCAAGATAACAAAATTCTCCTACAGTTCGAGCAAGAATGATGAATTTATCGCTGGAAAGATAGGATAAGATTTCATTGTTTATTATTATTTTTTGTCTTTTTCTTTCTTTATATCGATACTTTGCAGGACAAATTTGTTTCGAAAAAATCAATTCAAATTTAATTAATAAATAATTTTATATTAACGAGGAACGATAAATAAATACTATTTCCATACGAAGCAGATAATTATTAGATCGTAAATAAATTAATGAGAAAAGACGAATAAGTCGGTTGGTTTTTCATAAATTCATTACCAGAAGTCATTATGACAATGCAAGAATGAGACATATCGGAACATATAGTTAAATAAATGTGAAATTCGAAGTTATTTATTAGAGTTATCTATTAGAAAGCATCAAATTTTAAATGATTTATCGCGACACTACAAATCTCCCGAATCATGTAAAAATTATATGGAATAAATATATTTGTATTTTTCGCGAGATTTATTCGTAATTATTTCGTTATCTGAAGTAAATTTGAAATGTTTTTTTTCTTTTTTTTTTTAATATTCGAACGGTGGCAATCTCTGGTTACGAGATACGCATCCGTTCGCAATGGCGCGAGGATAAAAATTGCTCGACGGTAAAATGAAAATCCACGAGAGAGGGGTCGCGAACTCAATATCGATAGCTCGAGGGTTCGGTCCCACAATTCAAAAACAGAGAAACAATTGTATACTCCCTTATCGACGCAAACGTTCCCGTGTCATAATTCCAATATCGGAGAGTTTCATTTCGAATTTTCTATTTTTTACATTTCCATTTTAATCTTCCAAAAGTACAGATTTGAACCTTGATACATATTGAAAGAACATCGAGAGCCGGCAAAATAATCTAGCATATGCCACGTTCGAGGTTTTCATCTAAAAACCTAATACACTCTTGTACAAATGAGACCCCATTCGTGATATGTTTTTTTTTAAGAAGAAGAAAAAATTCAAAGGGTTTACTCCCAACTTTTTATACCGGACATCCAATTCGTCGATAAATCGATAAGATTCTCCGATAAAAAAATATCTTCGATGACGTTCGAAGTTAATGAAATTTTCCTAATTCGAAGGAACGACGTTTTGGGCTAATAAATTATTTCACCAAAAACGAGACGTTCTATCGAGAGAGAGAGAGAGAGAGAGAGAGAGAGAGAGAGAGAGAGAGAGAGAGAGAGAGAGAGAGAGAGAGAGAGAGAGAGAGAGAGAGAGAGAGAGAGAGAGAGAGAGAGAGTATTTCTATTTTCGACATGAAACAATTAGACAGTGGATAATCGATTCAAAGACGTGTTATATTTTTGTCGATAAGCCCCAAGTGCAGCTATATTTTCTTTCTTCGTGTATCTCCTTTTTACACGAGATCTTCTCTTCCGGAAATAATCTGTATTTTAGAATGGTCGAAATAGAAAAAATATATAACTTTTAAATAAAACATTCACGTATATATATACATGTGTATATAAGCTCTTGGCGTTATGGGCGGCAATGGGGGAAAAAACGTGAAAAAAAATCTAACATTGCCCGCTCGTTATTTTCGTACGCACCGTTGGTCCCGTAACACGAACTAATTTGCGGCTCTTGGTTGCTCTCACTGATACGTAGGTACGCATACGCGTAATACTCTCTTCGCTAGCGGTGAAATGTTCGTACGGAGTGACTGACGCCCGAGAGTGAGAGGACGAACGTTATATATATAAACATAATATACGAGAATATTTATACATATATCTATGTATGAATATGCTGGTTGTATATGTAATGTTATATGCACTGGAAGCTCTAAAAGGGAGTAATAGAGCGGTGGCACAAGTTCGCGCAACATCATTTATACATTATTCAGCTGGGAATGTTCCAACCGGGGCTGCGGGGTGTGAGAGGAAGAGAAGGTGCAGAAGGTAGAGGAGGAGGAAGAGTAGAGCGGGGTACGTATAAGCGCTTCCATCGTTTCTCCACTCACATCAGACCGTCACCGAGTGAGCTACCTACTGACGCGCAGTCCTTATCGCATCCAACGCACCAGCCATCAAACGAATTCTTGCCCTCTTATGGTGGCGATCTTTTACACTCTTGAGTGTCGGGCACAACGATCTCCCTTTCTTTCTCTCTTTTTAAGCACCCCTTCTCACGCTCTTTCTCTCTCTCTCTCTCTTCCTCTCACCCTCTTTCCGTCTCTTTTTTTCTCTCTCTTTCTCTGTATCCCTTTCCAGCAACTTTCGTCCAATCGCCCAATCAGGTCTTTTCTCGGCACTGTAATCAACTATTTTATTTTACTGCGAACCACGTGCCTTTTTCAACATGGAACCGTTTTTATTCATTTCGTTGTATTTTTTAATTGGTTTGAATTTATGATAGGAGAATTTTTTAAATTGACAATGTGCCCGGTGTTTTACGTTGCGTTCTCATTTTTATGAAATACTGCCCGGAGGTCATATTTTTTGCGAGATGTGGAATAATTGTTTTTAAGGAGTCGAAATCAAACAGATGCGCTTTATATTTCATGTTCAGATATCATTTTCATGAAAAACTATTCACGTATTGACCCTTCACCTTCTTAAAAATATATTTGAGTATTATTATTTTATAATATTACCATCGGGAATAATTACTTTTGAGCAGTCGGAAATAACTTGAAAAGAAAAAAAACTATATATAATAAATACATACTAAATATATTTATTTTTATCTCAATATTATCTTCGCCATTTTTCTAAATGATCATTGTTGTTATTATTCTCAACCAAAGACAAGAATAAACAAACTGAATTTGAAAAAAAATAATGCGCATTCACTCCCTCTATGTGACATAGAAACGTAGCTTCAACATAGAAGTTCTTGTAGTTGTTCGCGAACCAATCGATAACCAACAGCGACAGAATTCCGACAATATTGCGCAGACATTGTTCACACGAGACCGCTTTCTTGACTCTTCGATTATTCTATCGAGTCAATGTTTCGTCCCTCCCTGCTTAACTGCTTCATCGGTGGATTGTAGTACAAAAACAGAGATACCGTCCAATTCCCGTTGCTGAATTGTTTCATTCACTGCACACTCGTTTCATACAAAAAAAATCCAAAAAGCAAGTTACTTGAAATTCTCCCAGTCAAAATAAAATAGCGTCCCATCTCCCCTCTACTCGGATTCGAGGAAATTTCTCCCTCTTTCTAAAAAAATGGAAATTTCTCAGCAAGTAAATATTGAAAAAAATAAAAATAAATTAACAAAGGATCCTCGGGGATGCTGTAAGCTGAAATGAGAGTGAATTAAACGATGAATACCGGCATAACAACGTCTCGCATTATACTGGTGTTCGCGTGGAAAACCCCATAGATAGAGAAAAGAAGAAACGGGAAGAAAAGTAAAAGTCGTGGGAAAAGGGAACAAGTAAGTATGGAAAACGGTGGTCGCTTATGCATGCAGCATAAACTAAAACTACCAGTGTCACCGCTGATGTATAGCATGGCCTGCTTCTGGGCGGTGCTACGAGTTTTACCCTCTCTCTTCATCCCACTTTTGGCCTCTCGCGACCTTTTCCATCGCTGCTGGACCTCGCGACCCGCTAGACGAGAGAGGATGCGCCAGTTTATCGTCGATTTGCATCCTGACTCCTGCTTACTCCTTTTCTCTTTCGTTTTCTAGCTATCTTTCTCCCTCTTTCTCTATTTCGTTCTTTTTCTTTTTCTCTCCCTTGTTCTCTCACTTTTTCTTTCCCTCTCTCTCACACCCACTCTCAATTCCTCACTCACCGTCTCATTTCTCTCGTAGACGACAGAACCACCCCACACAATCCGTAGATCTCTACTATCATGGTCGAACCCCGTATACATTACGTCTCCTAAAAAATCCAGCGTATAAAAAATCGGCGAAAGAAACCGGAGGAAAATTCGTTTATGGGATCTTGTTAATGGTTTATTTTTTATTTGAATTATATCTTATGCGATTTTATAAACGTTAAATGTTTCAAGATTTCAGCTACTATTTGTGTCGTCGACTACGATTTATCACGAAATAATTAATTCGGAAGCTAATAAAGTTTTAAAGAAATTCACAGCTTATTTAAAGAATTATGGAAAACTCGTCGTGGAAATTTTTTATTTATGCAGAATTTTACTGTATGCGCCATAAACCACCTTTTTCCATCAGCGTTTTTTTCCACTTATTGTTAGATGTATATAATAGATACCCTAGATAGAAACCCTCAGCGGGCTTTCATCCCCGCGTCTCGTGTGTCGCTTAACTTTTTAACCCTTCATCGTCAACAGTAGATCCGACTTTTCTTTCCCCGCTGTCTCGCTCGCCCGACAAGTACTTATATCGTCACTATCTAGCTGCTGTATCTCCTACCATATTTTGCTACTTGAAGTTTTAGTGTAGTTCATGTGTCGTCGGGATTGAATGTGGCTTTTAGTCGAACGTTCGGACACATTATTGGTCATCCCTGTACCAACACTCCGAATATCTTTAGTGTGCATTATATAGGCTGCCTGTTTCTCGCACTTTTCCTCCGATATCTCACTAACCTGTGTTTTAGCGCTTTGTCTCCATTCCAGCGTTCATTCTCCCCTATCGTATAATACAACTGTCCTGCGCAGCTATTTTCAGTAATTTCTCATAGAGCTTCTCTTAGAAATTTTGCTAATGAGTAGATGGAGTTCGGATGTTTAATTATATAAAATACATAATTTTAAGTATGAGTTGTTTTTTAAACATTAATAGATGATCATCGATTAATAAAGAAAGATTTTTTTTCATCAATTCCAAGACGTCATTTTGCATTTCGAAGAAATGCATCAGGACTAGCAAAGACATTGGTAATTTGTATAAATGCTTTCTGTGAATTACCAAAAAAATATTCAAGATTGACAATCATCAAGATCCGTATGAAGGACATTATAAACGTGGAGAAAGCGGAGAGCGCTAATCTCTCGCTCGTCTGGCTGCGTATTCGTATAAGTATATACCTATAGGTTAGATCTCTTTCCAACTTTTTTCAACCCTCATCACCGCAAAAAGTTTTCTCGGCCAGCACTTACTCGAGGCTCGAGCAATTTTTCGTTCATCTCTCTCCATCCCCCTCTCACTCGGTGAAACTTCACTGATGCAAACATTTCAACCTCGTTCATATTTTATATAATTCGACGCCCTCGTCCAGATTCATTTGCGTCTCGTATATGCGAGTATAAATATGAAGAGAGCGAGAGAGAGAAAGTATAGCTGCGAATGGGAGCGTACAACCCTCAGTGGTTGAGTATCCACGTGGATGTTCATGAATCATTGTTGGAAGGGACGGGTAACACGAGATGAGAATTGTGCGAATCAGAGGCTGACACCGGACAGCGTGAGTGCGGTTCTGCATTATTGTCGATGTAGGTATCTTGAATATCGAAGCACGAAAATATTCATTGATGGGCCGATCACTCTTGTCATTCCCTCGTCAATCATTCGAGCTACACGCGAATGTATGTATGCATATAATATACTATCGGGCACAATACTGATCGTAAGTGCTCTCGTGGCGGTATCAGCAGGCGAACGGGAATAAAAACCGTGAATTTCTAGAAATACGCCGGCAAATGGAATATCGAATCAGTTATCGTGCTAGGATTTATCAAATATGTAGTTGCGCCTACATAGATGTGTATATATAATGCATGGCATGTTCATTTCATGGTATGCGCAACCAACTATCAATAAATCAATATTTTCAAATCAAATGGATGTTAACAAAATTGTATCCCTTTAGGGCGAACGCATCCCTCATAGCCAACGGGCTTTGATCAATCCCTTGTTCATTTATCTCTCATGATAGTCGAAACAATGAAACGTTCCGGATGTAAAAGTAATTAGAATTAAAGTTGATGGAAACGTTTCGTTATCACTTTAATACGAATTCAGAACGATCTACAATCTACAAATGTTTTATTCGTTAAAAAATTGCAGTATTTTATGCAGTAAACTCATATTTATAGTATAAAAAATTAAACGCCTTTTATCGGATAAATTGGCGCTGGTACCACACTGATAATTTTGCAGTTTAAGGGTGGTATCCAATGAGTTTATAAAAAAATAGATTTAAAAAAAAATTTCTTTACACTTCAAGATATTTCAAGACAACTCTGAAAAAAATGTATTCCGAAGTCTCGAGAATTAATCAAGTTGCAATCACGTATTTCGTACTTTAGGAAAAGTTCAATTTCCATCAGGACAAGAATTAAATTTTTGCCCGAATGAATGCTAAGGAACCATGGTCGATCGGAAATTTTGTCCTGAAACAAAGAATATCGCCTCATATTGTGCTAAATCTCAAGAATTTTAGGAGATAAACGCAAAAAACTGAAAATAAAATTGTTTTTTCTCGACCTCGATAATTTCTCAAAAATAGAAAAAAACACCTCATTACAGGGAAAATTTTCGATTCAACGATGGTCTTTGCCGGAGAAATCAACGATGATACAGCAATGTTGACAAAACGTCTTCGTCCTTCGCCGTCTCGCCAAGTCTGGCCTTGAACATAGAAGCCGGCAAATATCCGATCAGACGACAAAAGTGACAAACTGCTATTACTGTTGGACACGTGAACAACACGATCGATATTCATGGCTTTTATCCGAGCCCTCGTGACACGCCTAATCTATTTTCCGTATCATCTTCTTTCATATTGACAGATCATTATGGCCTCAACCCTCTCCCATTTTTAATTTGCATTATCTCGATTCCTACAAATATAAAGAACGTAAATACATATTAATACATGCAAATTTTGAATTATAACAAAACGACAGACTCAAGAAAACCAAGTGTCTATTACGAGACCGATACTGCCCCAACCCCCTACCCTTATTTTACCACTTATATAAATTCCTACCTGTCTAGTCCTCGTCTTCGCTGGCAGCCCTGCAATGTTTAAATGAAAATTCTGTTATCACTACGTATGATAACGTTGGCTGAATGACTACTTAAGCTTCTCTATACCTTGGTGAAAGTAACCTTGGTCATGGATGGTTTTGTACATCGATTACATACCCACATAGGTAAACACACACATATATACACGTGAGTATAGGATAGCGACGTTAAATTTTCCCCGATCGAGACGCAAAATCGCAAACGACGGCCAATGACAGAAATGGCAAACATTTTTTACGTGTTGTTATGTTATTATGGTAACATACCCGACCGACGAGATCGATATTTAGGCCATTAACCGCGCGGTCGTAATACGAACAATTTTTCATTTCACGTTCTTTTTCAGATAGACCATTCACAACGTCGCTCCGTCGCATTGTCCGTTGCCTCGGGCGCTATAGACATAATGAACGTGATCACGTATTAAAACGTGCGAAGATTTTTCTCATAAAAGATCGAAGGACTCACCAATGCGAAGCGGTGGGCATGACACCAGTGATATTACGCCCCCCCCCCCGCACGCACGTGCCAGTTTTTAAAAAATGAAGAGAGAGGAGTGTGCGCGCACTTCCCGAATGTTCCTTTTTCGAATGATTTTTCGGTCGGTGATTAATTACTAAAATTTTATTCTATTTATTATTAGTTTTTTAAAAAATAACTGGCTAGAAGGATAAATCTTTGAAAAATACAAGCGATAACGATGTTTGTCGTTTTAGAATAAATATAACTTTATATATAATAGTTTACAGTACGTGCTGCAGTAATATTCGTACAGGTGCACCGGAGATCGTAAATTCGTATCATCTCCCTCTCGGTTTTGTCCCTGCTCCAGGAACTATGTCTGTATATAGTCGTTTATCGAGATAGCATCACCCGCGGTGGTACACTGGAATCGCATGTAAAGTGATATTCTTATCGTGTACGAACGGAATGACAGTTCCTTCTAACGCGCGGTTCAACATATCAACCGCGATATCAATTTGCTTATGTACTATACATTATGTAATACATATATATATAGCTTCATGGTGTCGACGGCCGCGGTATATGGAACGTGAATATCGTAGGGATAGGCATTTATATATATATATACAAGCCCGATCAAAAAGGGCTTAAACCAGGATCACGCACGTTGATGATAATTCTGAGATAACGCAAATGGTGAAGGATTGATAGGGACTTTTTTCTTTGTTACAGGCGTCTACTATACGCGTATAGAAACCCGACATGAGGTCAGATCGTATAATAGAGATAATTTAACGACGCAACGGGGGTTCGCAAAAGTTACGCGATGATCAAAAAAGCTCACGCAATTCTTCATGGCTCGTACATTTCCTTTGTTTTCTGACACCACTCATCCTCCTTTTCTTTCGTTCCCAATTGATTCATTTACCTACAATGTTTTTGTTTTTCGCAAATGGGCTCTGGGTACACGAGGCACAAAATGGCGTTCGAATACATGGACTTCGCTGCTCGTACATGATTTTTCGATACGATAAAAAGAATATGTTGGCAGTGACCAACATAGTGGCAATGAAGGTAAACACTCGGAAAGGAGAGAGAGAGGGGGAGAAACAGCACGAGTGAGGAGTAGAGAGAAAGCTGAGATAGAGAACAGAGAGCCCACCGAGAGAGCTTCCGGTGAACCCGAAGTTTTGTCCGGGTGCTTTGCAACCGTCGGGATACAAAGAGCCACCCCGTGTTTTCGGTACAGCGGGAGCCATATTGCTGTTACGGTGTATCGTGTAGCCTGCACCGACGGTGCTTCTGTCGCTGGACGCACCATGTTTACCACTCTTCTGCCACTCCGTGTTAACACAGCACTTTTACACCTCGCGGTAGACTTGAAAAAAATAAAACGAAACAACAAAAACAACGAAAATCAGAGACGCTAACTCTCCCCTATTTTGTCCTGTATTCCGTTTTTCGTCGCTTCGAAACTCTCTTTCTCTACAACCCTTTTTCATGGACGAGTTTTACTGCGTACCACACAGACACACCCATGCGAACGGGCGGCGGGCACATACACATATTCACACCCGGCAGTTCTGTCGAAAGACTTTGGACGGATTTACGTACAAGGAGAAAAGTAGGAAAATATTACGACAGCCCTTCCGGGCTGAAAGTCCGGGCGGGTTGTAAAACGAAAGAGAAGTTTTCGTGTAACGACGGTCGAACATGCAACATCGTAGTCGCGACAAATCGGACCTAGTTTCTTCAAAGTCGTACAAAATTCGTAGAACGTTTTAAAAGCTCACAACGGTGGAAAAAATGTTCGTATCGCATAATGACGAATAAGTTTTCTTTTTTAAATTAACAATGGTCCGTTCGTAATTGGAAAAGAAAAATTAATTAATACTTTAGTTGCATTTTTTTGTTTTCTTTCTGGAGCGATTTCTATGGAACGGACTAACTTTTTGTAATATTAAAGTATTAACGCTTTCCCAATGCTCTTTATGAATTCATAATCGTTTGAGATATCGTATCTCTTGGGAGAAATATGTGAAAAAGTTACCGTACAATATTTCAACACTAAAACGATATTAAAAGTATTAAATTACTCGGCGGAAACTACCACTGTATATTGAGACTTTTGCGTCGTAAATAATAACCGTAGGTATTAATCGTTGAAATATATAAATGTATTTATCCACAGATACGTATGCAGGTGGTAAATGACACATTTTGGGAGCGAGCATGACTTTACAATTCGCTTTACGCCACCGTCCACCATTGTCAAATATTCAAAGTTACCATAACTCCGTTGTTTTTACGACTTTATTTTATTTTTATTCCGTTGTATTCCTTTTGATCTCACACAAGGATACAACGCGGAGTAAAAATTATAGGTTTCTTTTTAGAAAGCCGATGATGACCTTCACCCGACCTCAAGGTCCCAGCTGAAAACCCCTCACTATGGACATTGGTGTGTCCTACTCGCGACCATAAAATTTTCATGGTAAACCTTTTTTTCCTACGGCCTCATTTCCTCGACTTATTCCCATCGATAAATTGAAATATACATAAACATGGGTTTATGAATATTGCGTGTTATGGAAAATTTATTTTGCGAATATATAACAAATAGTACATGCAAGAATACACATTCCTCTGGGTACGCACAAGAACACCAGACTCCCCGTGCGACTCGACTCAGCCCTCGTCTTCTTGTTGTTTTCGTTCTCCGCTGTTACTGCCACCCTCCGCACGCAGTTTCTTATCGTTCGTAGGCAATAAAGTCATGTTGGGGAATATTGCGCCAGAGGCACTTCTCGCACAAACAAATCTCGCACTCTTCCCTCTCTGTATATATCGTTTTCCTTAGGCTGTCTGTCGTTTCTCCAATTTCCCGCCCCTCCCTCTCCTGCCCCGTGAACCCTCTTCGCAGTCCCTCGACGCTCGCACTCTCTTTCTCCTCGCTCTTTCTGTATTTATCCATACATATATCTCTCGCGTTCCTTAGGTCAACACCGGAATAGAATTCGCCGAAGGCGAGTATAATACATAGCTGAGATATTCGTCGTTGTGACACTCGTGAGGATAACGCGGGGACTGACCCGGGGAATGAGATTGAGAAGAAAAAGAAAAACGAGGAAAATTGCAATAACGAAAGTCAACGTTTGGCAAATAACATATATGTACGTATATCTATTTATACATTTATTCCAGCGAGTAGATAAATGAGTGAATTTCATTCGTATATACCCAGAATCATCGTGTTGGAGCAGCACATATTATACCAATTTATATATATATATATATACTTGCCTCGGAGTTTACGAGATAATCAGATAGATAGCTCTCCGTCGCGAGAGAAAATCGGTGAAGCGAGCTTGCGGTCAGTCGCATTGGCTGCACAGAGCAAGACACAGTGAGAGAAAGAGAGAAAGAGTGAGGGAGAGAGTTGTTTAATGCACCCGGCAGCGGCACGTAACGTCCCTCTAAGTGAGATTGACGCGGTCGGAGCGTGTTAGTGTGAGGACGACGAGGAGAGCGTGGTGGGTACGGTTAATATGGGCAGGGGTGGCAGGGGAGGGGATTGAAACGAGCGTGCGCCAGCTAACGGGGTAGCCAGTGTGGGTGGTCAAGGGAGGGTTAATTCGCGTTCGCTCGACCTCTCACCGCACACCAGTGCCGTTCACATCCCCCGACCGTCCCCTCACCCTCTTCCACTCTCACTCCTTCTATCTCGCTCGATCTTTTTTCTCGTCCAGCTACTGGCGACGCAGAATAGAGCAAGGGGCCGGTGGGGGCAGGATGGTTAGTATAGTATATATTAATGAATTGGTTCTTTCTGGCAAAACGTGTATTCCCGGCAGTTGCTCTCCTCGCCCGCTCGTAACGAACGCTAACGAACCAGCTCTCCCTCGTGCCGATCTGCGGCGATGCTGCAATACCTCGGATGAAACGCACGCGACACAAAATTTCTGTCTCTATTGCTCTTCCGCTCACGCTAGATCACCCCCCCCCCCCCCCCCCACTAACCCTTCTCCGCCCCCCCCCCTTCACCGCCCAACCCACCGAGCTTTTACCAACGTTCAGCGTCCCCTCGCCATGTCATTTACGAGTTTGTTACGCTTTTCCGGATTTCACCGATAACCGAGCATCGCATATTGGGACAAAAGAGACGAGCGTGACATTCGCTGATGATCTCTCGTCCGTGCAAATTCGTATTCGATATTTAGGTGAAAGCCGCAAAGCTCTTGTACTATTGGTGATGTCAATAACGTTATAATGAGAAAAAAGGTCAAATTTCTCTCAAGAAGAAATAATTATCGCGGATTGGAGTTCTTTTTTTGTTTTTTTAAATCGCAACGGAAACTACGAGAGTCGAGAGGATTTTTCGTTTCGAGAATTTCACGTTTTTTCTCTCTCGTCCCGTTATCTTTTATAATTACGAACGTTAATAGAAACGCCCTCGTGCTTGTCTCAAAATGTTAAGCTTCTTTTTTCTTCGGGGCTTCACTCCGTTTTTTTTCTTTTTCAACCCTTAAGAAACCCCTATACCCCCGTACACCCTAAAAGACTCGCTCTTATCTTTATAATTCGCGTTATCCGCGCAGTTTCCTCTTTCCCTATCTGCTTTCGCACTCTTCCGATCTTCGAGGACCCCGTTCCTTTATTCTCAAGTTAACGTTCAAGTCTGATACGTGTTCCCTCGAGGATACTTGACTCGACGCAACGCCCTGTTCTTAGCCAGGAATACTCGTCCGATCCTTTAACTTATTTATTGCTCTTATAAAGTATTTTTTTCCCTCATTTAATTTCTACCAATAGATAGAGTTTCTTAGATAAACAGCTTTAACAATCGGTGTACGAAGTTTATTTTCCTATTCTTGCAGCCAAAATTTTTCTCGTGTACTGTACTCCGTTATCCCTGTCAAAAATGTTGCTGTTGATTCGCCTTTCGAAGTCTCGGCGCATTTCTCTCGTATCGCCTCGTTACAGAGCGGATGATACTTCTAACCGCGACGATATCAGCCAACGAAAAGCAATCTCCTCGATGTCCTTTCTGCTTCGTTTTTCTTCGTATCATATATAACTATACATATATATATATAGTCGCGTTTCTGCTCTCAAACTTTAACCCCGTCGTTCATCCCACTTGAATCGCGCGAATCGGATCAAGCCAGAATATATACATATATATATTCTATATATATGTGGACATTGTACATCTTCTGAACGATGTTTCAGCCGTAAAAAGATACGCAACGAGCTCTCGAGTCTCTGAACGGTGAAGCGACAAACGCCGCTCTCTCCGGCTAGCGTACGATATTATCAACTCCACATTTACTCTCTATCTTTCTCTTTCCACTCGAGCGTCAAAGAATCTCCGTCACGTTCAACCCTGACGATCGCAGAAAATAACGAGATTCTTGTCTCCCGTTAATTGCTGATGAAAAACGAGAATGGTGAATGTGTAGGAGAGGCGGGGAGAGAGATTCGGGCGGAAAAGCGATCTCTCGGTAGAAAATAGTAATACGCAGCTACCGTGAAGACCCTTCACTTCTTCGTAGGGACGATAATTAATTCAAAGAACATCGACGAGAGGAGGGCGAGCATCCTCTCGAGTTTGCTCGAGATATATGTATATATATTGTTCCGGGGGTACAGAGAACCGCTCCCTCTACCCCGCCCCCCTCCCAGCCCCAACTCTTATTGTCGCCACGACGCAGAATTTCCGTTGCCAAAAAGTTTTTTTAATTACTTTTTGTAACATTACACGCTTCATAAATCGACAATAAAAAATTCGGAAATGATTATCGTTGCCAAGTTTTAATAAGCAAATGTGACGTACACATCTGATAAAAAGAACATTAGAAAAATCGGAATTCAGCAGCTTTTTAGTTAATGGGCTTCGTGATGCAATATTCCTATAAAATTAATTAGCCTGTGTAATACTTAGTTCATGAATAGCCCACGATGTCGTTCTTCGATGGAAATTACTTTCGGCTCATTCAAAATATCGTCGTAACATTTTATGGGCTTCTTGATTTTTATTGCCTCGACGATTTCATAGAAAGTTCAAATAATCTCTAAGCCCTATGCCGTTAATAATGATAATGTTAATAATAATAATAATAATAATAATTATTATTATTATTATTATGTTTATTATTATGAGTAGTTACAACCGAAAACTACCAGAAATATATAATACGAGATCCGAATATAAAATATTATAGAGGTCGTAAATGCCAATCACAATAGGAAACAATACACCACATCATGACCGGATGCAACCTCCTCGCGGGAACTGAGTACATAGAAAGACACAACATATATGCAAAAATAATACATCAAATAATTGCCCGTAATTACAAGCTTATAGGAAACAATGAACCGCACTACAAATACATTTCCGGTAATTTTCTATTATAGAAAACGAAACAGTTTTATTATATTGGGGTAGAACTATAGGTACTGACAAAACCATATTCAACAATAGACCAAACATTACACTAATAGATAAAATACAGAAAATCACACATCCAATCGAAATAAGCACACCAGTTGACACAAACGTCCATAAAAAATACATAGAAAAAAATGGAATAATACAATGAATCAGAACAAGAAATTAAACGTATATAGAATCAAAACTCTACTCTATGTAGATGAAATAACAGACCACAAAATCCCAATGGCGGCCATCCTGAAAACATGTAACACGACAAGAAAATTTGTTTAACCAACAATAATAAAAAATCGTTTGGAGTAGTGAAATGTACGCACACTAACAAAAGAAAGTTAGAAATAAAAACTAGAAACACATTGTGGTTATTCGTTATTCGCTGCGCGAGAAAATATGAACATTTCCCATTCTACTGTACATCCTCAATTTTGATTAGTTATATTTTAGCAATATTTATTTTTTACGCTCTCGAGGACTGGCCATTGAAATCTAAAATTATTGAAGGGATGCTATTGGTGCGCGTTCTTCACCATACATACAATTGTGGTCTTCCACAGAGGATGAATTTCAGTAGCGTAGAGCGAGGGAAGAACCAGAAGTCCGAAATCGACCTGCTAAGCTTTCAGTTGTTCGATCAGAATACCAATTTGAACGGTGTACATGTACTAGAGACTTCTTCGATATGGGTGATGTAGGTATCCATATCACACATCATCGACGTATACCTAATAAGCGTAGTGAGTTTCGGGGTAGTCCAGCAGGGGTTTGGCCTTCCTATATATTATTACCACCCTCGCAATATATTATAAAGCAATATAAACAAATCCATCACTCAACTTCCCAGATTCTTGCTATTTTTTAGTATTTATAATACTCATTTTTATCTAAATAATTGAAACTCTGTTACGGATAATACGGTGTCTTATAACAACGAAAAAAATTCAAAATGATCTGAAAATTAATCTAACCCGTTTAATTTTTAATTACTTCATACCGTACTGCAGTAGAAAGAATAAACGAGGGTCATAGCCTGGTTGATAGAACCTGGAATGTTCCTTATACACCAGAAAGTTGCCCTCTACCTTCCGCTTCAGCTGCGGTCAACCAATGTACCTGCCCCCCCCCCCCCCATCTGTATCACCATCCTACTAGATGACTCCATTGGTAAAGGCGAGAGCGAGTACGCGCGCCCCCACGCGGTCGAGAATTGTACGAGAAAAGTCGGAGTTAGTCGATGTAGGTTTTGAATATTTTAGAGGACTTATTCCATTGAATAATTGACAAAGCGAACGCAGCACCGTATATTGCGGTTGTTTAATAAGAAAAAAGAAGATGCAAGGAAAGGTAGAGCATGGGTGCGTTTGGTAAAGTGCGATAAAGGACGGGGCATTATACGTATTTATTTGTAGTTTATCGTGTGTGCGTATAATCGCGTAAGAGCGGTATGCGCGCTGAAGAGGGAATAACGGTGATTATCGATCGGCTCGCTACAGTTAACTATCCGTGCGTTACGAGAGAAAAAAGCTGAGGATCGTTAAATGGCGAGATGTTTCTATATCGATGGACAACGCGTCTTTGGTGTACGTACGCGTGCTAAAATTGCGCGTTCATCGAACTCGTGGCCAGAACTTCACGATCTTTCCTCCCCTTCCTCGTTAACGTTTGGCGAGTGAAACTAGGTCGGTCGAGTGAGGAACGTTAAAGACCGTGAAGGAAAACACGTCGTAAAATTCAACGGCTCTTGTTGTCACGAGAAAAAAATGTATACAACGTGCAAAACCGAATTCCAATGTGAATAATTTATAAATCATAAATTTTGTCTTATCTGGACATTGATCTTTCGAAAAGTACGAGATTGTGGCAAGATCGTGTCACGGTAACCTAACGCTCGTGCGTTGTAAATTCTGTCGAAAGTTTCTCGAAGCATTACGGTCGTCGTGTGGTCATGGTCCCGCGACTACTTTGTTTTATTGTTGGTATGTCGTCGAAGAAGTTGCGGCCGATCATATCACGATTTTTTTTCGAGCTATTTTTCAAAAGCATCGACCTGCTTGGTTTTTTTAAGACGGAGTAGTCCGTCACAAGGCGATCTATTCGAGAAATTGTTTAACCACGTCCCTTCTTTCGGGTATGCAATGCATGCATTCATGATGAACGGAATGATTGCGATATATTGAGCTCCATTGGAATTTTTTTAGAAGCGATTTGTGCATCGTAGTGTCGCCGTCTTACTTTTCTCGATTAAAACTCTGGTAAAACTAAGTCAGTACCGTGTGAAATCGGAAGAAAAACGATCTGCAAGATATTGGGTCTCTTACAGTCGTAGGATTTCTCCGCGGCGGCCATATTGCCCAAAATTGAAGTGGATAAGAAAAATTATCTTTATGTTTAAAAACTATATATATTTGTGTAACATATGTACAATTGAATTCCGATGGGAATAATGTACAATCTATGAGTGTCTTTCGCGCAATCAAATAAATTAACTACCCCCTTGTTACTCCTAATGTATATGTATGTATCGAGAAGGAGAGAGAAAGAGAGAGAGAGAGACGGGAAGGGTTGTGTAGAGATCATTATACATACATAGATACGTACCTATATACGTCTGTGTTTATAAGATATACAATGTAATCCAGTGTGGATAGTGGTACATGTGGAGGAGAGTGGTTTTGCCTCTACCGACCAGCAAACAAAATTCCCATATCTAAATTATGTATATGCATGTATATTCCGATTAGATTCTTGCATCTGTACACAGATATCTCGCGCAAACGAGTATTACTGGAAAACGAGTAACAGAGAATGGGACAAGGGCTATTTATTCATAACTCGTTTTCGCTTCAGCCCCTTTTATATTTCAACCTCATTAACCTACGGCAATTTTTACCAGCCGATAAATTGCAGAGTTTTCCCAAATTCACAACTGTTTATCATGATCTAATTTTCGTAGAAGCGAACCAATCTACTCGTCCTTAATTGATCGAGGATATACGCGTGTCTATAAATACATTCGCGTAATTATCAACGAAAACGTGTGATAAAATAAGAAACTATTGAAAGGCCAGAACGAGATGAGAATCGATCGAGGAATATTCGCGAAAATAAATTTTCAAATGAGATAAATCAGAGGGTGACTTGAACGGGTGGGAAGGGGGATGAAGCGAGAAGAGAGTGAGCTTTTCGGGCGAGAGATCTAAAATCCCGGGTAACACGTCACCGGGCAGCGGATCTGCGACGCGGGTTAGGACGGTGAAATGGCACTGTATATGTATACACGCGTGCATGTAATATGTATGTATATATGTATATATTCAGGATAGCGAAAGAGGGACGAAGGTGGGGCCGAGCAATGCGATAACTTAGCCTCAGCCTGGGTTAATCGTTGTAATGCCTTGATTTAATACCTCAGTGCCGGCCGAGACATATATATACACCTACACCCACACATACACCCACACCCACGCACACGCATATGTATATATATATATATATGCTATATATATAGCAAATACGGTTACATCAGAAACGTGAATTAATGTACGGACGCACTTTGCATCTATGAAGGAAAAATATACGAGGCTTATGGCACCTACAAAAGATTGTCACTATATAGTTATATATATATATCTATGAGTATCTGTGTGTGTGAGAGTGGAAGACTCCCCTCCGCCCCTCCTTCAACCGGCACGTGGATCCCCGCTCCTTACTCCCATTTCCACGTTGATTTACTGCTCGTTAGATATTATCTAGATCGCCATGAATGCTTTCGTCGGGTCTTTATTAGAAGAGAAGTGAAAGAGAGAGGGAGTAGGGAAGGTCGGGAGAGCGGGGGATTGGGCGGGGAGGGATAAAAGAGCAAAGAAAAAAGAACCATCGCGAACCCTTTTAACGACTCTATTTTCCCTTTGTTAATTCACCCGGGCGAAAAACGAGACTAGCTTTAACTTATTCCGGGATCTACATATCTATATATCTATAATATATATATTTATATAAATATGACAGGGAAATTTAGACTGTTTCATATCTATAGAAGAAAATTAAGGATATAATGAAAAAAAACGTATACGCTTAATCTACCAAATTTAAGAATATTTAAAATTACTCTAACGACTATGAACAATTCTGGAATAAAAATTGGAATATTCATCATAAGAGAATAAATGCTGCGTGTACATTGTTATTAGGAGCCACTATTGTGGTTCTGGTGCTGGTCTCTACTTTTTTAGTAGACTAATTCGCATTGAAAAACTTGGGAATGTAACACTATACAGATGCGAATTAGTCTACTAAGAAAGTTGGCTTACAATTAGTAAAAAAAACAAATAATTTTTCGAAAAAAAATGGATTTATTCGTGCAACAAACATATACCCCATTCTATAATCCGAACAATTATATGAAAAAGTCCATGCTACTATTTCTCCAAATTACTCCGGACTATATTCCGAAAGAACAATGAAAAACACAGTTATATAATGAATGAATTACATGCGCATTGAAAGTAAAGAAAATCTGGATGTCTGACTAAAAATGTTAATGCAAAAAGCTTTCGACGTTATTAACGAACGGATTATATTGAGGGGAAAAAAGTAAAGTTTCTGAGATTATGAAAAATCCTTTTTCGCGAAATGAGAAAAAAGTATCCCATCATCCAAGCGTTGGCGCTTGGATGTTCGGACATGTATGTATGTACACATGTATATATAAATTTGTACACATATGTAGATCTACACTAAGGTATACCTATATATATATCATATATGACGTACAATCGACGACATACCAATAATAGTGCGACGACACATCGCATGCGACACGTTCTCCTCTTTCTCCCTCTCTCTCTCTCTCTAACTCTCTGCCTCTGTCTCTCTGGCAAGAGAAAGGGCGAAAGAAAGGGGGAGAGAGCGAGGAAGACGATGGCCGCGAGGGCGCCTCGTTAACTTCCGCAAAGTCGGAACGCGTGGGACGATCGTTTGAGCGGATTGAACCATTGCCCATAAAAAACATATACGTACGTGTATACCTATGGTCATATTTACGGTGTGGTACGGGAGCGAGAATACTCGGTTGGGCTCGCCTTATACTCCACTATCAATCAGGCGTGCCGTGAAAAATCGAAGTCCAACGAGGGACCAACTTTTTAACGAGTTCGACACGTTCGGTCTCTTTCGACTTAATAGCCATCGACCACGCTGCCGCGGGCTCTAAACTCTCCTTCTCGCTCTCCCTTTCTCTCTCTTTCTCTGCTCCCTTTTCTTTGTTACTTCGGGGACGGGAAAACCAGCGGAAAAGAGACCGAGAGCGTGTTATACACATAAAGGGGTTGCGCCAGGAAGAAAAAGGTAGAACGTTAAGCCTGTGGACTCCGATTCAAACAGGGGATGAGAGAGAGAAGGAGATAGCGGTAAAAAAGAATTTAAGCTCGGCAACGACTTAATCCTAGTGAAAAAAAAACAAATCATACGGAGGGAAAGAGAGGGAGGCATGTGCATGGCTACTCGAGGAGGGGTGATTTTTTCAGCCCGTTTTGTCTCATACGGTCAAGTCATCACCGGCAGGAGGAAATATTCGCGTCGACATTTACGGATGGAGTGAAGAATTTTGTGCATGCGTGTGCATTATATCAAATTTCACCGCCGTGGGGTGGATGAGGGTTGAAACGAGAGGGCACGTGGCTTGTTACCTGAGACTCGTATGTGCTAACTACAGCTATGTACTTTAGTAGGCAAAGCGAGAGAGCCACCGGGCATAATAACGCGAGAATGTGAGCTAAAGAGTACTCTCGCTTCATATGGAACACAATGGAGACTGAAAAACAATGTGTTTGCTATATACACCGTTTTCGCCACTCTTTGTCCTTTTGCTTTTCTTGTGGCTTACCTCACATGTGCCCTTTCTTCTTCTTCTCTCTCTCTCCCTCTTGTCATTATTCTTTGTCTTCATTCGGTCTCTCGATTCCTCGTAACGTTCCTAACTGCCACCCCCATTCCGCTGCGCCATTATACAGATCGTATTCCCAGACGGTCCAAGCGAGGGACCAATTCGACCACTTAATATCTTGGTCGCGTTCAGTTACCGAGTCCAGAAGTGCACTATATACAGCGAAAGCTACAAGATATGTGCCGGTATAATTATACAGGATGGAAACTGTCTATGTTGAAGTCGAGCGAAAGTGTAGAAGGTTAGGACTATTAGTACGTAGGTATGTGTTATTCATACGAGTTGATGAAATTCTCGCCCACTCGGCACGGCACAGGGACAACGGAGTTTTGCCGCGGGGTTGAAAAAATACTGAACTGTATCGTTTTATCTTCTTTTGCAGCCATAAAAATAAAATTGTTATTTTCCGACTCGAAATTTTTACTATTCCTCTCAATCTCTGAGAGTCTATTTAGTTTGTGGCGCTCAATCCGCCACCCCTATACTCAATGTCAGCGCCGTCCAGGTCGAATCTGGTGTCATTGAAAACCCTCCCCAACCCGCTCTTGATTCCATGTTCAAAAAATACGAACCTCCGGAGCCCGCTCTCGATTCCAGGTTCAAAAAACACGAATCTCCGGAACCCGCTCTCGATTTCAACTCTGCCTGGCGAGCCTTTCTAACCCGCCCTCGATCCAAATGTTGACTCGAGTGTACCTAAACGTTCTTTTGACTTTAACAGAAGCAAGCATGTTTGCATTTAAAAAAACGTACGCAAATTTTTTATCATTTCTGTTTCATAGCAATTCCCTGTCAAATATGTAACTTTCATATATATGCATATTCGTACACAGGTATATGGAACAAACGAATCAACATATTGAACACAGTAGGTATATTGAACACAGTCTCAATCTTGAATCGGATTTCTGAGAATCGATTCTCCAAAAAATCGAACCATAGAAGCTCGATCTTGCAAAAGTCGACTTTTTAACACGGCATAAAAAAAACAAAAAGCTCAAAAGTACATGATTGATCCGAACCGCACTTTCTAAACTAACGTAAGAGGGCGCACATCTTTAAGCTTTGGAGGCCGAAGATTTTTTCCTGGTGACGAAAATATTCCCAACCTGGTGTATTGTTTCTGTACCAAAATATGCGAAAAAGATAATTACAAAAATATAGTTTCTGAATTTTCGCAAGCTAAATTTTCCTCAATTTTCGGATTAAAAATAAAGAAGATATTTAACGTCCGGCACGCACCGGACAAAACGAGTTTGAATAGGGGCCTCGATATTTTCATAACATTTAACGAGTGAGGAAAATAGACGCAGAATTTCAAAAAGTACTCTCCGTTTCGTTTATTAACGCTATTTAGTATTACTATATTATCTTTTGTTCTGCCGGAACTTGAATACGATGCAGAATGGCCTCTGCACACTACGCGCAATCAACGATGAACAATATCCAATGCGAGCTCTGTTTTGGAGCTGCAACTGATGAGACCTTCAGAAAAGCAGAGCTCTCATTGGATATCGCTCGTCACTCATCGCTCATTGCGTGCAATGTCTACGGGCTAGAACGCGGAGGCCAACAATCGATACCGGTCTAGACAAATCGATTCTCAAAAAAATCGATCACCAAAGAATCGATACGAGAAATGAATTTTTCTCGTAAAAAATATCGATTCTCCTGAAGATCGATTTAAAATCGATCATCCCTAGTATAGCAGGAAAATCAGAGATATAATCGGTTAGGGAGGTTCCATTAGACCTTTTGTACTCTTCGCTCGATCCAAATATAAAGTTGCTGCCATTTTAAAGCGTCATCGGAGGGGTCGGTATATATACCGTTTATTATACGTCAAAACCCGGCCTCGATCCTCACTACTCCGCTCGATTTGGCTTACTCTCGAGGCGCCTGCAAATTTCAATTCGGAATTTTCTATCTCTTTTCACATTTCGATTTTTCTCACTTTTCGATGGCGCGAACGTTTTTCCATATTTATTTTCGGTTTTATGTAAGCATCGATGAAAAAAATGCATTTCATATTTCATTTTACTCCAGTTTTTGATATTTCTATTTTTATTTGTAATCATAAAAACATTTTATTCATTTTTTTAATACTTTTTTATTACTCGATTTTTCCTTTTGGTTTTTTTTGTCAATATTGGTGAGTAAAAAGTACCTAATACGAATATTTATTCGTATGCCTATGGGGGTGTTTTAATAGATGCATGCATAATGACGCTGTAATGAGGTAATAGTTGTACCTTGTCACATTGCGCAATTTCACATTCCGTATCCAACGTCATGTAGGACGCACACCAAGAACCTACCAATCGTTAGGGCGACCGTCATTGTTTCACAACATCAAGGAGAATGGGCCATACGACGAATTTACAGGTAGCAATTAGATGCGCGAGAACGATTAGACGCGAGGGCAGGGAGTGAGAGGAAAAATTTATAAAAGAAAATAGAATGTCGCGTGTGTTCTTCGTGCCGACCATCAACCGCCGTCTACATACATATATATATATATATATATACGTATATATAATATTACACACACACACACACACACATATATATATATATATATAGGTGTGTGTAATACAACGGGGGTTAATGTAGTGACCGCCACTGCTCGATCGCGGATCACGTCCCCGAGGGGCTTCCCCGTCGCGATAATAATTTGTGGAAAATCATGTCGCGTCCGTCAGTGCGACACGCCAAGCTCGCCAACGCGTATTAACGGTGAACACGGTTTAGTCTACACATATAAATATAGGCGACACACATTTTTCGCGTTATTAAACGGGTAAGGGTGATTCAAATCGGGGTCAATAACACGTTGCTAAACTCGCAATAAAAATGTACGAGAAGCACGAAATTACCTCTCGTGTGGTCAAGAAAAAAAGGAGCCGGAAACTCTCGGCTTAATTACCACAATGATTCGTCGACAAAATCCGACAGTATGTGAAATACATTAGTAACGGCGTTGATCGCTGTTTGGGAAATACACATTCGATACGATTTTATAACGACATTTAATGAAGCTTGCGACGTTTTTTTAAATGCTATCGAACCAAATTGAATAGGGGCATTTAATGGAGTTTAATGAGAGAATTGCTAATTATAAGGGAAGATTAAAATTTCAACGGTCAATTATTGAACATATCGTTTCATTTATTAATTGATAAGTACATATGACAATGAGAATACGTAAATTATTTGCGAATTGATTGGTTCAATTAACAATGAGTATAATAATTGAAATTCGAAATGTGTCATTAACGTTTAGACGAGGTTGACTCTAGTTAAAACGATCTCACTACTCAAAATTTAGGGAGTTTGCAATTTTTTGCTCGCATGCCAAAGAAACGATTTTAATGCCGAGTAAATTATGAATTAAGAGTTGAAATTATAAATATCTCAGATACTTCCTCGTGTAGAAATAGAAAACATAATGTCTTTTATCCTTTGATTCGTATATTTTCGTATTGATTAATTATTCTATATATAAAAATTATGAATATTTATTTCAACCATCAAAAGAAAAAATTATAACGTCCTTCTAAATTTTCAATACTGATCATCGTAGATTAGTCATTTTTCTCTCACTTATGAATCGATTAGATCAATTGAAAACGAGTGTATTAACTGGGACGAATTCGTCGTTGCCGTCCAAAGGGGCTAATGATGAATTAATGCGCTCGTTATCGTACGTTGCTCCTACGACCGCCTCTTCTGTCTCTCTCTCTCTCTCGCTCCCTCCCTCCCTATTTCTCACAAACATATACCTCCGTCTCTAGCCCCCCCCCCCCCCCCGCCCTTCCCACACACACACACACACACACACAAGGTACGAACTTGAATAGGAATGAGGATATGGGCGCTCGGCTAGCTTCGGTTGAACATATATCGGCTTCTATATGGTTGGACACTGCGGGTGAATGACGTGCGACCCCTTATTAATCATCGCTTTGTCAGAGGAGGCGGTGGCGAAGGCTCTCTCGGAAGCGCGAGAACGCTCACGGACTCTCGTTGGCGTTGCCGCTGTTGGTGACCATCGCTCGGTCATAGACGACGCCCGAACAAGTCGACGAGTGAACCGAGTCGTCGATTAGGGTATGAGAGGGAATGGAGCGCGAGTCCTGGTATGGGCGGCCTGTTACTATACGCGCACACACCCCCGTACCCCTTGTCGTATCGAATGACTCTTCAGTTATCCGGGTCGTTTCCTTCGAGGACGCGTGCGTTCGATCGTGCGACAAAGGGAACGCGCCGCGCACTCACGCGACCCGATAACAAAGCAGTTTTTTGTCCTCTGCCGTCGTCAAATTTTACGTACAATTTCGAAATTGGAAAAGAGCGAAAGCGATATTTCTACGTAATAATAATCGATAATTGTTGTAATAAAGATGAAAGTATGATTTTTTTTACATAATGTGTACCTAAGTATAATTTGCCTCGAGAATTTCTCGTGTATAATTTATCCGCGAGATGGACAAGGTAGTATTTGATGAGAATTTAAATTCGCGAATTGATTCGATTTCTTTATCGGGAACTTTAGTAAGGGAAAGGCCCGGCAGACGGCGCCTTTTGTGTCGACTGCTCTCTCCCGGGTAGCTGTCATCCCTCTTTCTCTCTCGCTTTCTCTCTCGCTTTTCTTGAATCTCCTCGCTATGGGTCTCTATATCTATATATATGTATATACATATGTGCTATATAGAGTCTCGAGATGCTCATTGAGCGCGAAACTTGGTCGGCGGGGAATTAATCGCCCGAACAACTATCCACGAACGTGAGTAATTGCAGTTTCAGATTGCCCCGGGGATCTCGTTATATTCAACGGTAGGACCTATATAGGTATTTTCCAAGAGAATTCGGAGATGTAAAAAGGTTTTTCGTTAATTGGATAAGAATATATATCTGCATGTAGAAACATATTGGATGACGTAGGGAAATATCGGCGATCGAAATATTTCCACGTACAATGTAACTACCATTGGGGTTGAATTGGTGCTTGACGGACGAACGATTCATTTTCATAGGTAGAATTTATAAACCTCTGTGGTTGATATTTTTTTAGGGTTTTTTTTCAATTCATTTTTCGATTCACCTTTGTGTATTTCTTCGATTTTTTTTTCTGTAATCAAATTGAACAAATATTGATTTTGTTCGGGTTATCGAATATACAATGAATTTGGACATACTCGTACATTACAAGAATATCGATGTTTTCCATTTACGCATCCACGAACGAGGCTTACGTGACATTTTGATAATTGCGATTTTTACTAAAAGTCATTTTAGTTAAACAAAGTCACAAAGTTTAGTTAGTCACAAAGTCTTGAATCATTTTTTAATACAGTAAAGATTTTATTGCAACTTCTCGATATTTTTGGAATGCAAGTGCGAGTGAAAGCGAACAAAGCGAAGCGTAATGTGCGAAGAAATGGCGCAACAAATTCTATTCGAGGTTTAAGACGCCATCTGCCAGTATATAGGAAGCAAAAGCTCTTCGAGGTACTCGCACAGTCTGACAATCAACGGAACATCGAAGCTTCGACGGCGTGTTGAGAGCTTTTCCCTAGTTCCCCCTCTCTCTCTCTCTCTCTCTCTCTTTCTCTCTCTCTCTTTATCCAGTTGTCACTTTATTCGTTTGTATCTGCCGTTGAATGTACATACTCTCTCCTTCATCGTTGAATTCCAACCACATTGTACCTCGTTGTCTCAGGCGTTGTTCTCTATTTCTTGGTTTTCACATTGAAAGGTGAGAGGGAGAGAAAGGGAGAGTGAGAGCAAAAGGACGATGAAGAATATATAGCGAAGAGGTCTAACGCGATGCACAGAAGTCGCGAGGAACCAGTCACTGAAACTAAAACTAACTCTAACGTCGTAACTGTTATAACTGCATTACAGTGTACCACTTGTATAAATTAACCGGGAATCTCAAGAAGTAAGTACCCGAAGAGCAAAAGCGCTAGTTGACTTGCTAATGCTATTTACTACCATCGCAGTGACGTAGCCTATGGGCGGGACAAAAACGTAGCCAACTATCGCTCCCATCGTTCAATGTCTCGCGTCATGCCTTTTCGCAATATCATTTTTACCCTTTGACTATTTTCATGCCACCACTTCGAAATCATTGAATATTCATGCAGCAATTATTTAAACTTCGTACTGCGTCAATAGCCAGTAATTCTTTACGCAAAAAGATCGTTTTTCTTTCTCATTTTTAATAAAAAGTCATTACTCGTTCGACCGAATAATTTCTCATTTTGACCCAAACTGCTCCGCTAAAATGATGAAACATTGCCAGAATTCTGTTTTTGCTTATTGTTCGTTTCATTCGTATCGGAATGTAAATTTATTCCAATATTTTCGATGATATACGTATATATCTGTATATATATTGATAACAGTGGAATGCTTTTCGCGCCTCAAATCAAATCTCGTCCAGCCCCTTGCTTGCCACGGCACTGCCATCCGAGAAAGGTTGACACTCGTCGTGGATTCTCTCGTATTTAAATGGCTTGGCGCTTGGATAGGGTAGGGGAAGTGCGCATAAATATGCAACGGTCGAGAGAAAGAGAGAGAGAGAGGGAGGAGGGAAAGAGTGTGCGAGGGAAAGAGAGAGATAGAGCGACAGAGGGTGAGAGAGTGTGTTGGAGGAAAGGGTGGACGGTGCACGTAGCACACTACGCCACGACTGTTTTCGTCCCAATTTTCAAGATTGATTCAAGGCAATTTGCCTACGAGTCGGCGAACAAAGCGACTGCATACCATAGTATACGTATATACCTGCAACATACCTATGCACGTATATATTGTGTACAAAAATCAGTTTCGGTATTTTTAATGCTCGTGCGAACATTTGGCTACTCCACTGTCGAGATTCTCGTATAACGTTCGATGAATACATCCACCAGGACACTTCGTCCACTGTATTTATACATAATACGTACGATTATGAATTAACATGGCAGAATTTCATGGGGCAGATATACCTACATATACTATATAATATAGGTAGGTTTATATATAAGGTGTATATACTATATACATGTAGATTATATATATATACAGCTATACTGTAAGAATTCTTCGGAACTAACAGGTCCGCGAATTTTGGGGGAGGTCAGGGTCATACAGAGTACCTAAGGTTAAGCCTAGTAGTCAATGTACTCGGGGTGTATTTGAGCCCACCCTCTTTTATCCGGTTGATTTTTGCTGACAACGATAAAACGCCATATCCTTTTTCAATAGTCATTATTGCAATTTTTTCGTATCCAAGCGTCTACCTCCTCTCTTTCCGTCTCGTTGTTTCAAGTGGCTATCGATGTGCATTTGCGATTTAGGGTAGCATCACCAGAGGCCCTCGACTACTTTCCGTCTTTCCAGTCGCTCTCGTGAGTATCGTTGCCGTACTTATTACGTGCAAAATTTATGCGAACCGAGCTGCGGCATAGCACCGCACGAGGGTGGTACCGTATTATCGCACCCTTCTGTAGTACATCCACTTTGGTACGGTAGAAATGTATACATATATAGTATATCTCTACATATAATCCCCCCGGCATATATGTCTACATATATTATATATAAACTACATCCTCGAGTGAATATCGCACGGAATAGACATGGGATAATGTTTCAGCTGATGTAGCGCACTCTAATGGCTCTCGGGATAATGTTCTTCCTTCTTTCTCTTCGTCGATACTTCCACTACTTTTCAATTCATCGTCGTCGACATGCCCGATCGGATTAGGGAAGTGTTTGCCTAAGAAACCATCAAAAACACTTACGTACAGGACACTTGGAGCAAAGTTATGTCCGGTGTACGTACACGTCACTTGAACCATGTTCTGCTTGCCTAACGATACATACGATCATATATACATACATAGTTAAAACATCGTATATGTATTAGGTGGGCTAAAAAGAAATAGCGCTTTTTTCCAATGGACGAAGGTGTACCTTCGTGTATTAGAAACGCAATGACTCGTTGGCCAACATCGTATAGTGAATATATTGTATCCATACCAATAGTTCGATGTACCACGGTGCTAACAAAATGCTTTTTTATATATGTATAATTCAGGGGAAGATAATAGGAGCTCGAAGAAAGAGGATATCGATTGCGCCTTGGTGTCAGGGACGCGAGCGATCGCGCCTATCCGCCCACTTTATGATAATAAGAATCCCGAGCGAACAGGCATCAACGTACGTTTTCTAGGATAAGTGTTCCAAGTAGTATAGACTCGTTTAATATTCGATCGTCGATCCGTACGATACTCCGTTTCTTTCCTGGGAAAGACCGTTCATAGGCTAACGAGAACTTCCGAACCTCTTTCATATTCCTCGATCCATCCCTTCATCACTTCCCTTAAAAAAGGAAATATAATTCGTTCTTTCAGATAGTAATTCTTCCCTCCTTTTTTTATCGTCGTATGTAGGAAGTCGAAAACGAGTTTGCATCGTTAAAATCGGCAAGGACAAGCAGAAGTCGTAGTGACGAATAGGCGGAACGAAAAAGAGGAGAAGTCGATTCCCATAGGGATGCATATCCTCGAAACGATTCACTCCTGTCGTACCATCATTCCCTCTTCTCGTACTTCGTCTCCTACCACTTGGCGTATTTCGTTTACTCTTGTTTTTCTGCCAGCTGCAGGGAATACGAGAGATAGTCCGTGTAACACTTACGAGGGTGATGCGAGGATGCACTCCCGTTGCAACGTGCGTTCACCGATTTTCCACAGCGAAAAACCGACGTCCGAGATGCACCCCGTGAGTGACGCGCGGCATTTTAGCCCGGTCGTCGCTTTCGTTCGTTTTCCTCCCCGTCTCTTGCCTCGTACTAACTTTTCCGTTCTCGGTGAAACTTCAATCTCAACTTTTCACTGCACTCTCGCAGGCTCGCCTCTATAGATATATCCACATTATATTATTTATATATATAAATGAGGGCTGTTTTTCACCTCACGTGCACTCTCTCCCTTTCGCTCGAGCCTCTCACAGGCAGCCGCGAATTTTTACCATTTTCTCTCCGTGAATCTCCCGCGAGAAAACTTCGTGGCTCTTTTTACACTGGCGTAACGGGGTTTGAAGCCTCGTTGAAGCTACAAGAAGGTGTCTTCCACGTGCCTTCTCGCACTATTCGACGGGCCTGTGTATGTAATTTTACCTTCCTCGTGTTATATCATATATATACCTACCCTCCCACCTCAGACCACGTTTACCGTCGGTGTTGCGTTGCATTTTGGATGAAACCGCAGACACGAAATATCTCCTCTACGTAGTCTCACGCCTTATTCGTTCGCTAACTTTTTTGTTCATAGCCCTCGTCCTTAGCTCGTAATTGCGAGAGTTTTAACGATAAAATGAGTATGACTTTTCGTTGATGAAAATGTGGCAATTCGTTTGCAAACTGTATTATTGAGCGCAAGCTGTATTATTGGTGGGTTCCTTCAGCCGGATGAAATCTTCGATGTAACTCAAAGTATTGAACATGAGTTGGTGCAATTTTTGATCTGCATTAATGGAAATGTTTAAATATAGATTGAAACATTTCTTTATCTATATTTATTTAAATAGATTTTTGATAATGATCGAAGTATTCGTCGATATCAAATAATAATTCAACATTTTAATTGAATATAAATTTAATTTTATGGGACCTTACTCAACCCATTTCTTCAGCAAATTCGAAGAACAAAATGTTATAAAAAAATTGCTAATCCATTATTTGCAATTTTTTGCTATATATATACATATATATTTCATAATGTTTGTTTTTTTATAAAATTACTGGAATTTTATCGTTTCTAGGGAAATTCGTAAAAAAACATTTCTCAAAAATGTTCCTAAAGTCAACATTTGTACGACGATAGAATAGAATCAATCAGTAATAAATTGAAAATTATTTGACTAATTTCTCCTGTATAAAAATAATACTATAGGATTCGTAACAACGTTGAAGTTAAGACAAAGGGGCGAAAAGTACGATACAGTACGAAAAGAAAATAGCGATCAAAAAATGTAAATGAGAAAATGTACGAGAATATATGTTCTATATATTCCCCTGCGTACGGAGCCCATCGTTGTCGGTGTCACCCAGGGTCCGGTACGTCGTTAGTCATGATAAATCGAGAGTCGTCGGACGGCCGGGCATGTAGGCAGCAGAAAACGTCGCTCGACTCTGACACGATTTTCCCACAATTTCACGCGACAAGTCTCAGCACCAGGGTTGACTACCCTCCCCACCCTTTCCTCCTTACGCCTACTCACCTCGTCATGCGGTATAATATTTCTCGGTATAATATATAAGCTGGCGATTCTTACTACTTCGTTTTCTATATACGTACCAGTCCTTACTTTCTTCACCATTTGTGCTATACCTACTTACCAAAGAGGGTCTTCGATATATGCTAAAGCCAAACGACGCCGATCGATGCGTATGAGAGAAGTACGTCCGTCTCAAATATTCATGATAATTCTAGACCACCGTCCAGGTGTCCGCTAAACACACAAGCCGCTCATCTTACAGCGTCATCATCGATCGCGCGATTAACCCGCACCAACGACAATGGTTCTCGTCGTGTCGTCCAAGTGTCTCGTCGTCTTCCTCAACCTCGTCGTCCCATCGCCGATAAAATCCAACCTTCATCGGTAAAACACGCCGACTGAAACGATCCCCTCATAATAAACTTTCTCGATACGACAGGATACGCCCGGTAATTTGCTTCGTTAACGATCTTTTGGATCTCCACCAAGTATTATGCATACAAACATGTCCCACGTGGCCTGTGAAAATTTCTCGACGAGACACTGATCGCCGAGTACTGAACTGAAACGATCTTTTCTTATTGGGGAAAATAGTATTCGACAAGCGTCGTTGGTGTCTGCTTTGTTTATTGGATTATTGTATGTTAAAATTCGCCGGTTAAAAGAATAATCATAGAATGGTTTGATGGGTCGAGATTAAAATAAGAAACATGGCGCTAAGAAAGTTCCTGTGATAAGAGACTCAGCAGTATTCATTAATTATTTTATATAAAAACAACATGAATTATTTAGTATTTTCTATTATTTCTTCATTTTATTTTACTTTTATAATGTTGGTTATTTTATGTTAATTCGAATATTCATAGAATTTAATATACCTCCTATTATTATCTTCCTTTCCATTTAAGAAAAATATATTTTTATTGTACAAAAACCATCGAAAAAGGAATTCTTAAGAAAGAAAAGAAAATCCATTGTAGGGATTCGATGTCTGAAGAAGGAGAGTAGTCGGAGATTCTCGTGAATATCGGACGGAATTTCGATGAGAACACGTTAGCAACGATACCACGAAGACCTAGTTGGCTATTCGTGGTCAGCGGTGATTCTGCGAAAGAGAAATCAGCCTAGTTCCATTCGTCATTGTTCGTACGTAACTGTCGCGTGTGTGGCACACGTACAGGAAGGTACACACGTTGTGTTTTCGGAACAAGGTTCACACAAGAGTCGGGACGACCCTTTTGGCTTCCCAAGCAGAGCTCGGCCATATAGCCAAAGGGAGCTTCGGTTCATTTGGCATTTCCCACGTGCAGAGCTCCGTACCAATGCGTGGGCAAGATTCACTATACAGAGTATGGGCAAATGTCGACGGGATGGCGTGAATTGTCATCAACTACCACACAAGGGTTGGAACTGGTAGCGCTGGTCGCATCTGCAATTCGGGACAGAATTATGGAGTTATAATGCCTGGATGGTTCGTAATCATATATAGGGGTTGGGGAGGGGGAGGGGGGTATTGAGTCCACAGACAGGGTTTACGATGAAGTAGGGGGATGCGCATAGGTGAACCGATACCGTGTCTACGAGCATCAATGTGTCGTAGCGAGACGAGGTGGTTAGTGGTGGTGCAAGTGAATGAGGTACGAGGAAAAGGAAGGATGGCGGGAGGGAGAGGGAGAGAAGTAGGTGGAGGCGGCGGCAATGGGAACAGAGTGAACGGAGGTGGCCTTAACAACCCCAGAGACGCTTTTGGCGCATAGAATAATGGTGGAAGCAGGGGAGGGGTTTGGTTAGTCCCTGTTAGCTAGACGAGGGTTCACAATGTATGCAAACACTGTAACGCCCGAAGATCCCTCGGGAATTCTCGAATTACCGCACTTCTCCTCTCCTCACCATTCACACCCCCAGGGACGTATAGTATAGTTCCTTGCGCGCCTCGTACTTTACCCGCCTTCGCGAAGCATCAGACACAACGATGGAACGGGGCTTGGGTACTTTGATTAATTGATTCCTCGACGATTCGACAAAAGGTCGATTGGACAAACGAAGCTTCATCCGGGAATTTGAAGAACAACGAAATTTTTAACGAACCTCTTCCAACCGTTGAATTTATTTGCTCGACGAGTTATCGACAACGGATTCGGCTTAACGTCGCTCAACGATAAAATGGATTAATGTCATGAACTCGAACATTTATTGGTGGACGTACGTGAATGCATCGAATGGATCACTCGGGGATTCATATCGGGAAACTATGGGGTGGATTATTTCAGTCGGTCGTCGAGCATTCTCTCTCGTAAGGGGAGAATGGGCGAAGGTCGGCGAACCGGTAAACGATAAAGTAGCCACTTTCCGTAAGGGTATTCGTGTCACGTAGCCGCGGAATTTCCGAGGCTTTCGTGAGAGTATTGTGCCCATTCCGCTTCTTCTTCGCGTTCGCTCTCTCAACCACCACCCCCGCGTATACGCTTTATCCATATATGTATATATTATAGTGCTTTTTCTTCGATCTACGAAGAGGAAGGTCGAACGTGCACATACATACAGTCGTATAGCTGCACACACGTACCGGCGTACAGCCCTGTAGCTATACATGTATATAAGGGATGAAAGAAGTCGTCGAGAAGTAAAAGAGGATGGAGATGTTACTGGAAAACAGACGAAATTGCATTCGCATTTATTTCTTCGTATATCTTTGAGTTAATATCTTACACAAGGTTATGAAATGTTGCACGATACATCCTTTTCATTGAGTTTTTATCATTGTATGTATCTGTCTATGTGTATTTGTCTGATTAGCATTTTTTCGTCATTCTCTCTTTTCACGTTTCATTTATTTCTTCGAACATACGCTGCGAACTAAATTCGGACTATCGGTTTGTTGCTTATTTCTATACATAATCTAAAGACGAAGGTTCTTGTCACATATTTACAATGTAATGTATGAGTCGTTTGTACAAAAAATGGATTTTCTTTTGTCCCAATGGTTTCTGCGCATGTGCGCTCTCGCGTCAATGTGTGTGCGCGCATATTCAGTGTACACGCTCACACGTGTGTGTATGTGCGTTTTTCTGTTTGTATTGATGTTCGCACGCTTGTGTGCGTGTGCACACGCGTTTGTTAGAAAGTTGACGAGCACATCGAATGTTATTGGCGAAACTCGTGGTGCTCGTCGATTATCGAGAACTGAGAATTCGGGGTAAAACTCGTGAACGAGAGTAAAAGAGGGAGAGAGAGTGCGAGGGAAAGAAAGGGAGAAAGAACGAAAACGGGCGTATAGCAAGATGTTGCAAGAACGTTCGTTCTTACGGGGCTTACAACTATCGCTAAAGTTTCATCCCTCACCCCGTATACATACGGTGGTTGTTTCCGAGACGCTCGACCACTCGAGCCAGTCCGTCGATCGATTCGCGAGTCGACCTAGCCACTCTTCTTTCGTCCTTTTTCTACTTTCTTTTCCTCTCTTTTTTTTATTTCTTCTCCGGCATTATCCCTCGGGTCTCGATATCTCTTATCCCCTCATCCCTTCGCCTTCGGGACTCTTCAACTTCGTTCTTCCATCGTACATCGGTATCTTCGATGTTGTATTTTTCCATCCCTCCGACCATCTACCTCTCCCCCTTTCTCTCGCAGGAGACTGCTAAGCATGACTGATTTTTCTTTTCTTTTTCCCTTTCGAATACGAAAATATTAGTAAAATTAATGCAGAGCCATTTCGATTTCTCGAATCGCCGAATTCTCCGCTCGCAATTAGTTATTTTCAAAATTAATAGGCTTCTTTATCTGGCCGCGTTAGTTTGTACATTGAACGAATAAAGATTTTATTTTATATTTTTTCATTTAATTGTCCTAGCGATTTCACTTAAGATCTGGCGTCGATCGCGTCCATTGGACAAAGTTCGTTCTCCTTTTGACGCGAAACGATTATTTTATTTTGTTGTTTTTGTTATTGTTTTTGTTTGTTAATATATATTTTTAAACATACAGGTATCTTCCTTAATGCTATTAGACCAACTGATAGTCTGTATAATTGTGTTAGTTTGTACAATTGGTTTCTCTTGCGTTATTTCGCTCGCTTCTTTTCTTACGACGACAAATAAAACATACCGTACAATTTTTTGTCCTCTCACCATCGACATTTATAATACATGACACGTGGTCGCGGTCGCTCCGTTTTCAGAACGAAACATGTTCGATGAAGGTTGTTTAGTGCCGCCGAATCCTCGAAACGCCCAAAATTCGTTCGTCCTTCAGTCGACCTCCACAGAAGTGATTTTTTTTCGTTTCCCCTTTTATATACAACTCTCCTGTATTCTGTTGGAGCGCGTGACCACTTCCGGTTGGTGGAATTTTCCATGTGCCGAGAGGGACGACGATACTGGCCTCTGTGGAATCGACGAGAGACCCTTTCCCGACCTCTGAAGACTGTAATACACCTGAAAAGAAACCGGGAAGAGACAATCTATTATGCAAACAAAAAATCATCCGAAAGGTCATAATACACCTTTTTTGGACACTCTTTGGTACACTTTTTATCATATTTGGCGTAAATCCTATCTGATATGTTTTTTTTCTTTGTTGGGAAAACAAAAAAGTCGATGAATAAATGATCAAATTTCAAACTGTGAAAATCCGTGGAACGATATAAAATATTCAGTCACACAAAGAAACTCCATTCGGCATTTGACTCGTCCTTTCGCTTTTCACGTGTCTTTCTTCACTGTTCAGAGGCTCAAGGTTCAAATATCGAGAAAACAGAAAAAAGGAGAATAAAAAAATAGAGAGAGAGAGAGAGAGAGAGAGAGAGAGAGAGAGAGAGAGAGAGAGAGAGAGAGAGAGAGAGAGAGAGAGCGCGCGAGGGAGGGAGAAAAAAGAACAAAAGTGATGGGTCAAGTCGAGTCATGCGCATCCAAACTGGCCGCCTGGCTCGTCCTATCTGTCTTTAACGTTCCTCAGCCTCTCACACTCAATTCCACTATTTCTCTCTTCCTCTCCATTCCTCCCTCCCTTTCTCTCTAACTCTCGCCCTCTCCCTTTCCCCCATTCTCTTACTCTTTCTCTCTTAGCTCACTGCGAATTATCGAGAAAACTTTGGGTAATTAAACTCGCGAGAGTGCAGATAACCCAAAGTCCGTGCTAAACCGGAAAAGTTTAAGTGGCTGACTTTCGTGTATTAAATCGCAGCTATATATGGTAGAGTACTATCGCGTGTTTTTCTTCCCAGCTTTTCGCCAGCCACTAAGAAAAAAGGCACGAAAAGGGAGAGAGAATAAAAATATATCTATATCCATATTATACGAGAGAATGATAGCTTACAGAAGAATATTTTCATAAGATTCGTACTTGGGAGAGGGGGAGTGAAATGTTTATTCCCTCGAATACGATGAAACGTTTCGCAGCTGATGGTGAAAATGTCGAGGGGCGACATTGGTTGTCCCTCGCGGCGTTTTCTTCACACATATATATATATATATACATATATGTGCGCACACATAAGTAGATATAGGTACAAGTGGGGAAATATCGGTATATGGAATTTTGATAAGAGCACGTTCTCCCGGCTGAGAAAATAGAGGGATGAAAAGCCTACAGACGGGCAGGGAAACACAAAAACACGTTACGAGCCTATTTGAACGAATGAAACTACAATTTTGTTGGGGGAAGTCTACCTGAAAATGGGCAGTATGTGGTATCACAACAAATGATGATCAATTCTCAGCCGAGCCAAGAGCCTCCTTATCTCTTCATTGACTCACGTCATCGAGGTCGATTTTTCGTTCACACCTACCCCCTTCGTTCGCGATTCCATTTTCGTCGCAATGTTGTGCAAATCTCTTTTGCGGAAATCTTTCCGATTCCGTTATGTCTCGAATAGGATGGAGCCTCTTTTGGATAAATACATATGAAATACGTATATATGGTACTCACGTTTTGATTATTTCGCTGATTGTACGCGTCCATCGCCATTTGCTTGAAATCCGCCATCGTCGGTGGATGAACGTATGTATTTTGTTGCATGACGTGATTTTGAGAATAGTTCAACGTCGGCGATGGGGAACAATCGACGAGTCGCGGATCCGGATGTAGATCGAGGCTCGATTGAACGATCGGTTTCTTCTCGAGCGACGTCGCATCCTCGATACACTGATCCTTGCGTCGTCTTTGAGGCGGCGTTTTGTATACGGGGGTGTACGTTAAAGGTCTTCGTTCTGGGAAATAGATTCAACGAAGCCATATCGGATTGATGAACGGAACGGAATAATTCGATTCTATTGGTGATTAAACGAGGCGAGAGAAAGAAAGGAGATTTATATGCCCCGTTGCGAACCCCTATTGTCGAGGCTTACTTTTTAATAAATTCGTACCCTCTTCGTCATTTCTTTGATCATCATTTCGCTCTGATTACTTTCTATCATAAATACTGTACACGGACTTCATTTAATTGGAGGTGAATTTACGATTGGTTAATCCTTGGGCAATGTCGAAACTTGGTTACATAATATGGTATTTCCAATTCTACTTGATTTTAAAGAAAAATGAAAACGTAAAAACAAACAAATATTATGGAAATACAAAAAAAAGTTTTGAATGGTTTAAAAATGAAATTGGATAATTGTATTTTATTCGCGATAAGATAATAGGGTGGAAAATAAGTAGTGTTTTTCAAGGGGTGTAGAAAAGTATTTAAAAAAATCATCGGCCCGAAAATATCTTTAAACTTTCGTGTCCATACTGATGAATTTTTCTCAAGATATTGGATCACTCACCATACTCGTTCGGTATGATGTCAGGATCGATGTCATCAACCGCCTGTTTCGTTTGAGGATGAACCGGCGTCGTTGAGCCGGCGTTCGGTGGTTCGCAGACGATGGGCGCGTGTTTCGGGCTTCCACCGCGTCTACCCACGTGCTTCCGGTACAAAGCAGCCAAAATTCCAGCAACGGCGAGTGCCAAAAGTGTCGCAGTCGCCGCTAGGCCAAGTAACAACGGACTCAGTACCGACGCGTCTGTATTTCCTAATCCGCATGAAAACACATGAAAAAGAAAACGACAAATCATTTTTCAAATCTTTCCAATATTTAAATGATAATCCATCGTATGACACATTAATCAAAGAATTTGGGAACATCGAACAAATCTAGTGCCAAAATCTTCACGCATAGGATCGCTTTTTTCGAAATATCAAGAAGTAATAAATAAATTAGGGAGCTACCAACGTACTAGCAGGTTAAGTAATACACCGAGTGTTTCATTTCAGCCGAATCGCTTATTGTTAGAATGGTAAGGATTAGAAAAAGTGAAAATATTACAAGAGAAATGGAGAGAAAGAGAGAGAGAGAGAGAAAGGTGTAAAGTGTGGTTTACACAAAATTATAGCCCTACTTCGGTATATACATATATGTATAATAGGTTGACCTCGGTTGTATATGTAAGTCGTAACTTAGGAGAGTAATATATATTCGAGAAGTGCCCGAAATTCAGCGAGGCTATAAACTAAGTCTCTCGTCTCCTCGTTATCCACGTGGCACATTATCTCTATTCTGTTTCAGTTTTGGGCTTCCCACGACCAGCGAGTAGGTATAACCGTAGGTCAATCTCCCTATATCTGTGTATGTCCACGGCGTGTGTGGAGGGTGTTGCTCGCAGCTCGTTTTCCTTGGTCAGCTCTCGCTCCTAGTGGCCTCATCGTGAGGTAAGGACAGCCGTTCGGATCGTTTCACACCAGCCATAAGGGTAGTATGCACACACGTACCCACACATCCGTTTACGTATACATATATATATATATGTGTGTGTGTGTAGATGGACCTCGGGTCAGAGATAGTACGAAGGGAGACTACAGGAACAACTGCACCCCGATATCGCTGCTCGGTGGTCGTGTACCCGGAGCTTAATAAGCGCGACAATAATTAACGAAGCTATGTCTATTACGCAGCTATTACGGTCTCACGGGGAGTCGACGTTATATATAAATAGATGTGTGTCCTGTTGCACGACCACAATATGCTTTGAATATCTCTTGGTCAGCGAGGTGATGTGCATGCAAGTTCCAGCTTCCGTTTCAACACCCCTCTGGTATTTGCGCTAACATTTGTTGCTTCCTAATATATATATATATACGTGTATGGGTATACGACGCATTGCACTACGTTTGCGTAGCTCGTAGTTTATACTGTATCCATCTACGGATGGACACTGTACACCGAGAATATAATTACGTCAACTAGCTCATACCCTCGAAACCATCCATAGCCTACGTGCAATCATATATATCGTTCAGCCTATGGCAGAATACGCATTCGAGGTCGAAGCTGGTACCTATATGTAGTGCGTTGATGCTATATGACCTCTATACAATCGCTATTATCGTCATTGTTTTAGAAACTCCTCGCCTCGAGAGCGTACAGATCGATCACCCCTTTTATGACGTAGGAACGCGTACACAGATTTCGCACATTCAACTTTCATTGTCGCGTTGTTTCGTAGGTTATAGACGTCTCGACATCCTGTGTACAACTATGTGATTGTCTACCTCGCGTTTTCTCTAGGTTCGTTTATGCCGTTGCAGCCACTGGGGTAAGTTAACCAAGGTATTGTTATTTCGCGATAAATTACATTGCATTCTATATTATTAAATCAATTTAATGAAAATACGTTTTATCATATTTGACTTTTTGATACATTTTTCTTACTCCAACAGAAAGGACGACTTTTTGAGAATCTCTTATCGTTTGATTTCATCAGTTTAGAGTAGGAAATCTTCTCATCAGTGTGACGAGATAAGTTTTGAAACGATATTATATATTTTTTCCTCATTTCGAGTTGAAATTTTTCTTATTTTTGTTTTAGTTACGTTAAATTATCAAAGATATGAATGATTTGTATAAAAAAGTTATAGCGACTCGTTATGAGATGATAATCATCCTGAACCAAGAATGATTATTAAAAAAAAATATGATTGTTATTCCTTTCGAAATACTTGTTTATAATCAAGTCTTTATTGTATGATTTTACAATCACCGATATTAAATTGTATGTGTTTTACGTTCACGTTTGACAGCCGTAAGTTGAAGTCGAAATCGATTTGATCGTAACGACGTTCCAACGTGAGCCGTGTATTTCTCGTCAGATTTACGATCACGTCACCGGAAGCCGGGTTTTATTATGTGTTGGAAGTTAAAGCCGAGGAACAAATATTTCAAAGTATCGGAGACCATACGTGTTATCGATCGTTTTACAACGTTAGATTCTTTTTTTCCCATTACCTCATGAACGCTCGATTGGATTACGAGTGTTAATCCACTCGCGTACCATACGAGGGTCTCCTTTTCAAACCATACGAGCGTATAATGCACTTGAGTTAATGGGAATTAGAGTTCTGTTATTAAGCGTTTAAAAAGTGCGACGTTGCTGTTATTTGCGAATAATGGCGGTATTTGCTGGAAAATGTGGTTCCACGTTTCATGGTGAGTGATACATAGCCATCCACGTGGTGAGATAATATTTCGTACGTGATGTGATTGATTATCGACAATAAATGATATATCTATCGTCGATGAGGGAGAATAATTAAACGTCCTATCGTTAGAGCTTCCACATTATCAGGAAAAAAAAGGTTTGGGTTTAGTAGAAAAAAATGGCCGTGGAGGGAATCCCGGGAGTGTAGGAAAAACGATAGAAAAGAGAAATGAGAGAAAAACGATACGATCGAGAGGTCGGGTTCGTTGGCTTATAGCACTTGATCATCCCTCGCGCGATACAGAAAAGATAGCGATAAACGAGCGCGTTCAACGAATCATGCGGCACCGCAACCATAGAAGAGGAAAAACCGCTCGATCCCGAGAATCTAGGGAATTTGAGTGAGTGAAAGAACGCGAGGGGAACTCAGCTCTCCCAAGAGCGTCCCCAATAACCGAACCTCAACCTACGCAATCCGGACTATAGATACACTATAAACGTACTTTATATACGAGAGGACGCACATTTCGGCAAAAGTGCTTTCACCGAGATTTTTACCGAGACTATATAGACTCGGAACTAGATAGCTCGGTTTTGGGAAGACTTTCACAAGATGAGAACAATTTCAAGTTTTATGAACTTTTGGCTGGTAATTTTCTGATTGGATAGAGTCATATACCGCCAAAAAATAATAAATAAATTACATTTCACTTTTATTATTGATTTCACAAAAACGTGAAAATATTGAACTCTCAGCGTGTTGTAACGTTACTTCTTTTGAGTGGATTTTGATATAGCATGAATTTTTAAAAGCTGATGCACTAATGTAGAAAATGGCGTTAGGTTCATTCTGATATGTCAATTTTTACAACGATGATAATATTTTGAAAGAATACGAATAACATTTTCATCCGTTTCAGAGATTCATTGTTATAATTTTCATTCTCACTGAACGATTAATTCTGCATTTTTACTTAAGTAATAGGTAATCGATAAAGTTAGAAAGCGACGTTTGGTGCATCCGGGTGCGATCATTTTTTACGTCTTACAGATTTTTAAAGTTGAAATATCGATTATCGAAAATCGTATGGTATCGAATTTTGCTGATTTTCGACCTGTTGTCACGGTCGAGACAATCGACAGATCGAAATGAACCAAGTCTTATTCTCCGAATATCCTTGCTGGTGATAAGTTACAGTCAATAGAAGTTGCGTTGTTTGCAATTTCTCAAAAAAAGCATCGAAAATAGAGTAAAACTATTTTTCGTCGTCTCCAACATCACATGCTTATATCCAATCTCAAATTTCTTGCAGAATATGGACAAAATATTATTACTCCAAATTGTTTACGATTTTCTACTAAAAAGTTAAAAAAGTCGAAATTTATGAAGTTTTGAAATTTTTATCGATTATTATTTTTCAATTACCATTATTTGTCTAAATATGAAATGTCTCACTTGAATGATACATCAGATCGTACATTTCCTAATAAAAATACCTAATACTCAAAATACTCAAACACTCCCGGTGACGAACTGTTACGTACGGTAGCAACAGCCGTTTTCTCCGGTGCACGACGTTATTTCGCTTCTTACCTCTTCGTACCTTCGTACCACAGCGCGATTTTTTGTCAAACAAACTCGAAAATTGATGGGTCTTTTCGCCTCCCACGATAGGAATCTATGCTTTATCATTTCGATTTGACTGAACAAACCGAAGGTAAAAGTGTCAGGACGAGGAAAAGCGTGGCCCGTGGCAAAACTACTCTTAATCTTCGTACGACTCTATCTCTTTCGATAGCGGGCGGCGAGATGTTCGAAAGGGGGTCGGGGGTCGTCTTTATTCTATGGTTTGTTGGAAAAGCGACGGCTTTTCGAGAGCCCAACTCGATGCCGATGTACGATCGCAGGGGTTCGCAAGAGAGCGCGTGCAAGCGCCCGAGCAATTCGCCCTAAATCGAGGCCAATCCCGCGGAAACCCGGAACCAATTTCGAAAGAATTGCATTCTAAAACCATCCGCGTAGATGTTCCTGGCTACACACACACACACACACATATATATCTACACATATGTGTATAGGTATATATGAATTTATATGTGTAGAGAAGTTCGTGGAGCAAGAAGCTACTCGTGAGAGCTGAGCTGATAGCCAGCGAGGGAGAGAGAGAGAGAGAGAGAGAGAGACTCTTCTCGTATATGGACAAAGAGGGTGGATTGAAGTAGTCGAGAAGTCGATACAGGAAAACGGTCCTAACTCTTTCCATGCTCGCTTTTCCACATATATACGTCTTTTTCCTGAGATAGTAGTTGCGTTTGCATTCATAGGGTGAATTTTTCTTCTCTCAAAGGACGTTACGCCAGTCTCTTTGCTTTCTCTCTCCCCCCCCCCCTTCTTTCCCCTCCAGAGTATTCATGGAAATACTGCACAAAATCATGTTTACCAGACGTCCAAACCGGCAGACAGAACTTACGTGCAACTTCGTTTTTCCAATCTCACTGTGACGTATTCTCTTTCTCTTCCATCTCGCGCCATGTTCATTTTTTTTATTCTTGTCCACGCTTCTTATTTATTCTGGACATGGAAAGTGAGAAGATTTTGCCGGAACGTTGATGAAATGAAAATCGAAAGAAAAAAAAACATTTCGTGTTGTGTTTTTTGTTCTCTCCAGCTTTCATTGAATTGTCTCTGTAGGTCTCGGAAAAGAGAGATTTTTCACCACTCTACGAAATCAGAGGAAACTTGGGATTTGAAAAGGTGCCGGAACTCTCTTTTTTTGCACGTTACGACTCTCATACCCCCACCCTCTTCCGTCCTTCTCTTTCTCTCTGTCTGTCTCCATCATTATACACGTCAGGCTGGAGTTGAGCAAAAAAGTATTTTCATCGTCGTGGCGTTTTCTATTCTGGTGATTTCTCACAGAGGCCAGCGAAGCAGTCCCTCCTTCTGTGACTGTTTTGTATGAGACCAACCTTTTTGCATCTCACCCTTCGTTACATCCTTTCCATATCTATGTGCAAGCATTATCTTTCTTTGGAATCCGTGACCCATATCCGCTTGTTTGCGAAGCATTACAAATCGTAAAACAATATGGCGACCAGTACTAGAAAAAATGTCTATATTTCCAGTAGACAAAGAATTATTCGTGAAGATAATTAAAGATAACTTTATAGATAATTACCGAGGACTTTAAAAATGATATAAGAAGATAAATTGCTTAATTAATTCAAACATTTAGTCTTATAAAGAGCAGATATTTGAGAATATATGTTACAATGGAAAATACGAAATAACGAAGGAGCAAGGATGATTCTCTTTCCACCAAATTAAACAGTTTGTGGAACGTTCGTCATTATCACCACCCGGAAAATTGGCGTTCCCGAGAATCTCGCTCGTATCGTGATGAGCGAACGAGCAAAGCGTCGAATGACGAAAAGAAAAAGTGTGCGATCGTCGTAGTCGGGGGGAAAAAAATCACGCCAGTAAATTGCCACGGACGAAAAAGTGTTTTAGGGAAGAAAAAGCTTTCGCGAACTAGAACGTGGCCGAGTGAAAGACGTGATGGATGACCCTTCGAGGGCGAATATCGACGATTGAAAGTGGGCATACGCACCCACAAAAACACAGTTATCACCAACAGTAGGTCATTAACCGAAATTGAAAATGATACAAAACAATAAATTATGATAATAATAATGATAAATACGTCGTAAATTATTGTTATAGCAATAATAACTTTGTCCTCGATTGTATCAATAATAACAATATTAATTTTATTTATACGTTTTACTCGTAGGCAATATCGTAGAATCCTCGTGTTTCGCAAGTAAATGTCGGATTCAAAACGGTTTTCTCATGGGAATTACGTGAAGTAACGGCTTTGGTACTAGGGCTACCCGCGCTACGGCGAATATAAATAATACAAGGAAAAGATTCCGGGGTCATCGAAATCCGGGCGCAAGGTAAATTCGCGCGCAGCTTTCGAGCTGTCTCCTCCTGGTGTTGGCATGAAAAAGCCAGCTGCCTTCCGGGCAAATAAGGGAGTACGGGTTGCTCACAAACCCGCGCGAGCACGGGTGTGCCCATACATACACACATGTGGATGTAACGGAATACTACAAGAGTGTGATGTGCTCTTGAAGGCTTATTCGACCTTCTCGTCAAATCAATATTTGCCCTTCGCAATCGCACGGGGAAGCTTTCAACCGATCCACCTGCGGCTGCGGTTATACCGCATATCTATAAATATGTATATCTCTCCGAATCTCGCACGAAGGTGTGAAAACGATGGAAAGAGATGGTCAATATGTGGAAAAGCTTTGAGCGATACGTGTGTGTACGGCTGGATAGAAGCCTCGAAAGGGGCGGCCCGATGCGCGTATGGCACCGGCGAGGAGACGAATCGGATGTTACCATCCCATGAAATGCTTTTGGAAAATGGTACGAGAGGTGGGCGAGACAGAAATTGAACGATGTCACACTTGGTCCTGATAGCGTTCGCGCGGTGATATGCGGTTGGATCTCGCGTATCTCACATGGACCGTGAAGGGACTTATTGAATGGTCATATATGCATTCGAATACATGCATACATATACATACGTGTATGTATATTGTGTATATGTGCGTATGTATACGGAAGTGAACGAAAGGGAATGGGAATGCTGAGAGTCGACGACGGGATCGGTTCGCGCGACCGCGTTGAAAATCGCACCGGTAAACTGAATTAACCTCCGTTGTTGACCCGCAATCCCGTATGTTACCAATGACTTTCCATTATGTAGTCCCGGTGCAGCCTCCCGAGTCCATTATAGTCGGGATTCGCGCCGGCTTTCGACTAGGTACGTCTGTGTATATAGTCATATATATATATATATATATATATATATATATATATATATATATATATGATAACTATGAACATCTACATATGCCTTCTGCTGTTGCTGATACCGAGACTGCGTGAATGTTCAACGAAGGGTGTGGGAGCTTAAGCTCGTGCATTCAGAGAGAGGGAGAGAGGGAGGGAGTGAGAGTGAGAGGGGGAGAGAGAAAGAGAGAGATAGAGAGGAGAGGTATGTATGTGTATGCAAGAGACGGTACGAGACGACGAAGTCTGCCTCCCAGGCACGAACGCCAGATATTACACGCATCTATATCCTCACACGTGGCTGATAATATTTAAATTTATGCATTCATACATTTAAATTTATACATTCGTACATGACCAAAGTACGAATTCATAGTTATTATTATTAATGGAATTATCATTCTGGTCATTATTATTCGAGCTTCCGAAGTTTCCGAAGACCTTCTTAAAGATCACTTATTTAACTCGGCACGTATTGGGTCGATGGAGATTTGGTCGTTCTTCAATCGACTCGATGCTGTATTGTCGACTGTAGCTGAACTGTTTTTCGAAATTGCGCAGATCAGGCTGGAGGTTACTTTAATAATTCGAAAATTATTCTCGATGTACCTGGATTATCGGTTTTTAAAAGTTGATCTCACTGTAATCATGTTTCTTTAAACGATTATATTCATGTATTTCAAAGATCCATCCGAAGACTAATTTATTCGAAGACTACCCTTATTGTTCGTCCCAAAGTTCTCTTTCTATTTCGTATCGATCGTACGAACTACGGAAGTTCTAGACGAAACGTATATATCCACCATACATTTTCGTGATGTTGACGCACAGCCCGCGACCACCATCATGAGCAGTAGGATCGGGGCCGCGATAGCATACAAAATCACAATCGTGAATGGTCGCTCGTTGATCGAGAGTAATCTGTTTTGTTAATTGCAAGCTCCGCAGAGTCCGATAGTTGCGGTTGCGTCGCGCTGCGTTCAGCACTAGTACGTCCGGGGGACACCAACCTCATGCCGCATCTCTATGCTGCTGCTGTTGCTGTTGCTCTCAACCACTGCTCGCACCCGTTTCCCAATCGGTTCAAAGTGTATGTGTGTCTTTATGTGTGTGTGTGTGCGTGTGTATGTGGGTGAGTTCTCTCGTCGCGTCCCTTCGCCACTTTGCCTCGACGGAGAAACTTCCCCCGCGACTGAGCAGCCGTTGACCGTGTGTATGTGTGTATGGCGGGGCTGGAGAAGGGGGCGGTTAACCGAGTAATTGCAATACTGACGCGTCCGTTCCGACTATTTGTGCAATTGCGATTATACCCCGGTTCGAAACTGCGACCTTGCTGGCCGTTCCGTACAACGCTTGCCTGTATTCGCAATCGGGCACTAAAGCCAGTCCGGCATTACATGCACTTCATCGCCGTCGGACTTTCCAAGACGGCCAACATTTCAAATGATTTATTTGCGAAACTTAGTTTTGACCAACTACAGCATGATCACAAAATTATAACAACTAAATGGGATTATAATTATAATGAATGAATTGGTTCTAGTTGGGGATAAAGGATACGTGCTACTTTCCATACGTCATTCTTCGCTAACTAAAATTTTAGCATTCGTTTTTACGCGTCATGGAAAAGTTTTAATTTTTAATTTTAATCCACATATGTAATGTAGGATGGAGACAACGATTTTTTTAAATTGATATGTTGCGATGGATCTGCAATTTGCTCACACGCATAGAAAAGTAGTGAGAAAGAGAGAGAGGGAAGAGAGGATCAAGTGCGATGGCAAATAACAGCAACGAATTCAAACGAAAATATTTTTTTCTTCCTATTTACAACTACAATCTGTTATTGGTAATAACAATGAATAGTTTTGGGTGATTAGGTGAAAAAAAACATGTCAGCTGAAGGTCTTTACGGTAGCAAATTCAACTAATGTAATTCATACATCGTTGACTCGCAAAATGCGTACGGTAGTCACATGAATTGGCGATTCGTCAAAACCAACAAAAAAATCTGCAATGTAGACGTCGTGGTCGTTTTTTTCCTTTTTACGAGAAAAAAAGAAGAAAAAAAACAACAGAAGTCTACCAACGTATTTTGTTTTATTTGCGAGTCCAGGGGATGAAAGGATTAAAAACGATTCGACCGTCATTACCAGCTTCGAGTAAATAAACCGAAATGAATTTATCGCGCGGGACGTCCGGGGGGTTAGGATGTTGGTATGTGCATCGTTCGGAGAACACTGTGAATTGGCTTTTTCCAGGGCAAGTTTTTGACACGGCCATCGAGCTATTTATTGTCCTATATTATTGACAGTTTTGTACAAGTACCAGCGTTTCGGGTTCGTTCACAAGCGTGCACAAATCAACGCGGGGTGATTTTTCATCCGGCACACCGACACGACAGCAGCCCCATGCCCGATCGTTAAATATCGATATATCGTCATGCGTGTTTCGACCGATTTTTCTTTTTTTCACCCCCCATCCCAACCACCACCCCTCGACCCACCGACTCCTCGCCCCTCCCTGAACGTTTTCGTTCACCTCCATAACCCCAGTTCTTTTTTTTTACGTACGCGAGCAAATATGGCGTCACTAATCGCACAAGATAAACGCACCGTATTCCCCACGGTCACGTGAACACCCCGAATTCAATAAAGAAAAGAAAGCGTTCCGCAGTTCGCTGGCAATTGAAAAACTGATGAAAACGGAAACTCATTCTCGAATACCTCTTTTCCACTGGCAATTTGTTCGCCGCGCTTGCCACTCTTCGTGCTCCTCGTACTTTCAACGAACACGAAACTACTTGACCCAATTAAATGTCAAGAAAGCTCAGCGAAAGCTTGCGACAAGGCGAGAGGGAACGAGCAGGCGTGAGCAAAGTCAAATAAATGTAATTTGCGTGATTAAAATTGCAATTACAGTGACAAGAACATTCTTCGTACAGCGTGCGATGAAAATATAGTCATGAAGACTGGTGAGGCAAACAAAAAAAAAGAAAGAGAAGAGAAGAAAATTGGACTAACCGGTCGTGTACATAGCCGCGCCTTTGAGGGTCACCGGTTCGAGAACCGCCGGTTCGCTTCTTCCCTTGGCATTAATGGCATATAGATACAGTCTGTAGCTCCTTCCGGCGGCCAAACCGGACACTTCGAAGATCGGACCGTTCGCACCAGCGGGGATCGTTCTGTTGCGCAATATCGGACCTTCGCTCTCGTCGTCGACGACCTCGAGCTGATAACTGTGTATCGGCAAACCACCGTCATAACCCTCGATGCATCGTACGGCCAAGCCAGAGCCCGACTTGGCCACGTACTCATCGCCCATTTCCAACGGACTGGACATCTCGGTCGCTGTGCAATTGTGCAACGCGTACGGTCGCCCAGCCGCTATAACCTGAAGTTATGTATTTAAAAAAATTATGACACACTTTCATTTATGGGACATCGTTATTTTCACACCATTCCTTCATGATTCGTTTCATTTTTACGCCGATTGAAAATTCATTGCATTGAACATTTTTTTTCGAAGATAGGACATATTTTTTTATTAAAATGCCATCAATTCATTTATAGGATATCGATATTCGCAATTCTTTTTTTGCTCTTTCGTTTTATTTTCGCATTGATCGAAAATTCCTTTCACGCAACATTTACGTCGAGGAATGAGAAAATTGTATATTAAGCTGGCACAAATTCATTTATATAGGGCATTTATGTTTTTACATCGATTTTTTCGTGTTTCGTTTTATATTTGCCCAGAACAAAAATTCTTTGTGAAACACATTTTTGTGCGATAAATAATTAGCTAATATCGTTACCCGATTGCCAGCAATTAATTCATGGGTCAGCGACATTTTCACCCGACATTCCGCGATTCGTTTCATTTCTGCGTCGATCGAAAATTCTTTTCAAAACACATTTTTTTTGGCTGGCATCGATGAATTTTTATACCCAAACGCTATAAAAATTTATTTTTACAACGCATCGAGGCGAACGAGGTTGTTGCTTGAGAAAAAAAAAATTCACCTCTCAAGTACTCTGCTACTGTGAGAGTTCAACGAGAGATGGAAATATATTCGGAAGAGTCGAGGGGTGAATGGGGGAAGTGAGTGTGTACTACTTTCGTGGAGTCGAATGAAAAGCAGGAAGCAGGAAAATAAGAGGAATAAAAGAAACGATGAGGAATATTAGAACGGGAGAGAGGGAATTGATCCTGTGTATATACATCTATTTATACATATATATATATATGTATCTATGTAGGGGTTGTACACAGAGTCGAAAGTATAGGGAAATGTATACTTGCCTGAAAGAGGCAGGGTGTTCGTTGCCTGCCGACCTGGTTGGTAGCCCAGCACGCCACCGTTCCGTAATCCATTTCCGTAGTCGGCGTGTAGTTCAGCCTCGAGCCGTGAAACTGCTGGTACTCTTTCAAACTCTCGGCAGCGGTGGGAGTTCCAACTGGTTGTACGTGAGAGTATCGAGACTGCGGCACCTCGACCAATTCACCAGAGTTGTTGAACGTCCAGTGAAAGGTCAACGGTTGAGGATGACTCTCGACCGCGCACATGAGCGAAACCGTTTCTTGCTTCAGAGCACCTACCACAACCTCACTTTTGCCTTCTTTGCAGACTGGCGTATCTGCAATACAGAATGGAACATCCAGTGGCTAAAAGTTTCCGCTTGAGTTTATTTTCTCTGTCTACGTTCGATCGTTCGGTCCAGACCAAGCTACGAATTCTCGTAGACTTTCATTAAAAAAAATTTGTTTATGAGTTGTAACGAATCGTTTATGAAGCTTTCGGGATGTTCCTAGCTATACAACAATTTGGTACAGTTTTCGTCACTGATAAAATGCGATTCGACTACATTTTACATAATCTGTTCCACGTTAAATTTGGATTTTAGAATTTTGTGAAGTGCGAATTAAACAAATACATATTTTTACTTGCGCTCAAAATCAAGTAAATGTCTGTCTGACGTAGTAACGACGAAGTAAACGACTGTCTTGTGAAAATTGAGTTTGTCAATTATAAGTTGCATCTTGTTTATTCATCGATTTTTCTTTTTTCTTGATTCGTCTTTTTCTTTTTCCCACGGACGAAGTACTTGAGGAAACAGCATAGTCCATTTCAATATCCTTTATTTTTTAATTGGCAATCGCCAGTATTATTTTAATTATTTGTCGATCTATGGACAATTCGTTCGTCAGTAAGTGGCATGATTTAAAATAATGCACCACCACTTGCCGGCAGACTCTGGTGAGAGCGTAAAAAAGACCATGTACCGCGTGCGAACCGTACTTCGAATTCCCTCCAAGCGTTTCTTCTCCGTGATTCACAAGTACCCGCGAAAGAGCGGTGAAAAATTTAAGCTGGCACTGCTGGAATGCTTAGCAGGGGGATGGACGGTGCGGAAGCGTGGGGGCCGAGAAGAGACACCGATGATTCCTGAGTGCTCGTGACAGTTTACGGGCTTTCGAGGGTCCTCGGACGAGCGTTGAGGGTGCTAGCATGCCTGCCACGGTATGTCGAGAACACGTATACGTCTACACTACAGGCGCCATACGGCCAAACCAGCCTCAACATGTGTTCTCGCTCTCGCTCTCGTAGATCGAAAACCCGAACGAAGTCTTTGGGTAATGGAATCTCGGTTGTATGTTGATCGGAGTGTATTTTTTTCACCCTTTTAACATCTTGACGCGACTATAAATCTGCTTGACGTACGGTAATCAAATTGAACATGCGAAAGGGGTCCCATCAGTTTTAAGTGGAAGCAAGTGTGGTAAGGGCGAACAAAATTCTCAATATGGATTATACGTGTGTGTGTGTGTGTGTGTGTGTTTATGTGTGTCTGTGTATGTCTATGTATGTGTGTGTATGTGTATGTGGATGGGAAAAACGGTTCGTAGCATTCTAGCGCTTAGTTTCCCCCTCACCTCTCCTCCAATTTCTCTACACGATGGAACTGACGTTGGCAGAGACGCGATATTTTTACTACGTGCAGAGAACGAATAATGGAAAGACTGAATTATTAGATCGCTCTAACGATTACTCTCGTTTCTTAAAAAAAGTAAGATTTCATTTAGAATATTCATACATTTTTCTCGTAAGAATAAAAATAGAAGTTGATGGTGAATAATTTATGCAACAAATTTATAAATTATATCTGCACATATATAAAGTATTTATGAATCGTTTGGGACATTAATTAGGCCCGTCCATGGATAATATATTTGTTCAATTAATGATATTTCTTTCACATTCATGACTCAGATAATCAGCTGTCAATTGATAAAGACAGAATGAATATTGAATTGAAATTAAAAATTAAAACTTTAAATATCGATTAAATTATTCGCGAACTTTTCACCACCCTGTTCCATTTATAAATTCCCTTTAGACTCGACTTCGTCCTGTGTTCGTCCGTTTCTCTACGGTGGTTTTTCAACGAGCAGAGCTTCGTTGTGTACGAACGGTTCTTCGAGACGATTTTCCATCCGGGGAAAGCCCTTCGAGACTAATTTAGACTCGCTCTTTTCGTAGCTCCGACTTTCACGACTGTTCGTGCCCTATAGGTAGATGTGTGTTCCTACACTTGATACAAACACAGCAAACTGAGAGCTTCGCGTCGGAAAGATCCTTATCCACGGTACAACTGATATTGGTTCTCTCCAAGGATACGTTTTCATGCTGCTCTTTTGGTGCTACAAGGGGCGTGGAGCGATGAACGAGAGCTGATGACCACACACTGCAAAGACGAAACCCGTTACGCGAAACGACCGGTCGACCTCTCTTCCACACAGACAGGCACATTCAATCTCGCGCTAATCCAATCTAATCTCGACCCAGGGTGAGGTCGATGAAGGAGGGATTCTCGGTCTCTCAAGAGAATTCCTTTAATTTGAATTTACTCCCATTTCTCTTTCGTTTCGAGTGTGGACTGCCGAATTTTAAAGACGGTTATCCGGGTCGGACGGGAAACGAGAATGCGTCCTGTGGTGACGGATCGTACGTATCGCCTATGTATATATCTATATGTAAAACATTAAATTCTTGATCAAAATGAGAGAGAGAGAACGAAACGAGAACGGAAAACATGCGGATAGAAGCGCCTGTGGTTTTGCGCGAGGCGAACATTGTTTTCGGCAGGGTCACCGTCCCGGCAGATATTCAGCGGTCGATTGCTCTCAATCAGGATATTTCCTACATCCAGTCTATTTTATATGTATGCATGTATGCGAAATCCAGACACGCATGAGTAGGGATATTCCATCAAATAGGATATTCACCCCTCACCTCCAACCCTTCAATCCCTCTGGTATCGAGGGAAGCTATCTCGGGCGATAGTCCCCGTCATCGTATTTTACTTGGGCCCGTAGACTCGCCAAATTCCTCGTCCCTCCAAAAGGTTCTAGCGCGCGAGCATACACACAAACAAAAACCTCGTAGTCCTGACATGATTCGCTAATAGTTTACGAGTGATAGTGTAGAACAGGTGTACGCTTACAAGGCGAGGGTGGAAAGGCGGTGTGCATACGTATATTGCACAGTTTCGCATTTCATTACTCTCGTTTCGATGGCATCTATGTATATATGTGTGTATTCATAGAATGGGGTTTGTCGTATCTCGAAAGCTTTTCGCGTGCTCAAATTTTCGCAAAGTAATGGAAAAAAAGAAAAAATTGTGAAACGATTGCGTTCGCATTTTTATGGGTTTAGTTTTCACCAAAAATGCAGCGGAAGTCAACACAATTTAAAACTTTCGAAAAAATCTCACGTGAAAACGCGAACGTAATATTTTTGCTTTTCGCTATTTTTTACAAGCAATTTATGGAAGTCGCTCGTCTATCGCCGTTCGCGAATACAAAACGGCAAATATTTTTGCAAACTCGAAAATCTCTACCGTAGATAGGCCAAAAATTGGATGTGCTTTTACAACGCGAAAATAGTGCATTTTTCTGAATTCTAGGAATTTAATTAATCGACAGCTCGCTTTTCCATTCTTGTTTATTTCGAATAAATTGGTAAAAAATAAAACTTTGATCTCGATATTGAATAAAAAATATTGCAATGTTCCGACCAATCCCAACAATGTCGTCGTTGATCGTCTCAAGAAAAGAGACATCTATTTGTCGTCGGAAATATGAAATTTTTCGTAATTGTCAGAGGTTAAATCGTGATTATTAACTTCTGTCAAAAGTTCAAAGTTCTCTCATTACCTTACGAAATCATAGCAATAACAAGAGGTGTGCGTTTGAATTAGCGAAATGTTGTGCTCGACTCGACGATTGCCACTCGAAAGTCTGTATAATCTCGTGGTGGGTTCGTAGTTGTCGTGAGCCATTGTCGTCGAGAACACTCGACGAGGGAACAAAATATCGTGACAGATCCTCGTGTTTGGCCCGGCATTCCGCAGTCGCATCGTACTCTCGCACATGAACACGCCTATCGTCGCCACCCTCGACGAGAGAGTAGCCCGGCTTAGCACATTGCTCCTGGCGTTCCTGGCGCCTCTCCTCTATATACACCTATAAAGCCATACCGCCCTTCTCGGGATCCCCCTCATTTCCCTCTTCTTCCCGTTGTACGCGCACCCACACATGAATATTCAGCCAACGGCGCGCTTTACATACATTGAATATGCATCGCGAGTCCTTCCTTCCCTCTTAGGTCATTTACAAGATGCAGATATGCGGCGCCTATGCTCCTATGTGCTTGTGCCACGCTTCCTGTACCGCGCCGTACACGCCTGCGGCGTGTATATAACTGTGTATATAATATATATATGCACAAGTCCTCATCGTTGAGAACAAAGATCTCGAGACGGAGAGCGTGCGCACGATCATTCTAATGGAATAAGCCGCGTGCTCGCGTTTCCCGAGTTTTCATTTTCAAATCAGCCGCGGTTTGTTCCACTTTGCGCCGATCATGCTGTCGGCTCTCACGATCTCATTTGGCTTTTGACTGCCTCTCGTTCGCGACGCTGGAGACCTTCCCTTGAGACTACAACCACCACGCCCCCAAACCCCTTTGTGCGTGTGTACTTATTGTGTATCAACCCCCTCCGCCCCCCCCCCCACCCCCCTCAAGGGTACGCATATACGACGACTCACTCGACCGCGTGCCATCGATTACATAATTGTGTCAAACCCACCCCACTTCGTCACCGTTCGGACTTGGAAAAATTATGCTTTATTAATGACCTTGCCCGATAGACATCGTTGTTTTCAACATTCGCTTTGACAACTTTGCGTGTGTTGAAAATTACTAAGTTTCTGATTTTGTTAATGGATATCTTTAAACTCGTTTCGAATGGAAGTGAGGGAGAGAGAGAGAGAGAGAGTGATTTTTTGTAAGATACGAGGCTGCTTGGACAATTTCAGGGGTTCGTTGAAGGTGAAGTTTTTTGTCCGTCACTACGATCAATTCTAAGGGTTATACACGCATCAGCTTGTGTCGATATACGAATGTCTGCGTACATATTTTTGTTTTCACTGTTGTAAATTATACCCTTGGTATATCTACTTTGACCTCACGAGGGCGAGAGAGAAAAAAAAGGAGACGACAAAAAAAAGGACAACAGAAACTTACACATGATCCGAAGTGGCACCGAATTACTGGCAGTTTTTCCCTCGCTGTTGGCGGCCAGACAAGTGTACTCTCCCGCCGAGCTTCTCGTAACACGCTGGAGCACCAGCGAACGATCGCTGAGAACTATACCAGCCGTCGCGTTGTTCTTCAGTTCTTTTCCCTACAAAAAGAGAAGGAAAAAAAGACTAAATTGATCGAAATGCGTTTTTGTTCACATCCCCTGTAATTCATTCCTTGGCCTCGTCGCTTTCTCTCTGTTTTATCTTGTATTTTGTGCTGAATGGACGAGAAAAAAAAAGAAAACTTGGAACTACGCGATGAAACGAAAACATACACACGACCTACAGGAAAAATGCGACTCACGTCTTTGAACCAAGCGAGCTTGTACGCTTTCGGATTTGCCCGTACGATGCACTCGAAGTAAACGTCGTCGCCTTCCTTGATGCCATCAGGATTGAGGTTGATTCCCATCTGGAGTCTAACTATCGGCTGATACTGCACGTCCAGTCGCCATTTGTCCTCGAGCGCACTGTCGGGGATCGACGGATTCTCAGCACGACATGTGAGATACTTGCCGTCGTCATCGATGCTCGGCACGAATTCCAGAATGCTGATGCTCTGATTGTTCTCCGACGGATACTGCAATGCGTGCGATAGAAAAGATAAAGACGATGGGTCATTAGCGACAGTATTAATTAAAAAATCAAATTCGATGAAACTAGATTTACGATAGAGGGCGCGAGTAAAATTTCAACAATACGAAAGCATTAGTGGGATAGGAATTATTCCCAATCGACAAAATTGTAGACCAACCCTTAAATAGCTTCATTTTTGGAAAATTGGGGTGCATGGCCGAAGGGATGTTTTTTTAGGCATATGCAATTGTGCAGCTTGATCCCTAAATACCCAAAGGAAGCATTGGTGTAATTATGTTGAAAAATTTGAACCTTCTCGAGAGAAGAATATCCAAAAAAGTTGATCCGACATTTAAATAACGATAAAATAAATAATTTTCTAATTACTAAAATACATAAGTAACGAAAATACAAAACCGTTACATGCATTATAATTTCTTTTTATTCGGAGCTTTTTATTTTAACGTAGGTAGTTTCATTCCCGATTTCAATTTACGTTTTTAGCTAAAAGTAACATTTCAGCACTCTTGTAACCGATGTTGGTAAAAAAAATGCATGCACAAGTGACATTTATTATTTGCACGGTTAACGAAGGATATTCGCGTATAGTCGGACGCATACATCCCTTGCTCGGATCTCAAAATGGCATTTTGGGGACAGTGGATTTTAAGCTCACTCGGGACACCGTTGATGCTATTGGTATTTATATGTACACCTACGCACACATCCACACACACACATGGATAGATCAATGTCGAAGTATGCAAGCCGCAAGGGGAGCAAACGCAGCGCTATCGATATCTCGCGCCCGATACACGCTGAATGGAAGGTATCCGACAGGATGGATGTCGCTTGACGCCACCGGTCGAGCTCTTTTTTTCCTCTCTCGTTCCAGGGCTCGGTATACTGCAGCGTCGGCTCGAAACGTGCCGGGCGTTTTCGCTCCGCACCTGCACCACCGAGAACGCAATTCTGTTGTTTCGACATACACCCATGAGAGAACGAGAATGAGTGTGTGTGAGAAAGACAGAGAGAGAAAAAGAGAGAGAGAGAGAGAGAGGGTGCGAGGGAGAGCTTGCGCTTTCGGAGAACTAATCGCAGCCACCGATAAAAACTCTGGTCCCGGCGGGTTTCAGCGCCAACCAACCCACATGTCGATCTTCAAAAATACGCATTCTACCGATAAAAATCACTTTTCGGATGCAAGAAACCGGAAATAACAGTATTTGATTTTTTTGATGTTTGGTAATTCAAAGATCGTTACTTATATTTGATACACGAACATAAATTGATAATTAGGGCTTGTTAGGCTGCAGTTGAGCCATAACTGATAATTAATTAATTAACTGATAATTAATAACTTAGTTGGAACGACCAATTTAATAGAGAGGGTAGTTCACCCTTATACCTATATTTCATTATATACGTATAGATCGCTGCTCTTAGTGCCGTCGACTCGAGTCCATATTTCGCGGAAAAGAAGTTCCATTAACGGATCATAAAAAAATACGAAACAATATTAAGAAAACCGCTGTTAAACGCGATCTCATCCCCCAAAGAAGCGAAGCATAAAAGGCGGACGGTTGATATATTTTATAAGACGCGAAGATGCGGACGCTCTTTCGTCTAATTTTAATTTTTTTTTCTTTTTACCCAAAGTGATCTTGCGCGAAACGTCTGGGGCGATTTTCTGTATTGTGCGGATCCAGGAGGTAGCTATTTGCGAGAGTAGACGAATATTCCCGAAGGATGAGGGAGATGAGCGCGTGGCTTATACTAACGCGGGATGAGCGGACGGAAAAGTTGTAAAGAAATGAGAGAGAGGGAGTGAGAGAGAGAGAGAGAAACGGGGATGAACGAGAATGATTTTTCTCCCCTTCGCCGCCGCACCGTTAGGCAGCGGCGAAGGGGGAAGGAAAATACGCGAGCGTGAGCCAATTACGGGAGTTTGCACTCGAATATGAAAATGTCGCCAAGATTTTTTGCGAAGGATTGACGAGGGATTCCGCTCGAGAGCGCAACGAACGCTCTCCCGTTTCTCCCACGCGCTATTTTTCTCTCACCCTTTCACGTGTGCGAGTTGTGGCACGCGTCCCAGATCTTTCTGAAGCGCCTTGTGTACTTTCGCAGCGTCATATCTCCCACTCTCCGTCCTTCTTCATCTCACTCGCTCATCCTCTTTCGCACTTTGGCGAATTCGTTCCTGCGCGATGGGTATGTGCTACCTTCAACCCCCCCCCCCCCCCCCCCGACTCACTCACCTCCGACCTTCCACCATCCCCACCACCAGTCCCAACCATCAGCCCTACGTTATGACTACGAGGAAGGACGAACGTGCTTTGCCTTAAATGGGAAAAGTAAGCGGACATTGGAAGTTTGTCGCGGAAGTTTGAAGATTCGCAGTGAGATCGTGGGAAAACTTCCGCAAGACGCGCGCTCTCGAGCTCGTCACCTCTACGTCTGGGCGAATGGGCGGCTTTATATGACGCGGGGGGATGCCTCCGTGAGAAGTTACCGGCTGTACGATGCTGGTTAGGCTCTCTTTGGGAATTCGAGGTTGAAAACTCGACTCTCTCTTCTCACTCGCGCTCTCTCTGTCTCTCTCTTTCTCTCTTTCACTCTCGCTCGTTTCGTTCTCTCCTATTTTATGCTCAACAACTTTTCGAGACACGAAACTACTAGTACGCGTTAATAAGGACAGCCTGGTACAAGAGTTGTAAAGAGCATGAGCGGGTACACGATATACATGCGAGAAAGTCAAACAAAATTTTGTGACATCACACACGTCCAAATTATGGGAATTTACAAACTCAACTCGGCACGATACCATACTTCGTTGATTATATCGTAGAGGTTTCACACACCGTGCACGTATGTAATATGGATAGTTTATCAGTCGACATTCATCCCTCGTCACGCTTTCGTAGTTTACGACAAAAGGAAGAGACTTGTTCGTTTCGTCCGTCATGCAGGTATTAATTAAATTTTGTCTGGACGCGTTAGGAAACGGTAAATTATGTATGCGACTGCCGTTGGTGGCTACGAGGATTGCGAGGGGTGAACGTGATAGAGGATTCAAAGAGAAACAAATAAATAAACGAGAGATAAAGACAATTGGCCACAGTCACATACACAATAAATGTATATTGAGATCGGGACTTGGGAATGTGCACTATTGATGCACTTCGTGAGTGCATCAGCAGTAGGGCTGGATGAAATCGAAGCCCGTTTGTCTAGTCGTCCCGGCCCGTTTGTTATACGTACGGCTGATTGATTACGATTTCGACTAAAATATCGAATAGAAAAGAGAACTTATAGCTAACCTTCCATGGTTCCATTGCCAAACGTATATATATATATATAGACGAGGGTTCGATAGGTTGGAGAAAAATAGAAAAGTGTACGTGTAGTGGAAGAAAGTGATAACACGAAAGAGGGAGAATAAATGAGAACGAAGGGATGAAACGAGAGTGCGAAAGAGCGAAGGGATGAAACTGTATGGGGGTGAGAAGGGGGATGGAGGTGCGGTAGAAAGGAATGGAAGAGTCAGAGTGTTTGACGAGCAACCATCCCCTACGAGGGTTTACCAGCCAAGTGCATTAGTGGGATAAAATGGAGTTTCTCTCCACACGTCGGAGTAGGAGATAGGGCGAGATAGAGCGAAAGAGGGACACGGTTATACGGCGAGAGGAACGGAGGGAAGAGGCAGCCATAGCATTGCCGGTGGCTTTACTTCGGTGCTTTAACTCAATGCGGATTATCATTCCCTCTTGGAAAATGCGGCAAGCCTTTTGGCCTGATAATGGGAAGGGGGAGAGACTGCATGAAGGAGTGGAGTAAAGCGTTGACGGAGTTGAGTAAAGTATGTGCGAGGTTAAGGAAACGTTTACAGCATTTGGAAACATTTCGTCGTAACTTCCGAAACTATTAAAATAACATCGATCTTATGGAGATGATCCCTCCTACGTAACATGGATAAAGACGAAAGAAATAGAAAAATTTTTAATGACGGGAAATAAATAAAAGAAAGGAAAATAACAACAATACTGTGGTCAAGACAAGCAGTCCTGGTTTCTCAATTGGGAGTTAAATATGTATTTGTATTTCCTATTTCACTTTCGAGGGGTTGACGGACAATCGAAAATTGAAGATTTATTTATGCCTAATACCCTCTTCTCTTGATACACCCCTCTTCATCTATATTCGAGGGTTGGACAAAAAATCGAAAAACCTTCCCTGTATCGATAAAACGTCATACAACTGGAACGTACAAAATTTCCGAGTGTCACTTGGGATTGTTCGTCGTCGATGTTAATGTCATTAGACACATCAGCACGAAATAAAAAAAAATATGCCGTGACAATAATTTCCCATATTTTCCCATCTTTGCTATTGAAATGGATTTGCCTATGAAAAAGAATATATACTCACATTCTGCACCAACTTCTTTATCTGTCTGTTGGCCTTCCACCACGTGATGACGGCATCCGGTCGCGAACCGGTCGTTCGACACTCGACGGCGTATTTCTTGTCCGGCGAGACCCTTGATTCTTTCGTCAGAATCTGTACCACCAGCGGCTTGACTGAAATTTTCAAGAAAGAGACAAAATGACTGGTAAATCAATAACGATATTTCTTTCGGCAATTCAAGAAAATAGATGCTTATTCGAGAAGGAACGAGCGGGGAGAAGGATCGAATACCGTCGAGTAAATTATGATATATTTTGTTTATCGCCGTGAATCGTTGTTTAACCGTGGTGAGAGAGGTCGGAGCTGCTCGAGACCGTTTACGACCAACGTGAAGAGGACTCGACAACCACCGGCTCGCCACGAGAAGGGTGAAAGTTTGAGGTCTGCTTTTACCCTTACCATGGAAGCGTACATCGTCGTGGTCGTCGTCGTCATCGCCGGCGTCTCGTAGAAGTACATCGCACTTGTCGGGCGAGAGAGAGACAGATGAGGAGAGAAGAAGAAGAGCACCTCTTAAAATAATCTCAGCACGACACGGCGATAAATCTTAATTATTTAATTTCTAGGTTAGAGAACAACGGAGGAAGATTTGAGTAAGTTAGACCCCGAAAGGGTTGCGGAAGGTGTAAGAAGGAGGCCACAGTGTCGGCGAGAGACGATGGGGGTGGCTAGGGGCTGGTGCAAAAGGTTCATGCTCTGCCCGCAAAGCTTCGAGTCACGACCTACATATATATAAATATATATATACGACAGTTGCGGCTCGGAACTTTCTCATTTACGAGCATGCTGCCGCCATCACGGACGGTCACGCAGACTTCCGGTGTATTATTCGACCAACCGCGCCGAGGCTCGCTTGGTCGATTCAAAGGGTGAAGCACTAAACTATCTTGAGCAACCCGATCATCTTGGCACATATGCAATCGACACGTGAACACTTTTTTTACGCAAAGTCAGTCGAGACAATAATAATAAGATAACCTCCGGGGCTATCTTTTACCACTAATCTAAGCTTATCTTCGACGGTGCAACTGCTTTCCAAATAACCGATGCAAACCTGTCCTGCATGGATTTTGGCGGAACAAGGGTGGTTCGTTTTGGTTTAAACGTTCAGCCATTTCTATTCCCTTGCAAGATGGAATTGCGTCTAATCGTCATATTTGACAATTTCTTGTTTTTCCATCCAGTCGTTATTCTGAAATACATTATTTGTCACAACATCTGTGGGACAAATGCCACAAACAGTATTTGAAACAAAATTCAAAACAATTTTTTTTATCACCTGGTCTACGAGATTTTTATTTCGAGGTTTTACTAATTCTAGGAGTTTAATTGCTCATACGTTTGACAGACTGTGCTTTTAATTACCCTACATCGTATCTGAGAAGTGTTAGCGATCAGCTAAATACCGGTAGAGGACAGTTGGTTTTCTCACCTAGTAAAACAAACAGTATAATTCATTAAATATTATTTATTTGTTAAAAGATGAGTTTTCGTTCATTTTGCCCTATTAAATAAAAAAAGATCCCATTAATCTCTAGTGCGAAAATTTGCATCTCACTGTGTTGGTAATGAATCGAATAATATTCTGGATCAGGATTTACGACCCTGATCGACTTTCGAAAATTGTCACACTGCGAACGCGAACGAGACGCTATCAATATGTAAATATCCCGTCGACCAAAATAATAATTGCGTTTTAGCAGATAAACATGTGTGTCAGTCTATTAGAAGAAAAAAACGTAATTACTTGGTGGTCAACTTAATATATGCACTGTTGATTTTCGTATATACATCTACAAATATATTAATATCATTTCGAGGATCGAAGTTGTCCGACGTCTATAAAGCTTTGACCGGTCCATAGCAACTCGTTACCTCGTTGATTCGTGAAATGAACGAATCGACTCCTTCCGCAATCCCTCCACCATGTATCGAGTAAGCTATGACTACATTATGATGTCACGTGGTCTCTATTATAGATGAATGAATCGATGCACTCGGTGACATTTGATATTTCACATAGCAACAAGCCCGATTGCACACGTGCGATAGCAATACACAAAATATCCGGTAAACTCACAGCGGATGAATCTTTTTTGCAAATTTCTCAATCTTCAAAGCATCGTTTTTTGAAAAGAAAAATCATTTTCGTTGTGCTGTGCAAAACTAGGTCGGGTGGAAAAGGCTTTTAGCGAGGAAGCACTTTTCTTCTTGGAAAATTATGGACATTGTTTCTCATTTATCTTTTTCAAGATCTGGAAACAATATAGGTATACATACAAATATTGTTTGGAACACTCTTTTTCAAGAAACTATTATTGTTTGCTCAAACACGAGTATGAAAGTTCGTTCTCGAACGAAGCATTCTACGAAGAGTCCTCGAAATCGTTGTAGAAGTTCAGGAAAACACGATAGCTATCTCGTTAAAAAAACAAAAGTCCCGATGCAAAGTATGTTTCGATTCGATCGAACCTATACGAATGGGTTTTTTATTTCATTTTATTTATAATACAGTACGTGTCGAGTTATTATCCTCTACGTTCGAATATTATCTACATCCTTCGTTTTTTATTAAATATATATCCAGCCAACAACTTCTCCAGCGTCATATTATTAAGTTACCCGGTATTTTTAAATTTTTTATTTGCTCGACATCGAGGCAAACGTGAGTCAAACGTGTACACACATTGACTATCTCCCTCAGGATATCGCGAGACCCCCGCGAGCAAGAGTACAGGGTACGAAATCGATGGACGAGCGGGTTTCTCTCCGTTTCTCTCGCTTCCTATTTCTTCTCTCTCTCTCTCTCTCTCTCTCTCGCGCGCGCGCTCTCTCTCTACCTATATGTTTCTAAAGGTGCGTGCGTGCTACAGAAGTTATCCGATGGTGGATCCGAAGACCCCAGAGGGGTAGTACACAAGGTGGCGAGCTCGCGAGAGCTCTAATGGTTCTACGCGTGTTTACATTAACGTTATCGAGGATTCGAGGCATACGCGCCGCTTCGTGTGTTTCTGGTCCTTGACGTACCTACGTGGCACATGTATGTATCGGAGATTATACGTGTATATATAGATATATAAACGAGTGTGAAGGAAATGTGTAGGTAAACCCGTAGCGCGTTCCGTTGGGTATACGCAAAACCTGCCTTGCGGCGTCAACCCGAGACTTCCTCCCATCTTCCTTACATAAATCCTACCGCTGGCTGTTTAGTTTCGCTAATAATCTACGGAGAGCAGCACACTTCAGCTTTCTATCGCGATGTACAAGCTGTACATTCTCCTTGTATCCTTGGAATATTCAGCCGGGACTCGACTCTTCGACTCAACGCGCAAGAACTGTTTTACGTGGTAGTGTAAAGTTGAAGTAATATTGTTAAATATATAAATAGGAAACATTATTTTCGAAATATGTCAATGGGGAAAAAATATAAAAGCGAACTGGGCAATGAGACGAAGTTGGAAATGGCTTGAAAGAATTTTTATATTTTGTAACTCAAATTTAATTAATTTTTAATTCATCAAATTTAATTAGATAAAATTTTTAATTCAATGAACGGTAATATCGAATAGATATTCAAAGTGAACGTATTGGATATTGTTATCCAGAGCAAGAGATAAGCGATTCAATAGGGCAGGAGCCCACTGTGGCGATCGGGAAAATGTCCTTTTTTTTCATGAATTCTTTAAATTCACTTAATGTTTTTTTGGGATCAATTATATTATTCTACATATATTAAAGTAGATTCAAGTAAATTTTTATTGTCAAAAAAGCATTAGTTGAAATACAATAAATTTTTCTCGAAACCACGTTTTTCGAGCTGGTGTAGACAATAACTCAAGCAATAATAATCGGTTATGTAAAATTTTTGCACAAAATTGTTTGTGACGTTGAGCCACTCTTGTTGTTATTTATTTTTCGAAATATGGCCACGTTTCGAAATAAACAGTATTATTATTTCCTAAAATATATTCATTAAGGATGCTTTAAGAAATAGTAATATTCCAAAAAAACGGCTACGATCAATGATAGCTATTATAATTTTGCGAAAATCCTCGCAACCTTCCCCAAATTACGTGGCTGCGCGATTATGCAATGATTTTTTAAAAAACGCTCAAATTCTCACTCAAATTCATAATGTAAATATCCGAAACTATCGTATCTCGGGAAGAAAAATTGCGCGTCAAAGAGTTGAAAGAACACCGGCGAACGATATAGGAGTTTTACCGAGTAACATTTTTTGGCTTCTGTGTACATATATTTATATTTAATGTGTCGCTCATGTTCGCAATAGAGCGTATGGCTCTTCGAGCTAAGCACCTGTACCGGTGCCTAGAGTGTTGCCGAGTGATGTCGAGCCATGGACACCGGCATATATATGTTCACAACACGCATAAATTCATATATACATGTCCTACAGATATATGTATACCCATGTTTGTAAGCAACGGTCGGGAATTGAAGTGCAGGAAATATGCCGAGCACGCAATCCACTGATCCGTCTTGCGAGAGGCGTTACCGCTATCTGCCATGAGCAATCTGGTGCTATAGACCTAACAGGTTCAGCAGCAGCAGTAGCAAGGAGCATTAGAGGACCGGCACGTGAACACCTTTTGCCACACCGCTCGAGGTGTCAGGGGTGCTTGCTCCTTCTCACTGGAGTAGAACTATATATATATATGTAGATATATATATATGTGTGTATGAAAGGTTGCAAGCTTCTGTATACATGTAGGTATGGACGGAGAGCAGTGAACACGCGAAAAGGGTGCCGGAGAGGTAAGCGTACGTCCATACGCAGGTTCGCTAGCCCATATTCCAGAAGAGGGCACGAGATCACGAGAGAGAGAGAGAGAGAGAGAGAGAGACAGCAGCCAGAGTGGATAGCTTATATACATATATGTATAGGAAGAGAGTTTCGTATATTCCTCTTGGCTTTGAAGAACGGGTGTGAAACATGCCTGGCAAAGTCTCGAGCACGAGGCAAGACTCTCAAGAGGGATTAAGGGAGCGCCGGAGCAAAGGGGTAAAGTGGATATTGCCGAGGTGCAAGCGTTAGGAAGTGACGGACGAGATGGCGAACGGGAGAAAGAGGGAAGAGTGGCAACTTTGTTCGTAGTTCACGCACACAACTCGGAACATGTACCTACGAACGCACGTGAATACACACCGTGTCAACGTACGCGCCAGACTGACGCATCATCTCGTGCCGCAACGGGAAAACGTGTGGCTCTTACGCGCTCACCAACATATCCTCTCACCCTCTTTCGCCCTCTCTCTCTCTCTGTCCCTCACCCCACCATTCACCATTTCGTTCTTTCTCTTTGAGTGATTTCTCCCCAGGGCACGACTGAAGAGATCACCCTTCTCTCGTACCACGCACGAATTCTTACGTCAGTCGCCGACGGACTTACGGTTTCGAAAATTATGTGGCAATGGGGAATTTTTGGTGAAGATATATAGAGGCTGACAGACACGAGAAAAGGGGGGAATCGTCCGGCGAGGGAGGATATGTAATCGAAAGAAAATTCACGAAGTAAACGGGAACAAACGGAGGGAAAATACAGACATGCCTTATATATTACCTATATATATGCGTATGTAGCCGCTATATAATATATTGCATCATGAATAGAAGCGAGATATGACCGTGTCTCGAAATGATAAAATGATTCGAGGGATGAACATTATTTTTAGACGGCCAATCAACCCCCTTATTTTTCAAATGCCGCAACCAACACGCATTGTCCGTATATTTTCCCGTGTGCACAATGGAGGTGGATTTAAAATTGTTATGTAGCTACATATGCAGTTTATATTAGTGGCTTTTAAGGCCAAATTGAACACCATTTAACTTTTGTATCTCCGATTTTTTTCTTTTTTTTTCTTTTAGCACTCGTTGAGACTAGTGTTCATGATTTTTTTCAATTTTTTCCATCAAGCTGTTCAAGATATATACATTTTTGGAAAAAATACGTTACTTTTTTTTAAATGCTCATAACTCTGGGAAGAATTGGCCAAAATGCTCTTTCTTTTTTTCAAAATATCCATTATTAAGCTGAGTTGTGAGCATTTAAAAAAAGTAACGTATTTTTCCAAAAATTTATATTCCTTGATAACAAAAAAATTGAACAAAATCATGGAGGCTAGTCTCAACTAATACTAAAAGAATTTTCTTTTAACCGTAGATGTAAAAATCAAATGGTGTGCGATTTAGCGTGGAATGCCTCATATGTAAATAAAAAATTATCCCAGATTACTCACGATTAACGTCGAGGATGAGTAGCATAGTCTGAGGCGGGACGAGATTCGTGTTGCTCGCCTGACAGATAAGCCGGGCTTTAAGATGTTGCCGACCAATTTTGGGATACGACAGATAGTTTACCGTCACCCCGGTTTCGGCATTGTAGATATGCGAATCGTCTATAACGCTGTTCTCGAGGAACCAAGTCAAACGCGGTGGTGGTCTACCACCCCGAGATTCGCAGATCAGATTTACATCGTTTCCCTCGTTGTATCGCTCCTCGAGACTCGGTATTCGTTTCGTGTTATCCAATATAATTGGCCTTCCAGGTGGCACTGGAATTTAGATTGAAAACGTTTGTTACCTCGAATGAAAGAAAATGAGGTTCTGATAAGTTTCAGGTAAAATGAGTGATGGATCGATTATACGAGATGTTGAACAAAAAAATGCAAATCATTATCTTATTTTATCACCGACCTATTACGGTGAGATTGACTTTCTGATTAGTCGTTGGTGAATTCTCAAAATCGATCCGACATCGATAAATCCCTTCGTCCCTCAAATCTAATCGATCGATGCTGAGATGCGCGTCTTTCGGAGTAGTAATGAAGAATGCCCGTGGACCAAGACCCGTAGGTGACGACCATAAAACCGCGTCGGAAAAGAGTAGTCCACCCCGTATATCAAAGCTGCAACGATAAAAACAAAGCATAAGGATGTTTATTCGACAACTATGTATGTACGTTTGAAAAAATCGATAGCGTTCGATAAAAAACAACGAGTAGGTATTCGAAAAAACGTTTTTAGCCGAAGGAAACGTGATTGTTCGTTAATACCCTGGTTCTTCGAGTCAGTGATCAAATCTATCCTGTTCGTTGGTTCAAGTTTAATTGAACATTACTATCCTCTTCCAGGAAACCTGAACCCTCGCTCTGTATACAGTTGTGACCCCGAGGGATAAACATGCATATTCGAAAGTTCGATACGATCGTAGGGTCCGCAAGTTTACGGTGTCTCTACGTCGTCACGTCCTGTAGAGTCAACGAAACTTCTAGCGATATGTACGATCCTGGATTCGATGAGATCCGAAGAGTGTCCCAGGTCATATACCCAGGGACACCCTCCTCTTTCCTGTTTGATTGCATATTAAGCATCTGTAGTGAAGCCGGAAAGTGAAGAGGGACGTACACAGTGGCTGAGGAGGTCACGTAAATGTATATATATATATATATATACCTATACAGGTATACATATTATAAAACCGGCTTGAATCGACGACGTTTGCACTGCGCAGAACGGCCAAGACGAGAAAAGGGCTCGTAAAGTGAAGCAGAGATCCATTGAACGAGATCGTGAACCAAGAGTCCGGGCGATATTCTTCCTTCCTTCTAGCTCCCTCCTGCCCCTTTCTCACCCTCTCTCAGCCGCGCTCTCTCTACTCTTCCTTGTCGACTAAACTCCACGTCGTCGGCTAAAAGTTAAATTGCATTTCGTCACGGAGACCCAACCTCGCGCTCCCGAGACCGCCTCAACGATAGTTCCAGATTTCCAGTCGTCCAACTACGACTATTCCCGGATGTAACGCCACTTTTACGAGAAACTGCGTGTCGAGACGCTGAAATACGAATTTAACTCTTTCGTCTCGCTGACTCTTCACATCGGTTATCTGCGGACGTCTTTAAACTCTTGTTATTACTCATTATATTACTGTACAGATTTCTCGTTCATTTAATACGAGTTAATAGCGGAAGTTTATTCGCTGGTACAAATTTTTGGGTCTTTCATCCTGAAATTCTGCAATGCTATCTTCTTGAGTTTAAATTTGACGTAAAGAATCTGTGCAACTGATTCAACAATATTTTTTTATAAACCTCTTGTTTTTGATACACCAAAATCTGTTTTTATCGTTCTGCAAAATCTATACATATGAGCACAGTTTATAAAAATTGATCAGTAACAGTGGCACAGTATTTCTCAAAGGCGCTACAATATCTTTTCTATTTTTTCAATAAAAGTTTTAATTAAAAAACTCGATCAAACTATTATATAAATTTGCTTGAAAATTTGGTGATAATAATATTTTACCGTATATTATTATTTTCTCAGTCCTATAATTATTCACGTGCATCGACTCGAATTAACTACACTATTATCAAAATAGTTTGGCTAATAAATCCAAAATCAATCACAAGATGTTTTTATTATTTTTCTGATTAGATAACGACAATTATATTTTTCCCTGACTACATTTAAAAATCATATCGACTCTAAAATAGCTATAATATTGTCAAAAGATCCAAAACGATTACCTGAAATCTGTTTTTAAATGTGTGCCGCAACGTTGAAAGTTGTCAAAAAATAGTGAGACCTTTTCAACCAAAAGTAGTGACGACCATGGAGACGTCTTGACACGTGTACGTCCGCATGTACGCGTGTTTAGCCATTGAAAATTGTGCAGCTCTCGAGGATGTATGGATCCTCGAGTACTGACCACCTCTTGAACCTTATTACACACTTCTTAAATACAACCCATTGGAGCTCTCGACTCGGATCGTTGCGTGTTAGAGGAGCCTGTCCCGGGAAAAGGTCCCCGCCGCGCCGTCGAAAGGTGGAAAGGTCGCAGTCTCGTCTTATATAAAAATTTCACGGTTCTCGGAACCGGAAAGCTCGCGAACGAAAACGGCTCCGAGTACGTAGTGTGCGAAAGGTAGAAGTGCCAAGGTATACCACACAGTGAGAACCGCGCCCCCTGCAGATACAAAGAGACGAGGAGAGGGACGAGGGGATGCAAAAAAAGAATAACGCGAACGGGTGACCGCGCGCGGATGAGCAAATGGACTTTCTGGACGCCCGTGATCGTGAAAGCCGTCCGGAATTCCGCGAGGAATTTTTCTCCGTGGAATCGCAAGCGCCGTTCTTTTTTTTTATTTATTTTTTATACCCAGTAAAAACTCGCTTCTCACTACTCGCCCCTTGCCGCTATCTCTTTATTTTTCGATTCTGCGAAACTCCGCGGGCACCGAACCGATTATTCGAAATAGAAGCCACTAACGGCGCCCGATTATTCTTAATAAAATTGTTATACCGCAGGGAAGATATATAGATACATTTTTTTATCGTAGCTACAAAGATCAATGGTACAAAGTATTGCCAGAGAGGAGAAAGAACAATTTTCGACATAATTCTCGCGTCGTTAACTTCTCACCTGTAAATTGGTTTGCTCTCGTCATTCCTGAACCACAAAACTGTGCTCACTCGATCGTTCTTCGCCGCTTGAATGTCACACGGTAGCTTGACTTTGTTCCCCGCTACTCCTGCAACTTTCCGGATCGACACTGCAACAGAAAATCGTCGACAAGTTTATTAATTCGTACGATAACAAGTGCAACTGTTTAATTCTACGTTTCTTTTTTCATCGAAAAACAAAACTTAACGTTAGAAAAATTGAACAGTTATTTTCCTCATCGTTCGAGTATCGGATAAAACGACAGGGTTAATATGAAGAAAAAAACGCTGATGGCGTAGTTCAGAGTTTGTTGGAACTCGCGTTTATCAAGAGATGGCGTTTTTCTCCGCATCGCGCGGTTGGAGGGGGGTGAGAAGAAGGTGAAAGAATCGAAAACAGACGAGAGCGAGCTGGAAATCAAGTCGTTGTACGTGACTACTCAGGGCAGCACGCTCAGAAGATTTCCGCGGTGCGAAGAGTACAGCTCGCCAAGATGAGATCGAGGCCCGCGGGAGGGCTTCTCTCTTTCGTTACCCATTCTCCTCCTACTTTTTTTCGAATAAGCTTTCGCCTACGTCCCTTTGCCATCTTTCGACAAGCTCCCTCGTACAGTCTCTATATGATACCTTGCTGTGTTAGATATAACGACCCAGGCTGTAGACCACAAAGTAGTTGGGTGTAATAGCTTCGTGGATGGTAAACGGAAGACGTGGGTTGGGGGCATGGGGCCGAGTTCGAAATCTCCATCATTTCTGTGGTATAGCAGATCGGATTAACATGTAGATGGGGTTATCAAGATTTAATGAGATTTTCACACGACGTAGCTTGGCCTGTGGAACCTGCATTCCAGAATCATCCCTCATCATCTTCGTTCATCTACTACGGATGCTGCATGCACAGACCGGATTTTCGTAAAATTTATACTCATATTCCATAAAATCTCCCGATGATTCCTAGCCCCCTGGGTTAGACGAATTGTTTTATTTCACCCCTCGTTATAAATTGATTTGATTCTGTTTTCGCGTTTGTCTCGAGGTTGTAAAATAATTCTCGTTGAATTCTCATTTTTCTTCAAATTCAACCGTCGCGTTAAGAAAAAAAGGGGCAACTGTTAGTATTACAAAAGTTTCGTCGAGAGCACAAAGGCTAGTGAGATCGGAAGTAGAAGTTCCGAAATGCCCGGAACAGTCTCAACGAGGGTGGAAAATGGGACGAGGAGGTGTGAGCAACGGCCTCAAAAGCGAGGAGACTGCGCAAAAATTTCATTTATCGAGAGAAAAATAGCGGTTAAACTGGGTGAGGAAGCGTGCCATAAAGTTTTGCAGCGTAAAAGGTAGTGAATATATATCTATATACATATACATATATCCGTATACCACAAGGGTAGTTTGTCGTCTAGGAGGTGATGTGTGGTAAGGGTGAAATTCTATACGGGTTTGTTCCTTGAAAAATCGTGCGAGGGGTTGCAGGTGTGGTTGCTGCGGTCTCTGCGGGGGTGGCGGCACAAGAGCTAGGGGCCAGCGGGGTGGCGTCGTCGAAGAGAAAAGGTCGCTCTCTGGTAGCAATTGCGTTGAACGACGAGAGAAAATGAGTGGAGAGAATAAGAAAATAACGAGAGAGCGAGAGAGAGAGAAAGAGGGTGCTACCGGTATATGCCAGATGCACACAGTACCAGAAAGGTCGAAACCTCATAACGCCTTTCATTGTCGCGCATGTGAGCGAGAGAATGAGAAACGGCTTTCTCTCGGTGCATTTCTTGTCATCCGCGTGAAAAGAACGATCGGATTCTGGGATGAATTAACGGAAAACTGGGATGACCATTTTCGAAGCTCTCGATATCGAAAGCATTATCAACAGACGTCTGCGAAGAAACGTTTTGCAGACAAGTTGGAAAGCTTGAGATCCGATAAACGCGATATATCCCAGTGTATCGATTTGACATTTCTATCACGTATCTACCCTCGAACTTTTTACGACGCAAGTGTAATTCATTCCTGATAATTGTATAGATACACGATATATAATAAATTGTTGAGTTAGTGCGATAGACAATTCTAAGATAATCTCAAAAACACTTGATTTAATATTTCGATCAACCATCGCCTAAAAAAAAGCGTTTTTTCTCGAACGATTAAATATAATTCTTATATACTAGATAATTTATCTAGATACTTGAATAGATAACCTGCTGCATAAAATTAGATTAGGATGATAAGTAAACTCGATGCAACTTGAAAAATACTTTATTCGTTACATTATCCAGCAATTCTTAAAAAAATATACTTTCTTTCGAATTATTTAAAGTCATTCACATTTATTGAACAATTTATCAGAATATGCAATTTATAGAGTGGTTTAAAAGGTCAACGACCCGACCTAACTACATTTTACCTACTTTAGACAATATTTACGACTTATTGTATTATTGATATCGATTATCAATAGTGGATGAATTCGAATAAATTCCCCCCACAAAATATATGAACTCTATTCTTCTATGTGAATAAGCATCAATGATCGATATAATCTATACATACACAGCAGACCCAATGATCGATCATGAGTCAAAGCTATTAAACGCGTGTCATGTTCGAGAATTGTCCACGGATCGGCTAATTTATACCAGACGGTCGAACAAGAGTGGCGAAGAGGGGGTTGGGGGGGGGGGGTTGTTATAAGCTGACACGTACATATAGAGTTGTGACCTCAACGAGTGAACTTTTCGCACCTGGCGATGCTGAAACTAGCGTGATGTTGGGGGGGGGGGGCGCACCAACGGCTTCAAAGCGCTACTCTAACCTCGTCTCTCGATGAGTGTCAACTTGCCAGTAGCGAGGAGCACTCTCTGGTTAACAGGGCGCAGCGGCTTGGCTTTCACATCTCACCCTCTCTTCTCGTTTCGCTTCACAGTCCACCCATGCGAATCACAACTCTCTCGTTAGCTCGTTCATCCGACCCTGAAAGCAGGCTGGTAACAGGACCACCTGGTATAAAAGGAACCGGAAATATATCCGTGAAAAAGGAAACGTCAAGAGCAGAGGGTGTGATATCGCCGATGCTACGGCTCAAGACGTATACGGGAAGAGTTCCTTTATGTGGCATTGACGCCGTGTACTTTACGGGATATACAGCAAGGAAATCTCTTATACCTGTACCGAATGATTATTATTTACTACGGCGTATTCTTTGCGAACAAAACTCACTACGTATAATGACATCCGATCGATGCTCCCGTTTCATCTGAAAGCCTCGCTCATCGTCGAAAATGATGCTCGGTCGTTATGACCGTTCTCTGCATCGATAAACGTATGCTCGAGTCTCAAATAAAATCTCACGAATTCGTGATGCGAGCGCACGAGCTTGTTCGAGGGTTTGAGAAATTTCTCTTTCAACTAAGATGCTAGGGTGATGATTGAAAAGTCCCGTCGCTCCGGATGGAAGATATCAAAGTAAACGAGCGACGTTCTTCGAAAAATATATTTTTTCTACCATTTCTTGTTTTTCTTGTCTTTTTTTTTCCTTAATGACCAACCGCTTGGGACGACCATCGTACGATCTTTATCTAACGACTAGACGCATGTGCCAAATATTTTTTCATCGAAGACGCGTCTTCGTGAAACGAGAACGCGATGATTTTTGGATTTCGAATTTTTCCACGAAAAACAAAATAATATCAGCGAATTACGACGTCGTGTCTTTTTCGTTTTTATATTTAGGCCGTCTGGCTAAAAAATCTGTAAAAACTTGGGAATTTGGCGATGGTCGTGCTTAATAATGCAACGCAATACAGGAATGATGGAGACGAATCTTTGCAGCAGCCGATTTCAACGTTTCGTGTAATGTGAACGTGTGTGCGTGTGTGTACGTTCTCGGTACGTACGTTCGTTGTTTCTGCTGTGCTCACTCGTTTGCATAGACATGCGTATAACGCGCCTCATCGGCACAAACCTCCAGGTTGAATGCTGAAAACGGGATAATTCCGGGACTGATTATTCGACGCTAATTACACGCGGAGCGAATTATTAACCGCGCTCGGCATGCGGACGCTGGCGTGTTGGCGTGCGCCATATATAGCGAGATCGCTTGGTCTCTAACTTCGCGTGCTCTCTGTTGGACTCGTTTGCTACTGCTACACTCTCTCTCTCTCTCTCTCTCTCTCTCTCTCTCTCTTTCTCGCTGTTCCTCGTGCGCGAATGAACTTGCAAGCCTTCGAGTGGTTCGAGCTCCCTCAAACCCACGAGCTCCATTCGCCTTTCGACCGGGAGAATTCACCCATGTCGAGACTTAATTACATGCAGACGTACACAAACACGCGAATACACCTCGACCCAGACAGTTGTGAAAACGTAAGCGGAATAATAGAGGAAACGAACTATGAAATGCGTCTAATCAATTGTTTCGTTAAGATAACCCGTGTAACTATTTTAATACGACGGAAATGTACGAAGTTTGCTGAAAATTGTTTATCAACGATAAAAAAAATTGGACAATTGTGTATTTAGCGAGGCGTTAATTAAATTACGATTGACTCGGCACGAAACTCGCATAATGGATACATTATCAATAGTTATCCAAACACTCGCTCGACCAACGTTGGATAAACACGATTTCTCGAAATCCCGTAATAATTCGACGACGATTGATAACGTTATCGTGGTGAAGATAAATTTCATTCCCTCCCTCGTTCATCATACGAATTAAACCCTCACGGCGAATCGATCGTGCGTTCTATATCCGTTGGTTAAAAGCGAGAACCTCGTGAAACAGTTGCACCGTGCGTGCATGGCATATAACGGCACGGGGATGTCGGAGGGTGTTTTCTATAACAAACAAGAGGTATACGACAGCCAAAGTACCCTCAAGTTGTACCTCCCAGGCTAGCGCCAGTATCAACTACCCCGTAGATCCCCCGTTCAACGAGCCCAAGCATGGCTTAATTTACGATCCGTCGCGTATTTACTTGCCTGTAATTGCGGGGGCAATTACAACGCGATTTATTGTAATTACAACTTTTACTAGCCACGTGACTCGAGTTACTTCGTCCTCTTGCACTAACCCCCCGCCCTCCGACCCTGCAATCGACCATACAGTTCGCTGGAACGACTGGCTGAGAAGGACTGGATAGTCCACTATCGCGTTAACGTGCACACCATGACGACGTTTCTCTCAACGGCCGAGTATGACCGGTAACCGTTCGGGGGTTGGTATTGGTGTACGCGCGTTTTCTCCTACCCACGCCGTTGTTGTGTTGTCCTCCCATTGAAACGGCTCTCGCCGGTGACGTTAATCCCGCTTATGAGTTATGATACCTGCACTTCATGGAGCCGTCACGGTTTTACTGCTTGCCTTTGAACGTGATATGATGAAAAAAATGTTGAGTACCGGCCTGAGTATGTGCCCTGGCTAGAAAGAACGGAATGGAAAAAGGCTCGCGAGGAGAGAGCTGTGGGGGGTTGTAGTGGAGGGGGTTGAGCAAGGAAACGACTTAGACAGCGGCAAATGAAAGGTTAAAACGAATCCTGGCGTTAGCGTGTGCTGCACACGCTCCCTCGAATAATAAAAGGAAGAAGTACAAAAAAAATGAAGAAAAAAAGAAGAGAAAATAAAAATAAAACGTACACAAGTAGGTATACCCTCTGTAATCTTTAAGTACCGAGATGGAGCGTACGGAGTCACTAAACATTATTCGCGAGCTAATAGGAAGCCTCTGGTATATATACGTGTATATAATGGAGTGTCTCGGTCGAGGCATACTCAATTTCTCTTCCTCGGACGATAAGGATCGCCCCCGGGAAGAGTGTCGTTAATAGAAATTTTTCGCAACGCTAAAAGTGCCCTGTAACAATAAAGCAACGCGATATGCGTCGTATATTCCGAATGGAATATACGACTTGTACAGAGGCGAATATATCGATGAGTTATGTTCGAAACGGCCTTTTTTCGGCAAGGACGGCCCCGTTTACGAGCTCGTCGTCTTTGTGTACTCACCGCGTGCCCATTTGCATTCTGTGTCCGTGTAGTATTTTTTAATTTTTTTTATTACGTTTTCGTTTTGTTCACCTTCCTTCGTGCTTGAATTTCTTTCCTAAGTACTTTAGTATTCGCGAATAACAGAGTTCAAGGCACCAAGACGATATATATGTATCTTCGCGTATTCTCGATTACAACCTGTATGCGCGCGCGCCCCGATGAGAGCATCGCCACGTCTCCGGGGAAATAATTTGTAGAGCCTTAATTTACGGTTTGCGAGAGATGCAGAATCGCTTTTCACGAGAGCACCGAGACGAGAGTTTCACCTTCGGGATTTATCGAACGCTTTGGTGTTCCGGTGATTATACTCGCGTGTACGTATGCGTGTGTATCCGCAAAGGTGCGAGTTTAAATATGTACTGGCAGGTCATTGTGAAATTGATCGTCTGGATGCATTCGCGATACTTCGGTATGATAATATCTTTCGAATGATCATCGAATGAATCTCGAATGAGTGGATCTCGTGTTATAGGCGCATGTACGGACAGACATACATTACATTTTGAACTATGCATATGGAAGAGAGAAAATCGCATTGATCCATTTAAAAAAAATTGATATATCCAATTTTATTAGATAATGATCGACAAAGCTGCAAAGGGATATTACAGTTTATACCACGTAGAACAGGTGGCGCATTTTTTTCCTATTTTTAAGAACCAATTACGAGATTAAGTCTGAATATATCGACGATGCTTCGATACAAAAAAAATTCTCGAAGCTGTGAAATTTGACGATCGTTTTTTTTATTTATTATGTGTTATTTTCTTATTACACGATCGATGTACGAAGGTAATCAAATTTACAGAAAATTATAGTTGACTTATGGACCGTCGAGCAGCATCTTCCGTGTAAGCGAGTGAGAAACCACGATCGTGCAATTTTTCATACGTAGATAAATATTGGTTATGATTATTATTGTACATATCGCATGAAAAAAAATCGAGGGTAATTACCATGTACTTAAAAAAAAAGAAGCTGCACTCGCACGCATCCCAAATTTTACATGATCGGTTCTTGGAACGACGTATTTTTATCGGTACATATAGATTATTCGGACTCTCGGACGAAGAACAAATACGAAATACATCCTTGAGATAAATAGTTCGATACGTGTCCAAAACCGTTATGCGTCCGATGTATTTATCTTGCATATCATGAAAAAAGCAACTTCTCGATCGACAAAATGCAGGTATAATATAGGCGGAGGGATAATTCGTTTCGAATGAGAGACCCGAGCTCACCGACCAGCGGCAAGGCCAGTCATTATGACTCAATGCGTAATCATAATGAGGTACCAAGCGTCTCGATAAATCATTCTCCGGATTATACACTCGTACACCTACGCTGGATTGTATACGCAGTCCCGTTCTATCGGTGTATTCAAGTCATCCTTGTATTTTATGTACACACGATGCTTTTTTTCCTTTTAGCATTATAAACAAGGTACGAACGCTTTACGAGAACGGCTCTTCTTTTCACTGACTCCTGGGAGAACCTCGCGCAACAATAGGCCCATTTCAAGAATGATTCTTCCCTGAATGGATCTTTTACGAGTTACTTTGACGATTGTCGACATGCGACAATAGCTACTTGAGTTTCTCTCTCATTCAACGACGTGTAGGAATTTTGGAGAATTAAATTTCGTATTGCCGGCAAATTTGCTCGACAGACGCGAAGGGGGGAAAAAAAGAAGGTGGAAAAAGTGGGGAAAAAAAGGAAACGAAAGCTGGCACTGCAGGAAGACGAGGGTCTTGGTTCTCCCATTCGGGGAAAGAAATACCTCTCGCACTGGCTCGGAACACTCTCGCAATTTTAACGTGTGTCCCGTGGTCTCGTATTCCAGACACGTGCCAAGTTTTGCTGCTCTTCGCGCGCATATACCTTCAACTTTATCCCACCTTTTCACCTTCTCTCATACATTTCTCATTCCTTCTTTGTCCCCGTCTACGTCCCTAATACTTTTCGGTTGGCTCGAGCCTCGCTCGGGGCTTTTTCTCAATTTTCTCGCTTCTCTCTCGCTTTATACGGCTGAATCTCTTGACACTACTGATTCTCTTTACGTTCGACCGCACTCTTCTATATTTTCTTACTGGATCGCGAAGATGAAGATTCTCGATTGTCAATATGTCCTGGCATGCTATACCTACAATATATATTCCGCGCTTAAGCGTTTGACAAATATTGATCCAAGTTGGGAGTTGACTCGATATCACACTTATGCACGCATTCAAATTTATAATTTCCTTTCTTGATTGTTTAAATTGAAATTTAAGCTCGCATTAACATTTGCCCTTGAGCTTAAGCTTCCATTTATTATTTAATTGTACAAAAATCCGCTTGAACTTGCGTTTGACCCGAGTTTCAATTCCAATTATTGACTGGATTGATATTATAAAATTCGTACCTACATAAGATGGAACTCGAGCTCAAACTTGATGTCGGTCTCGCGTTCGCTCCTAACTACAAACGCAATTTAGTCCTCGATTTTACAATACCGTACGATTATAAATTCACACTTAAGTATTAACGATCTTCAATTGGAGCTTTAATTAAAGAAATGCCTAGAAATGAGTCGTCGTAGCTCGTGCCATTCGTTAAGAAGCTTTGGCAAGATTGTTCGTTGCGACAAGAATTTTTCAATGAATAAATTGTAGTCTCGAGTTGGGAATTTTCTTTCTCAGCACCGTTGTATATATGTATCTAATACATATGTATATAATAAAAATTCCTTTCGTATATATAGAAAAGGGATAAACTATGAAAGGAATGTTTATCAAGCGCTGCGTAAGAGCGTTGATTGGATAACCGATGTGTCCGGGAATCTCGTCGGTTACGAGAGCTACTTGACCGTACAGATGGCCACTCATTCAAGTGCCCGCCCATCCACACTCTCCCATACACGTACCTACACAATTGCGAATAGCTTTTGAACGACATGTGCTTCTCGCGAACCCTATATACACGTCCAAGCTCCAAGCGGCGTGCGTCCATTCATCTCCGTTTTTATCTGCTATCTTTGTCGGGTTGAGCCACGCGAGAATGATCGCCGGAGAGCTCCGGGACATGCGTTTAAGCTAGATTTCTCGAAGCCCGCGGAAAGAACTCCTTACTTTCTCTCTCGTATATCCGTCGGATTTTCACGATAATTGCGATAATCACGCTCCTCGGTAGGACGTGTAACGATGATTAATATGTTTTTTTTTCTCTTCTTTCAGGTCCAGACCGGATGTATGCTCGATCTCCTCGCAATTACCAAGAATTATATATAGGCACGATACAGTCCCATATAACAGTGATGATGTAGCTACGTGTAGGTATAAAAGAGACCGTCGGTGTTATTAGGAAATTGTGAAAACCGCCCGAGAGGGAGAGAGATATACACACAATTTGGTCGAAAGACGAAAAAAAAGATAGATAAAGCGAGAAAAAAGGACAGAGAGAGAGAGAGAGAGACAGAGAGATACGGCTTCTTGTCTCTGACGAAGTGTGGAAAACGATGAGAGTCGTACCAAGCTACCGAAGCACTCCCATGGCGCAAGAATGTTCCGAGTAATAACGTCGTTGGAGAAGTACTAACGTCTCTTTTTCTCACCCCGTCCAGCAAGAATATCTATATACATATATATGTAAGGGGGTGGAAGATAGCTTCTATCCTTAGCGATCTCTTTGGCTCGTGTGTGTATCTTCCGCAGACTCTCGTCTCGTTCCTACCAACCCCACCATTTCTTTTCACCACCAGGACGAAAGATTACGAGGCAATCGCTCCAGCCGCTGTTTCATTTCGTTTAGGTCCACGCTCTACGCTTTTGTACCGAGGCCTTGATGTACGTGTACTATAACGCTCTATCCATAAAGCTCTAAGTTTCACGTACGCCCGCGAACACCGGATGCACCGGAGAACCTACTATACCAAAAACTATACAATATACTACATATATACATGTATATATATTTATGTACAGATATACGCATCGTATGTACTGAACAGGAACGAAACTTGGAGAGACATGAAACGGTTCCCGCTATCTGCACTAAAGCGTCGGGGCAACTCTTCTCTCTTCCACTCCCTCTATCTCCCTCTGCGTTCGTATTCTTTATTTTTGTTGCTTCGCTCCTCCTGCTTCCTTTCCAACACGAAGAGCAGTATCATCCCCTCTTCTGAATGCTCGCGTTTTCTCAACGGGGAAGCTCTGAACGGAAACCTTCTCGTAAATATGCAGCGAAGAAGAAGAACGATTCTGTGAGTATATATATACATGTATATATTTATATTCGTAAATATATATATACAGTACCAAGGGTCGTATAAGTGGGAATGGGGTAAATACAGTCGAGTGATGCCGCCTCGTTTATTGGGCAAAATAACGGCTTCGAAGAAAAGAATAAATGCGTATAGAGAACGAAACCAGCAAGTTTGCGTGGTGTTCTTGCGAGAAGCGAATCGCGCATACGTGTGTATACGCAAGAGTGAACATTATCCGGAAGGGTTGAAGGAGAAAGAACCATCGACGAATCGTCGAACTTGCAGATGCTGGGGACGTTTATACTTTTTTTCCGTGTTCGTGTCTTTTACGTAGTTGGAAAAGGGTGCTCTCATGCGTCCGATTTTTGAAATCCAGCGAGGCAAAAGATCCTCGCGGGGTTTCTACCCCTTTTCGAAATAAGCAATGCCGAAGAAGCAACTGATGCACGACGTAGAGGCCCGTGTCGCGTGTTATGTAAAATATTTTACGCGTCTATATGTAAGGAGGATGTTTATATGTTTCGAGCGATAGTGCCATGCCCGAGAATGTACGGCCCTGTTAGTTTCTCCGCACTTCGATGCACGTTGCCCACGCTGCAAAGTGCATTGCACGAGGGACCAGTCGTTCATCCCACCGAAAACTTTCTACTAGAGTTGCATTCTTGGAAGTTGTGCGGAGACCAAAACTGGAGCTTCGCACGAAGGTATGCGCTTGCATATGGTCGAGTAAGTTCATGTATGTCTATATCGCACATGGTAATTGTGTATGTCTTCGTTCTCTTTGCACGTTGCATCTGTATGCATACCCTCTTGTTCGCGAAGTATGTCTATAGGGGATGTACAGAACTTGGCTACGAGAGGAGAACTCTTGCCACCGCTCCATCACTTTTCTCGAATCTTCCCTAGCACTTGTTTTTAATTCCGTGTACGAGTACATCCCTTAGTCCTCCCCTGATTCGAAAAGATGAACGCATAAATAAAGTTGCTTAATTGGGCGATCACGGGTCGAGGGTTGCGAACAGTCCGTAAATTAGCCATTCGACTATAACGCGTGAATTAGGGTTGATAATATTTGAATGATAACGGGATTATAGAGGGCGCGCAAAGGTGAGATAAGAGTTCCAACATAATTGGATATATGCTTTCTTTTTTTCTACTCAAAGCCACATTTCATACATTTTTGTGGCGGAATACCGAAATTGCTGGTTATCGATCCGATTCATCGCTTCTGTTCACTCTGCAGCTGCAATCTCTTCGCTCCGACTGCTGTATTGTGTTATCATCGCCTCGAGCGGACGACGAACATCGATTTCAGGAACATGGGGCTGGGAGAAGGGGATTGAGGGACGAGGACTTGCACGAGCCTATGGCCCGTTTCCGAAATTGGAAACCCGTAATTTATGACGCGTTAGAGGACTTCTATTATAGGAGCGGAACATAATGTCCTCTTAATGAACATAACTCGGTCATTATACGTCCACGCAATATTCTATGCGTTCATTCTGTCGTAAAAAGCATACGTAGGTCGCTTAGCACTTACTAAGAAATATAATAGACATTGTCCTATAATTTTGAACGATTGATTATTTTAGCGACATCATTCTATCATAGATTGTATATTTTACGACGAGGAACTCAAACATTCAATTTGACAAAAAGTTTTTATATTTTCGTTCGTACCGATGAACATACATGGCAATCGCTATTACGCAATTATTTCTTGGCCAATCTAATCGTTCAATTTGATTGAATTAGCACCGAGGACAGGTCTTTTTTATAAACCAACAGGTGTACAAAGAGACTGTTTTTTGATTGAATTTTAATGTGCGAGGACACTTCCGTATTGTAGAAATCGCAGTTTTTAAGTCGAAAGTTAGAAATAAAATAGCGTAAAGTACAAATGCCAGCTTAGTTTTAAAATTATTTTTCATAATAACTCGATAGTGGCTCCAATAAAACACTTTAATTGCCAGGTTTAAGCCTACGATAACCTTTAAACCTAGTAATATATTAAATTATTCCAGAACCGCTTCGAAGAATGATTTTGAATGGAGTTGAAGTATAAATACGAATCCATATTACATTTGATATTAATAACGAAACTACGTATGAAAAACATTGACATTCTTGTCATCATGGAGTTAGAACCTCGGCGAACGCCACGCGGTTTTAAATCCGATTTCCGAGCCAACCTGCCCGACACCATGCGTAGCGCATACATCGTGCACATTTTCAAAATAGTAATAACACGTATATTAAAAAAAAGAGTGTAGGAATGATGATCTTAACGATACTACGTTGACGCGAAAAAAGCAGTTTGGATTATTTACGGCCTAAAGGGAGCTGGCTGTTACGGGAGTCGTTGCTCGCTGGGAAATGAGGCCTGCAAGGCTACAGGATCCGCAGGTCTGCTTCTCCCATCGTAATGAAGGTTTCCAGAGCTCACACTAGTTTATAGACGTATATAGATACATCCAAATACAAGCGGACACAAACTCCCACGCGCGCTCGAACATGAATATACTATAAGTCACCACGGGCCAACCCATGCCGGGGTTTACAGTGAGCTGTTCCTCCATAAAGGACACGTTATACGCCAGCTAATGTATCCTCTCCCGTTGTGAAGCTCCCCGGGGGAGAAATAATGTTGGTCAGTCTTTTCCAGGCGTGTGTCTGGGATATATTTTTTTTTATTTTTTGTCGTTTCTTTCTTTAGACTTCCATCCATCGTTGGCTTTCTTTGTCTTCTTGGGACGAGAAACCTTCCCCGAAAGGGATGGGCCACGCGGTTAAATCCGCGGTACCGAGTGAATGGTAAATGGAAGCCGGAGAAATACAAAAAAAAACAGAAGGGAGAAAAATAAAATGCTAAGAAGGGTTTAATCCTGAGTGAACGAGTCAGATTTTTACACTATCATCGTAAAGAAGATTTGCTCGGTTTACGCACGGTAACCATGGTAGAGTTCCGTAGTACCTACATATAACCGTAGTGCATATTTAAACCTAGAGAGGGCGTGTTGTAGCTCGATGAAAAAAAAAACTCGTTCGTGGTCGCAAAAGATTTCTCCGTTGTTTTTCCTCCTGAAATCTCTGCTCTCGTGGTGGACCGGGGCCGTAACCAGGGTGGAACGGTGCTGGATGACGGTACTTGTGAAAGCAGCGAACCGGGGATTTTAGTTTATACGCGCGGTAGAAAATCATGTGCACGAAATCACCTTTCGTGGAGCGGTGTGCGGAATGTGCACACACCGCTGCACATATATATATGATATATAGTTATTATAGTGTACCATAGAGCTTTATAGCAGAGGAAAAGTATAAGCTCTGGTGGTGTTGCCACCGCCGCCGCTGTGTGTTTCGTGCTCGAAACGCGGGATAAAACACGGATGGTGAGTGGAGAGGGAGAGATGAGAAGATTTACGTTGTGACGGGTATTACGGACAGGTATTAGCATGGAAGCAAGTTTCGGGTTATTTACGATCGATAGTTCGCCCGGGTACTACGTTGACGAAGGGAGTATCCCAACCCCTGGCGCAATTTCGTTCCCTGGTGGGTACTCGACGCGCTACCGCACCTACGGTCAAGACCTTGGGTCTATGGGGTGCGAAAGGGCGAGACGACATAGCGAAGGAATTGCGAAGGTGTAGAACCGTCACCGCTCGCTATGGGACTTCATTCACCAACCCCTAAAGTGATTTCGTAAGTGTATATCGTGGGGTGTTTCAAGAGGGTGTCAAAATACTCAACTTTGCATGAGCTGGAAGTGCGCGTCCAAGTCCAACATCGGACTTTGATTTTCCATTGGTCAAACGTGTCGATAGTCCGGTGATGCTCGGAAAGATTTATGAAGACCCGAGTTTACTAGTTTTAGTATATCGGTAAAAAGTTTGACGCGACATTTGGATCCTTCAAAGAATCCAATATTTATTCTTCAGTCCGGCCACGGAAAGTTTCCGGGTACGGCCCCTTGCGCCTCTCCGTGAGAAAGGATAGAATGGAATTATATATAGAGAAGGGAGAAAAACAAAGATTTTACGAGACACAATGACAGCTGAGGGTGACCACGTCGGCCGAAGCAACGACCCACGTATCCCATGGTGGTCTTGATCCATATACCGGTATTCACAGTAGAATCTAGACACGACAGCTACCTATCGGCCTTAGTTCCGTTCGATCGCAGGGACGCAGAGATCTGGCAACATGTGGCGAAGGGTTGGTTGGTTGGTTGGCTGGGTGGGTGGATCCACGTAGTCTCTGTAAACCAGACGGATTCACCATCGACGAAAACCCCTAAGCACACACGTGCACATCCACGCACACTGATACATACACAGTCATCCCTACGAAGGATCGCCTTCAACGTACAAAGTCTCTCCCTCGGGGTAGGATTAAGTTCTTCGACGTAAATCAATTCTCTGTCGACAAATCCTCGTGGACGTAGCAACGACGGCGTCACGACTCTACGCTCCAGATATTTCATTGACTTTCACCGTCTGAATTTTCCTTTATGCTTCGTCATCCTGACTTCCGAATTTTCACTCAACCCTCATAGAATATCCCGCTGTATAAACTAGCCGAGGGATTCCGGGTGTCTCTGGTTTCCGATTTTTCCAGTCCCATGAGCAACGGCGAAAGGAATATTTGCAGTTGGAGAAATTTTCAGTGATAAACGAGAAGAACGGTCTGGCAAGATTGAAAGTTATGTTGGAGAAAATATATCGAAGGGGCATTAGTGCAACGTTCGAAGATAGGGTTGTGAATATGGCAAAGGCGCAGTCGCGGAATCTCTCGGTGCTTTTCCGTGCGTATACCAACGTAGCAACGATTTATATCGGCGTTCCGCTATACAATTACTTCTATCGATAAATTGTTACGAATGGCCGGCAACCTTTTCATTCTCGGCCGATCAGTTGGACCTGAATGGGCCGAGCGATATACGCGGAGGAAGCGAACGAAAGCAAATAAAGTATACGAAAGGAAAGAAGGAAAGAAGGAAGGAAGAAAAAGAAGAGGTAGCTACGAAGCACGGCCAACGAAAAATGGCGATAAAAAGCCTAAAGAAAACTGTGAGGGAAGGATCGTAAGAAATTCTTCTCCCACTTTTTCGTTATTATTATTTTATCCCGGGCCACATAAATTCTGGGGTGGTTTCTTCGGGCCACGCGCTACCTCCCCGAATGGAAGCGGCGGACAGAATGAGAGGACAAGAGAGAGAGAGAGAGAGAGAGAGAGAAAGGAAGCGACAGAGTGAGTGAAAGACGTGAAAGAGGCGAACGACTATTCCACGCCATTTTCCTCGCGAAATTTATCGTTGAAATAATGCGAAAATAGTGAGATCCTAGTAGGGGTGGATAGGGCAAACACGGAGTGCTACCATTCGATTTTCCGCTGGTTTGGTTGGTTCGAAACTCAAGCGCGAACCAATATATGAAAAGATGTGCCCTACGGTCAAAATAAGACCGGAGAGAAAACGAAGCTCCTGGAAAATGGGGTTGAATTCGCCCAGGCACGTCTAGACGTCTCGGTCGTATTCTGGACACAATCAGTGCCAGAATGAAACTCGACCGAGAACCGTTACGCTCGGCAGTTAGCTCGGAACGCAAGCTATGTATATGAAAATATACATTAACCTAAATTAGACATAGCTACAGCGTAGTTCAGGAGGACGCGAAAACTTGCATATTTTATATTTTAGCAAAATACAACCCCTCGCGTGTCCATCGAACTATTCGTCTCGAGTAAATATTGCGAAAGCCATCAATCGTGAGAATCGTGAGTTGCGTACATAAAGAGGACGAATAAAAAATTAAAAGGGGTAGTTTTTTCCCTCGCGACAAAGTTACAACGGGAGCCTCGCATCGTCATTTATCCTAATAACCCAGACGTCATAGAGAGAGAGCAAGAGCGAGGTAGAGACTGTGAGAATCGAAGTTTACACCGGAAACGAGCTCGTCAAATAACTTTCCTGTTTACACGCGTTAGTTCGGTGGAAAGGAACAGTCAACTATTTCGCGGGAGAGTCGTGAAATACGCGGCAACCTATACAGTCATGAAGCATCAGTTAGTGTTTAACGAACAACGTGCCAACCGGTTGAAGGGTATATGCGGATTTCTTCAACGCTGAGATGGAATAGAAATCAGCCTTGAAGAAGAGCTCCTGACGGGGCTGAAATGTTACCGCCAGGGGTTGTTGCGCTAAGCCCTATACCCCCTTACTCGTCGTGCACCTCGTCCCGGTACGGCTGTCCGTTGAGCATATTAAAACGAAGTTTCGACGGAAGCCAAGGTAATGGAGAAGTCAGTCAAACCCGGCAAGTTACACATGGACTGATGGAGGGGCGGAGAGGGATTATTGGAAGCGTACAGCTATTCAGGAAATTATATCTATATAGATGTTTGTTGTGTACGTATATGTATATTTACTCTATTTGAGCTTGGTGCTGTACCCCCCCCCCCCGCCCTCGTCACCTTTGAACTGGGTTGAACTCATCAGGCTAGGCTTTTTTTTCTTAATGCAATGTGACAACGTATATTTATAATTTATCCTTACAGAGACGACGCAATTACGTTGTTAGGTGAACGTGGCTCAAACGTGTTGCGTGCTGTGGCCGATAAATAAAGTTTTCCATCGAGATTTATTACAACCTCGAGATTGGCTTTTTTCCCGAGCTTTTCCTTCTCGAGCTAAGGAATACTCGTTCTCCACTTACTGGTCTTTCGAAACGATCAAAGGGCAATCGCCGAGTCGGGAAGGTGAGAGGTGACTTCATTGTTAATTAATTAACCAGACTGGAGTCGGCGAGTTCTGTGAAATAAGAGAGGAAGAGAGAGAGTAATATAATACGCTGTGCAAGTGAGGAAAGTCTCGGACTTCGCACCTCGACAAGCTCGAAAGGGAATGGACGGATCTTAATTTATATGTTACGATACTCATTCGTTCCATCTATCTTCTTTCATGACTCGAATCGCTTTTAATTTACGTAATATGTCAGGGCGGCCAAGCGTTTGAACGTCACTCGAGGACGAATATGAGATAGTAGATTCGTTTGCACAAAAGTCTAAGGGAGAGAAAGGGAGGGTGAGATTAGACAAAATTTCTCATAGATGAAAAAGCCTCCCTCTATTTTTATGCTACCTACTCTGTTACGGCCACTGCCACCAAGTGGTTATATTTTTGATTACACATCCTACGCACTTACGTCATCGCAATGAACTCAATCCCGAGATTGCTTTTCGAAGGAAAAAAGTCCCTTCGACGTTGAAATTTGCTGGTCTTCCAAGACGTCACGATAAAGAACCACGATAATTTGAAACTAGAATTTTCGGAAGTGTCCTCATACTTCGATGGCAAAAAATAGTTTAGAATTTTTTTATGGAGAAGTACGAGTATATTGGCACTACAAACTTATAAAAAGCATATATATATATATTTATTCTTTAGCGATGAAATATACTTTTTCATCGAGAGTTTTGAAGTATTTTTCTTCAACGAAATGTGAGGACACTTTCGGGTAATGTAGTTTCAAATGGTTGTACTTTGTCATTTTATATATAACAAATATATAACTGTGGAAAATAAGGAAAGCTCATACGTTTAAAGTGGACACGTCCACTCTGATCGGTAGTAAATTGCGAATGGAAAAACAGTTTTGTCAAAATATAAATATCGCACCATTCGCGAATAACACTTCGAGCGTAAAGAAAAGTGTAATATCTCTGAAAAGGGTAGAGGGTGCAGGAAGGAAGGAAAAAAAATTCCATCGAGACCGAGCTTGATCTTTATCGCGCAACGTGGAGGAGGACGTACACGCAACTTTCTCGCTCGATGCACACTGTGTGTATACGATGCGAAATCGCCAGACAGTTTTCAACCAGTCAAGCACGCGAGACTCCTCTGCGTTTCTTTCCATTTCTTTCCTCTGTTTCTTTTTCCTCTTTTTTTTCACTTTCATTTCGTAACTTCTCAAGGGGCGAAGGATGTTTCTTTTATACGTGCGAAGCATTGTTCGTAAGTCGGGACACGAATGAATTTGTCGAGGAACGAAAGTAAATGCGATTGTGAGTCAAGAGAATGAAAGTGCCAGACGGGTTTTTATAATCCGAATCTAGATGAATGGGATGATAATGAGCAATTAATATTCATCCGATAAAACGCGAATTTCATAACGTTGCGTATTGCGGAATTCGGTTATAACGAGAGGTGAAAGATAGAATGGTATTCTCGGTCTTCGTGACTTAATAAACGAGGCGCGTGACGGCTTTGGTTGTCTTTCGCTCGAAGTCTAGAATCTCGAGTCTCGGGCTCGAGACTGTCTTGGCCGGAAATAAAAGAACGATTTTATTACGAAATTTCTCAGAACTCTTTTAATCGGTAAATGACGTGTCTCATTATGTCGTTTATGTATAAAACGAAAGGAACTGTCCTAAGTTCAAACGTCATGATATTAGGGATGAATCGTCAAAGGGTTGTTCGAGTGAAAATAACTATCACGAAGATAATCTTTCAAGGTCCAATTTTCTCACCCTCAAATATATTTTGCCTTTGAACATTGAAAATAAAGAGAAAAAAGTGGTTTAAGCCACCACAGCCGAAGCTCCTTTGAACGGAATCTGAAGAACCCGGTAGATTGCTTTCGACCACCGAGTTCTTCTTTATTTATTTTTTCTTCTTCGCACGTTTCCTCTACCGCCCATGCAACGCATGCGAAAAAGATTGTGCGGTCTTACGGTGGACCACACCGTGGAAATACGAGGCTAAAATTAATAGACCTCGGGAGGGTGGCCTTCGCAGTGGAAGGTGAAAGAGTCTTGATAAACAGCCCTTGCTGGCTGGTTCGTTCTCTCTTCCTGGCTGGCTCTCCCCCCATCGTCGTCGTCGTCGTTGTCGTCGTCGACCGATATCGCCCGGCCAGGCCACACACTGGTGGCGAGCGCGCTCTTGCGCCCGAACAGACACGCCATAGAATTTATGTTTGCCACACGGCCTTTCGCTCGCGGCGATTTTTCATCGGTTCACCCTGCGTCCGAGGGTGAACGAGGGTGAGAGGAAGAAGTGAAGTACGAGGAAACGCGTAAAGGGAGAGGAAGGGGGGGGGGGAGGGAGACAGGGAAGGAAACGACGAGAGTTTTTCTATATACGAGAAAAAAGCGTGAACCACGAGAGGGCAGACTTTTCCTTACAGAAATCTGTGCAATTGCAGGCGTACCGGAGCCACAAGGTATATATGGCGTACTGAGGGTGGTAACCACGTATAGTGATTGGTCCGAAAACCGAGCGGAGCCAGTACAGTTATTGGCAAAGACTGATTATATCACACACGAGCATCGGCAATGCGCTAGTGCTGGTGTAGCTGCACTGGCGCCACGGGCGATCGATCTTTCGATTTAGAACGAAAACACCCCCTCTCTCGTGTTCTTATACCGGGCGTTTCGCACACCACGGAACGTAGCATCGGTTAATTTTCGGTGAATGCCGAGGCAGCGTCCTCTCTGTGCATACATACTCTTGGAGAATTCATGTACGCTACTCTCGAGATCACTGACCCGTGTATGAGTTTCTTCCGAAAGAGATTGAATTTTTCTAAGCCAACTCCTTCGCTTAGATGGTTCGAACCCGTAGTATTTCGATAAGCTCGAAGCGTTCGTATCATCGTAAAATAACCGATATGAATATCAATACGTATTTCTATTAAAATTGAAACCAAGTACACGATCACGCAAAGGATGCTTGGTGGTTAACCACATCATATATCCACATGTAGCTAGCTATCTTCCTGGAAGGTATGTTTAATAATACGACCGAGACGTTTAGCATATCCCCAAAAATTCTCCAAACTCTACTCGGTCACTCCCTACGGGGCCTCTCGTAATAAGTCTCAACCCCGACCCGTTTGTCGGACCATGAAAATAAAGGGGAGGGAGATGGAAAAAAGTGGGGTGGCCGATCCCGACAGACAGTTGCTGAGATAACCGTTGGGTCAAAGTGACTACCACGGGGAAGTGGGAGGGAGGGTGCGGACGAGAGCGCTCGCATTCACGGGGAAGCTGCTTGTGGGATTCGCGCGAGACCGTTGGTGCCAAGAGAGTTATCAGAGATGACGAAGCGCTCCCAGGGTGGTCCTTACCATTTTCCACCGTCGCTCTATATCCCACGATTTCGCGTTTCTGCGCGACTGTGCGCCCGAAGTCGCGTGTTCCAGAACGACAGAGTTTGAAACCACGTCGTTTCGAGACTCTTGCCTCGGTCTCCGGCCGCGTACCACCGCCGCGAGAGCACCGAGAACGCCCCGAATGGTCCTCGACCGTCGTTCTCGTCTCTGACCGACAATCACGACTTTTCATTTTCTTATACCCGGTCCTATATAACGACCGCGTATAAATATATTTTTACGAGTACTACTCTCTCCGAGATGAAAAAAGAAAAATTTCATAGTTGAAAGTTCAGCATCGGCGGAACTTTATATATATATTTTTTTGTTACAAAGAATAAGGTCGCTCCGGACGATAATAATAATTAAATTTTCTGCTTACTCTTCTCAAGAGGGAATATTATTTTAATGTCGGAAACTATCTATTACTAACCTATTTTACGAGAGTTTCGATACCATTTTGTCCAATATTGCGAAGTTATTCAGTCGATGCAGCCGTAACATCGAAGTAGGAATTGGCTGCAGCTAAAACGCCATTAGTACAGGCGCGACATATATTAATCGAAGAAAGCCCATTCCAGTAGTCCAACAAACCGATAGTTTGGCTTGATGCCAGTGTAAGATGGAATCATGCAAGCCCAAAACGATTACAGGACAAACTTATGGGCGTGTTAATAAGAGACGAATTACTCTAGAATCCAGCAGGCGTTAACAGGGTTGACACTATAGTTTATAAGCAACCCCGTTATACGAAAATTACCATCGCACGATGTATCAAGGAGAATCAACGCTGAACAAGGACTAATATATCATAGTTTCAACGAAGCAATCTTCGACCGCGAGAGCGCGATAGAGGGCGAGTGATCGAACAGGGATACAAGAAGCTGCATCCTCTTGGGATAAACAACTTGGCTAAAGTGACTAACCTTCTGACGTAGAAGGCACCGAATACTAGACGGTAGTGCCTGAAGGATAGAGACGAGAAGGATGGAACTATATGGTTTGTTGGTTGGCAGAATGCCTCGCCCCCTCCTCTTTTCCACCCTTCATAAGTAGCTGCTCCTTCAACTCTTACTTCATCTCTACTCATCCCTCTCGCTCTGCCAAGAAGAGTGGGAGAGAGAGGGAGAGAAAAAAAGAGAGAAGTGCGAGTCTTGGCCACGGACGAGGTTAAGGCTCTTGTGCATCCCTCCACCCCTTTGCTTCTCGTTATCCCCTCATTCCTCGGTTCTGTTCGTTGTGTTGCAACATCGGTAAAAGTCTTCCCTCGTCTTAGATAGAACGGGTGGTGCACACCATGAGGGGAAGAGCGAGCGAGATCGAGGGATGGAGAAAGGTCTTGCGAGAGGGCCAGTAGAAACCGGAAACCGACCTCTCAGCCGCAAGAAGCCAACTCTCTGGGAGAGAACCACCGACTGAGGCACTAATAAGCAACCTCTTCAAGAACATCATTTACCGTGGCGGCGAGAAGGAAGGATACAACCACCCCAGCAACACCACATGCAACATCTTCCGGCGAACTAGCCTTACAACTACCGAGAAAGGAGGTGAGACGGTATGACGATGCCTTCTCAACGGCGCGCTACTTTAACGGCGAAAGGATGGAGAACACCGAGTTCCGACGAGATAGAGAGCGCAAGAGAGAGAGCGAGAGAGAGTCGGACGGATGGTGATAAAACGCGGAAAAGGGAGAGAACCGTTGCAGATTCATTCTCCGACCCCCTCTCAACTCCTCACAGCTAGAGTCTAATCGCGAGTTATCATCGCAGTCGGGTATATAGACCGTTGCGAGTGGTGCGGTATATAATGCGAGCTCTTTTTGGTAATTCATCATTCTGATGGACGGGCGCCTCGGTTGCCCACATCCTGGCATACCCCGCAGAGTGGCGGAATTTACCGGGGGTACGCTATACCGGGTACTACAGTGTTACGTACATGCACATCGCATTGGCTATATATAGATAAGCCATAACGTTGGCTCCATTAACTTTCATCTCAGTTCGTGGGTGCGAGCTAATCGTACGAAAAATCTCATAACCCTTGGAATTTCTGTTGGCCATTATATCGGAGGTGGGAATGGGAAACTCGAGATAAACGTTGAAATATTTTTTTGCCATCGCACGTCGAAATGGACCTGGAAACGAAATAAAATAGGAGTAATACACGTGTTATATCGAATCTGTGCCTGATGAATGGATTCGAGAGGACATATCTATCTGCATACTACATCTTCAATATCTATATACGCGCCTGTACATATTGTGGCTCTCGGATTTTCTGTCTCGAAGTCGTATATCTCGCTTTGCCATCGATGCAATACAGACATATACCTACGTGGTATATGGAATAGAGAGAATGAAAGAGCTGCCGAGAATTGATATACCACCCCTGATATAGGTTTTTTTTGGGGATGCCTATTGCCTGGCGAGCATCATGCATCCAGTGTCTTAAAGGCGTTCTTTCGTTTCTGTCTGGCAGAGAGAAAAGTGTGAGGACGAGGGAGAGAACGAGCGAGAGAGAAAAAGGGAGAATTGTCGAATGGTGACTGGAGGGCAAACATAGCACAATGCAGTCGCTATAGAGCTCCTTTCCGTTCTCTCTCGCCTTTAGCCTGTCGGTGGTGTCGAGGAGGAAAATGGCGTGCCAGCTGTACGTGCGGTAATCTTTCTCCGATCTTTCATTGTGGTTTGGTGCAGCATGCTGCGCTTGATTCTTGGCTGCTCTCCGCTATGCGCTTGTCCCGCAGTGTACGGGGATTGGCACAGTCACATCCTTTAGTGTGCAACCATCACCAACACCGACATCCCTAAAGTCACTGTAATACACCCTATGAGCACACGTGCCCAGGCATAAGTTGGGTGGCTTGGTATAAAGCGAAGGAAACCAACGAGAAAAATAAGTTTTTCGAAGGATCACTATCATCCCTGTCTAACCCGCATGATTTTATACGTAAATTGCACACTCGTACATGTGCCGAAGGCAACCGAGCTGTGATAGCGTAAAATCGGGGGCTGGAAAACTTGTAAAGCCGCGTGCGGCCTCTGGCCTTTCGAAGCCACTTTCTACGCGCGCTTCTTCGCTGCCACCCCACCAACGAGGCAAGAAGAGAGAGAGATAGATAGAGAGAGAGAGAGGGAGAGAGAGAGAGAAATAGAGTAACTAACATCAGTAGCTTCAGACTCGAGCGTAGAGTCCCTCGCACACACATTGACTCTCTGGCTTTCGCAACAGGGCTATTTATGGGCTCTGCGTGCAAGGCATACGTGCTCAGTCACTCTTACCTCCTTCTACCTACTCCCTTACACAGCACGATACACGATGTATAACATATACATATAACGTACAGAAGCGCCAGGCCAACGTGGGAGATGCAAAGGAGCGCGAGGAGGGTTGACACGCGATCGGGTGCTCGGCCACGCGACTGTATACTCGACTCATATTCTCGCCTCTCCTGTCGTACCTACACGTTTCATCTTTTTTTCTCCACTCTCTTTCTCACCCTCTCTCTCGCACTCTCTCTCTCTCTCTCTCCCTCTCACTCTCTCTTTACCTCTTTGTGTTTCAACGAAATCACGCATATTACATGGATGTCGGTAATGAGATCGATTTTCATCATCGTGACATTTCCCTGTGCTGAAACGGTCAGTTTCTATCGCGGAAATGTCTTAATGTACTATTTCGGTCCTCACTGAAGAAAATGATGGTCCTCAATTTCATTTCAACGAAAGTTCCGTAATACTGGTAGTATTAGGGTTGATCATGGGGCTGATAAAACATAGGAATGAACGAATGAAAAATTTCATCAAAGAGTCACGAGATGAAATGTTTATCGATCCCCAGATGCATCGAGAAACGAGACCGAAAGAGATCTTTCTCAAGTCGAAAAAGCTTTCGAAAGAGTTATGATATAGCATGAAATGAAAAGTCCCGGAAGCGTGCGAACACATCTAGCATTTCGAAGGACCCTGGGGGCGCTTCGTTGCAAATCCAAATCCCACAGTGGGATCGTAGATCGGGGGTAGTATGTGCGAGAAGGAGAGATAGAGGGTGAGAGTTCGACAAGGCGAAGGGGCTGTCGGAGAGAGGCTTTCGGATCTCGCCGAAGCTTCTCGCAGTGCCTCGAGGGTTTGAGGGAGAGGTCGAATACCGCGCTCACGTCCAGATCGTGCATCATCCACCAGACCGGTAACCACGAGTCACTAGACCTTCACGAGGGCGATATATCGTTGGCACCCCGGGCCGTCCTGGTTATTCATGGCCAACGCGCCACAGCATCCCACCGTCACCTCGTCTCTGTATACGTATACGAACCGCTCGGGGCACACATGCACATTCTCTCTTCTCGGGCGGAATGCGCCCACTACCATCGGAAGGAGAACCACCAGCCGCTTCGCCCCCTCATCGCCGGACGCTATATCGAATATACACCCGTTATCCTTAGTTTGAAAATTGCTCACGCTTCTACATCCTTATATTGAATTTCTTCTGGCAAATTTTATCCTCGAAACGATCGGCAGAGGACGAGGACGGCCGAACCGAGCGAGCTTTTTCCCTTTCTTGTTTCGGATCGTTTCTCCGTGATGATCGCGATCCAATATATACATATACAGATCGAAGAAACGGCGTACAGGACCATGGATAAAAAAGATATGACGAATACTCTATATTTCGGAGTTATCCGCTTTCACAGTAGCTCCGTGAAAATCCCGGAGTGTTTTTTTTCCTTCCACATTCTCAACGAATTTACGATATTCCAAGTGGGTCTTGGAAAGGTCGAGAAAATATCGCCCACCCTCCACCATTTTTCTACACGTATATATGATATAGTAGGGACACTTTCGGGCGGGTGAGGTGGATGGTAGGAGAGTCAGGGAGGGGGGGGGGCAGCATACAATCGAGACTGGCTGATCTCATATTCACATTTCTATTCTTTCTTTTCTCATTTCGTTTGAGTAAACGATATATGTGTACATGTACGCACACATGCTTCGCGTGTGTATTCTATTGGTGTTGAGCTAACGTATATCTCACACCGGTTGAGCTTATTGCTATGACGACATCTCGAAGAATACGAGCTTTCACAGTCTGCGAATCGCTTATGGTAGAGGATAAGAGCTCCATGCTCTCTTCTATATATACATATATATATATGTTTCAGTCGTGGCTGGTATGAAATATCCCTCACGAATTCTTCCTGACGATATTTTTCCTTTTCGGAGAAAAATTCCTCTCGGCTGTATTCTATGCCTTTTTTCGTCTGACTTTTTTTTCACTAGAAATCATCAAGTTTTTGGTCTTCTTTTTGTAACTCTCACCTCCTCTCTCTCTCTCTCTTTCGCAATTCTTTCCGAAGATATTAGATCGATATTTTCTCTCTAGAAAGGAGACATTACCGCTGTGTATCTACGAAATATCATTATAGATTTTACGATCGATTTCGCGTACAGTAAAATTGAACGAAGTATATCCCACTCTCTTTCTGTCTCTTTATCTCTCTTTCTCTATTCTCAATCAACGGATATACTCCAACTATAATCGGCTAAGTCCACGATTGGATCTTTCCGGTTCAAATTTCAACTAAACTCTCGAGAACCACGCGCATTCTACGTAGTAAATATATATATATTTATGTGTGTGTATATACGAAAGTTGAAAACCTTCTACTGTCTATGCTTTCCTCACAACCCACCCCTATACCATATATCGCGTCTTTTCACTCCAACTCTCTTCCTCAATGTCTGTTCAAAACCCTCTACCCCTCCCGAGATTCATACTCTTCCTCCCTCTCCCACGCTCTGCCTCAGTCTCTCTCGCTCTCTCTCTCGCTCTTCTCCAGGATTCGATGTAGCGTGTCTACAGAGCCAAAGGATGGCAGCGTGTTGCCGGCGTAACGATAGCGAGCGAGGCCGCAATTTCATTTCATAGTTACCTAGAAAGGAAGAAGTAGAGCTCAGTGGAGTTTGCTCTAGACATCCATACACATATACTACGTTCCGTGCATAGTACGTGGTAAAATCACCTCTAACCTCTTTTCTCATTCTCCGCAAAAGCTCCAGACTAAACCATTCTCCTCTTCGCTCCTCTTATTCTTATCCTTTGTTTTTTGACTACGACCCAACGATATATAGGGGAAAGGGGGGTAGCCCCGGCCAGTGGGTAGCCCCGGCCATGTCCTAGATCTATGCTCGCTCTGTATTTACAAGCAATGTTTTCGTTGTTTTGTGTTCATTCACGTCCTACCAGAGATGCGCGACTACTAGAGCTCAGTTCGTCTTTGTGTTCGGTCGTGACAACGTTAACGCTGATTTTGGTAAGACACGATCACGTTACGCTCAAAGTTGAAAAAAGTGCACCGTTGAAAAAACGTAAGTAATAATATTTTTTACCTGGCCAACATTTAGTATAAGCATTATATATTACGTGTAATTTTTGGTTTGGGAGAATTAATATTTATTTAAGTGCTAAAGCCATAATTTTGTTTAAAATTGAATCGGGTAGCTCCGGTCACCACTTTGGCGGGTACCTCCGGCCATCCATTCGAATGCCTATTTCTTATAAACAATTCATAAAAAAGGTTTGCTTCAATTACTTGTTCTTTGTTTTAGTAAGCGCGTGTCAAAATGCCTAAATTCAAAGGGAGAACATGAAATCGAGGAAATTGGAGTTACGAAAATATGAGAAGGGCGATACAAGACGTTCTTGAATATAAGTCTTCTGAGAGAGCTGATGCAGAACATTATATGATTCCTCGCACCACACTACAGGACCATGTTAAGGCCATAAAACAAGGTCACTCGATTAATCTTGAGCCAAAACTCGGCCGGTTTGAACAAACATTCACTGCCGAATACGAACAACAGCTTTGTGAGCATATCAAAGATCTGGATAATCGTCTCATGCCTTGTAACGAGAAAAGAGTTTTTATCGTTGGCGATACCGAAGATCGTTTGCCGTTGCCGTGACCGTTGCCGAAAAAGATACCGAATGTATCATTTGTGGTGAAACATTTGACGAAAATTGGATCCAATGCCAAAAATGTGAAGACTGGGCTCATGAGGCATCTGTCGATATAAATCCAGGCGATTTATATTACACATGCGACGTTTGTGTCGCCAAAACACGATTTTTCTATTGAATTTCGCAGTGGCCGGAGCTACCCGCCATGTTTCTTGAGAGGCCAAATTCAAGCCAAAGATTAACATTTTTTTTTTCAAGTTTTTGATCATTTATAACTTTTTTTGTACGATGTTCTGTTAAAATATATATTGATTACCATATTCGTGCATTTTCGATTAATTATCCACCCTTAATTTGCAGCGTACTTATAAAAATAGAAAACTGGCCGGGGCTACCCCCCTTTCCCCTATACGCGAGAGAGAAGTCTCGACGAGACGAGAGACGGGAAGAACCGAATCTACAATGGGATATGATTTTCATTCTATTTTTTTTAACCACGTCAATACGAACGCGGTAGTCCGAACGAAAGCCCGAGCGAGAAGATTAAACGATAAAAAAAGACCACTTTGTCGCTAGAATATTTTCTATGTGTAAAAAAAGAGTTTCGAACGAAGAGTTCGATCGTTAGGCCTATCAACGCGCGAGCGTACAGACTTAGGGTGGAGTTGCGGAACGCGGAGGTGAGCTTTTGGTAGATCGAATATACAAATCAATGAGCCCTGTTTCCATACCGCACAGCTGTATGGATCCGTGTATGTATGCGCTAATGCCGCGCAACATTTCTCGTTGTCTGCCTCATGAATTGGATCGCGCGCTTTGCACGCGGATAACGAGAGCACGAACCGTCGAATCGTTGTCCGCGACTACCGTACACTGAACACCTGTAATCCATTTAGGAGAGATGGTCAGCCGTATAAGTATGTGTGGGTCGGCGTGTGGATTTGCAACGTGGGGACGCCGCTTGAAACACGGATCGCAGTTCGATTCCCGTAGTAACGCACGCGATCCGACATCCTAGTGAGCGCGAAATTTTCCCAATCCCTCCACCGAAACATCCTCAATATCCCTCGATTCGTTCGTCCCACCGATTTACTCTCTCATTGCGTCGAAACTCTCGTGCTCGCTAACGATTACCGGAAATCCGTTGCCGCTCCTGTCTTCTTCTTTTTTTTTGTAACGACGCCGACGTCATGATACATACGAGGGTGCACGCATCCCTTTGTAATTTCGTTTGGCATTATAATTGACTTTTCGAAAAATAGGACGATACGAGATATCGCTACGAGTCGATAGAGATTGGAAACATTTGGATCGATACGAGCTGTATGCTCTCGTATTCGACTTGTCGATACGTCGAATTTTGGGAGATTTAATCAGGCGTTTATATCGATCCTTTTATTCACAATTCTGGGATATTGCCCTCGCGATTTAGTCTCTGTTCTAACTATTTTTGGGATTATGATTTTTAACGCACAGCAGCAGGTCTTCTGTCATATCCAGTCGCGAATACGACACAGTTTTCACAAAAACTGTACGATGTGACGTTGGTGTATTCTAAAATTGTTGCCTTAAATTGATCAAGTTGTTAAGTCGCTATTTTCAATGTTTTATAATTCCTTGCGGCTCGACCTGGCTATGTCGCTCGAACTATTTCGATCCGCCTGATTGATTAGATTTTTAACAACCCGGGATATACTTAATGCAATTTTTAATATTGACAAATGTTCCATTTATGCTTACGAGGTAATTAGCTTCGAAATATCACTCGATCAGGCTAATGTGCGTCGTAGCATTTAGGATTAAGCAACTGTGGTTGCTTTTTTGGAACAATGGAATTTTTTTGGAAAATTGGGAATGAAAATTCCAATTTTCCATAGAACTATAATTGACCCAGTATTTATATATTATCGCGACAAAATTATCGAACTCGAACGCTTTATCAAATTCGATTGACACTGATAATCTTTTCTATAATTAAATTTTGATCTCGACGCGATTCGATCATGCGCGTATTATCGCGGTTATAAGTCTGCGGGTCTTGATGAAAGATTGACCCGGGAGTATCACGAAGGAGAAGATGGGAATAAGTTCGTGTATACGGTCCGGGAAAGTACGAGAAAGAGTGTGTGTGTGTGAGAGAGAGAGAGAGAGTTATTCTGCTCGCAAGGATCTCTGCAGCGACTTTTCACGGGGCTTTAAGAACCATTTCACGGAGCGCTGGGCTCCATCAGCGAAGAGTCTCCATACACATAACCCCTCCCCCCCGATCCCACCCTACAGCTATGTAGTTGTATAGTGAAGTAGAAATGTGAAAAAGCCTTATCGACTACATCGGGTCGCTGCTGCTAGGTAGTGAAATGCATTGGAATTCTTTCCAGCATCCTGGCAAAGTGCTTAGGATGTCGCTGCAGCTATCACATCACACCTGGTCCATTGGGGATCTCACCAAAGTGGATATAAAATACTTATAATCACATTCACGAAATACGACGGATAATTAAGAAGAATTAAAAATCAAAACCGTATGCCATTAAGCCATCTGCCATATAAATTACGTTTTTAATGGATCACACTGAATGCACGTGATCTCATTTAGCCTCAAACTCAGGCGAACAATAAAGCAAGTTGGGTGGAGTTGGGGATTATCGCGATGCGTTTGATGCAATTAACAATGAACTCTAAGAGGAAGCTTTTGCTTCACGTGCTGACGGTGTGTGGAGCGTATGTGGTGATACATACCCGATACTTCTCTCTATTGGTAGCTCTCGTACACACGCATACACACCTGAAGCTAAAAGCGGTAAAAGCAGTACCGGCAGTAAAGGGATTGACTTCCCGCGTCATGGAGGAAACTTTGACCTAGCACGCGAAAGCCTAATTATCGCGGGTGATGCGCATCATCCGTTGACACAGGCTACGTAATACTCCGATGTTAATAACGTGAGAGATACATATAGACGTGATACACGACACGTAAATATCCGAATACCCATAGAATTTCGACCCTGACAACGCGCGTATATGCATCGAAGAGAACAAAATATAGGCGTATGGATATGGACGAGTGTGTACGTACACGATAGGATGAAGATCTGGGAAAGCATTGACGTTGCATTGGAAAATCGTACACAAGGGGCAAATCGGATCACCGGAACTGATATCAATTAGTCCGTGCTATATTACGTAATCTCGTTAAACAGCAAAAGGGTCGTGCGTATCGGGTGGTTCTCCACCCCAACGGTCGCCCTCCAGCGGGAAGCAACGATCCGCTCAATTCACAATCATATCGGTCATGAGTCACGCCGAAGGTTTTCATTGTCGTGGGGATAAAAACAGGAAAAAAAAACGGAGTAGAATAAAAAATGCAAGGCCCGAGTGAACGAACGAGAGCCAATTCAGGGAGTAAAAAGATACTGGAATCGTGCCAGTTGCGTCTCTTCAACTTAACCCGCGAATCCCGGTGCCTCTTTTATTTCGCGGAATATAGTTAGAGGTCGTACAATCGGGCTCGGCCGAGCGCGATGATGACGCTGTTGAAAACTGGTTGAAATGTTTCTAGAGAGGCTCCGATATACGAACAAACACAGAGGGTAACTGGGACTGCGAGCGAGAATGAGAGAGATTTTCGAGGGGGATGGAACGGCTATAGAGATTCGTAGAGACCGAGAGGGATAGTATAATTTCTAGAGCGCTCGCGACATCGAACGAAAATGGATATAATGATATATTTCCAAAAATCAATCGACGCACGTCACTCACGCTCTTGTTTCAATATATTCGCTCGTGGATAAAGTTTGTTTTATATCCACCGATGAAAAATAAAACGCTCGCTACGAAATGTATTTCGTGAAAACTTACAAATTATTAATAACAACATTTTATAAATATGATATATGATGGTAAACTTTTTGTAAGATAATTTTTTTTTAACTATTAGCTCGCACGACGACGTCGTTTGGTCGGTTTAAAATTATGATCATCCTGATTAAAGTATCAAGGATATTATGTCTCGAATGTGTTGTCTCCGAGTTTTATAGGACCCTTTATAGAGATTATTTTACCTTTAGACTAACGAACCAGTGCCCACCCTCGGGCGACCTCTCGTGTCGGATTCCATGATTATATACATGTATACATTGTTGCTTAGTAATTTTCTTCTGCCTTTGATTTCCGTCGATCCATAGCTCTCATCAGCTCCCAGTATTTTAAATTTATTTTATGATAAAAAATCTAGGTGAAACGCGCTTCGACCGGTGAAAAATCCTCTTGTAAATTTAATCTGTACAGCGTACAACGTACTAGGCACATCAGCGACATCGCTGGCCAGTGACAGACTGAGAGTACTGCACGACGAACACGAATTTAATTACAATCTCTTGTTACAATTCTCTTTAATGCGCCGAGTAATACGAAACTCTTTGTGCAGATATATTATTCTATATAATCATATAGTAGCACTCTGAAATGTTCTTTCTGATACCATATTTTATATTAAAATCAAATTAATTTTATTAGCAACTATAAACCATGTATACGCAACATTGATTAACTTTAATTTAAACGAATTTCTTGAAATATAAAAGTTAATTTACGGTATGTTAATAGACTGATACGAAAAATAACGAGGGTAAGAAGAACTACGCGTAGAAGCAAGAATGAGGGTCTCGTCGTCTATCGAGATTCGAAAGCCAATAAAAAGCTAGTAACGGCGCACCCTCCATGGTACGGATCCCGAATATGTGCTACAACCCTCCCAAGGAATATTCATACCCCTGGAGACTGTTTGACCTTGGTCAGTACCACCCGTGTATAGCTAATAGGAGATCATATATTTTTACGTACTATTCGCACAGAGTCAATGCAAAAGCAGAGGAATATTTTCGTGATTATGACCCATTGTTCGGGTGGTGCAGTACCAATCCCCTTCAGGACGTGTCTATTTTATTAAGACACATACATACATACATACATATATGGATTTATATAATTAATAACATTCAAACTTTCAGTAGATGTAGATAACGAGCTGAAGTTTTAAGTACATTTCATTTACATCAACGTGTAAAGTTTCCCCCAGTGGTATTAGACGCAGGGTAGAATCGATTGAACGTTTATTCAACTACGAGCACGTTGCCGTAGTTGAAGGTATGATATATATATATACATATAAATGAAAGGGTGCAGAGCGAATAATAATAAGACCCGAAGCGACACCGGTGACCCTCGTAATTTGGAATAATTTCTTCTTAATTAGTAGCTCGTGGTATAAGCGATGAAACGAAGGTTGGGTCAGAAGGGTTCGGAGATCACAGGTTGCCAGGGTCATCATTCTTATATACATATACGTATAATATATAACGAGGAACGAAGGGAATTCAGAGGCACGTACCGAGTTTCGAGAGATCGTGACGCAGTCTCTTGATATCCCCGTATAATACTTCAAAGTGACCGCAATTGTGCTACGTGTTTTTACAAAATGATGGGTTCATATAAATGACGAGGGTAGTTTTTGTTAAGACGGGAAATTACAAAATTTTGAGAAATATCAAAGTGCGAACAATATTAGGGACGGTCTAGTTGCGAAATCTATTCTCTCTTGGACTTTACCACTGGACGCAACCCTATATTCATCAAACACGCGACAAGCTCGGTGCGTGGACCAGCCCGAGGCTGGAATATCGTTACCAATTGTAGCTGCCTCGAGAGCCATGACTTCCCCGGGAGTTCTGCATTTACAGAACTAATTGCGAACCTTTACGCTTGACGATCTATCACAATTATGCCATGATACATAGCGCCTAGTTGATTTATACTTCTCACCGCGATGTTGGTGTTACAGGGAGGGCGCGTGTTTAACGGATATCCAACACCCTTCTCGTCTCCCACACCCTACCAGCCACTGACGTTCCGTTGGTGCTGCTGGTGTTGCTGGTTCTATATGATCTCGCATTATACTATATATATGCTCAGTCACGGAGAGTGAGGGAATCACCAGAGCGTGAAACCCCCTTTCGAGGGGGTGGGAGACCAAGTTGATTCCCTCCCCATCCCTTTCTAGCTCCGTCCTGATTTCTATCTTCTTATTGCTCTTTAGCTCTCTCTCTCTCTCTTTCTCCTTCTCGACTATATTCCTCGTATTCGCGCGAATTATTTCCACTTCCACTTGTTCGCGCACGCATGCAAAACACGTTCAAGTTTTCTGCACTGGCGTATGGAATTCAGATCATCGATTCAAAAATCCGATACGAAAGATCGGATATCACGCTGTGATGCCCGAAACGGAGATCGTATATCGAGAGAATCTCCGGCGTTTGATATGCAACACTCTCTGGGATTGGATAGCCATGCAGGGAGTCTACCTTCTCGTTGAGACTGAACGTCTCGCCTGAAGAGAATTGCAATCCACGTGATATTGTTATATTAATGAGATATACATATACGCTTGATTATAACCACACGAAGACAAGCTCGCGTTTCAAGTATGAATCAAAAATATAGTAGGTACTAAACAAAGAACAGAAAAAAATCAGCAATAGCGACAAAACTGAAATTCACACACTTAATTAATTATTAAATACTATAATTAATAATACTTTTTGAAAAATCATTCACAATATGAAATTATTTAGATATATTCATCATCAATACAACTCACGATCATCGATATTATATCTTAAGCCGATGAAAGAGAGGAATCTGTATGAAGAGAATGAAGAGACACACGCTCTAGTAGAAAAAGGTATGGAGTGGTCAGACACTAATATTACATAGACACCCGTAGTTACGTTCTCGACCTATTGTTAGCAAGAATATTGCATGTTATAGTAACTACAATGCACCGTGAGACTTATTTCTCTTGGCCTTTGTACACATACACAAATACATTCATGTATATACATATGTATATTTATATAAATATATATAATGCAGTATAAATGTATAATGGTAGTTATCGCAGCTTTAGATAGCATATAATATGATATATGATAGTATGTACGAGAATATACGTAACGTACATACGATGGTATAACGAGCCGCAGCATCAACGTGCTCCACCCAGCAGCTTGTGCATAATACCGATGCAACAGAATCTCCCTTTTCGATCCCACAATTAGATCATTAACGTACTCGACGATACTTCCAATTAGCACACCACATCCATGGGCAAGTTGCATACGTCCACACGACCACAGGAATTGATAACGATCGATCATCGGTCCGAGATCCATGATTTCAACGCCATGAATAACTGTGGCATACCTGAACTATCCAGGAAGAAATTTTATTTTTGATATTACGAACGGAGTTGGGAATAAAAACGAAAAAAAAGTATTATAGCTCGATGAGAAAACCCTACGGGAGCGCAAAGCGTTCAATTACCGGGAAAGTATTAAAAAAAAAACGTGATGAAAGTAAAAAAAAGAAGCAGCGAAAATATGTATAAGAAAAAGCAATAAACATCCGAGATTTTTTCGACACGGAATTGTTATTGTTTATTCTCAGTGGCGAGGGATATATGTATATATATATATATATTATACAGTCGGTGGAAGAAAAATACTGAGCGTAATTTTCACGGTACGGAAAACTGAGACCACCTCCGTCTGTCATTCGCGAATCTTCAGGCAACTCTCTATCTCTGTCTGTCTGTCTGTCTCTCTCTCTCTTCCTCTTTCATCGTGTCTCACTCAACACACCGCGCGACACACATACCCACCCACACCCTTTCCGCATGATAGCCCTCCGGCGTAAAAGAGACCCGACGCGTTCAACCCCCTCTGAGTGCATTCCCCAGTATGCCAATCACTCTTGCTCGTGTGCATGAAGAAATGGCGCGGAAGACAAAGAAGAAAGGAGAGAAACAAAATGATGAGGAAAAAAGAAACGTTACAACTGCCCGGGAAAACAAGAGATAATGAGGGAAAAGGTAATATACGCGAGACTTCTCTCTGTATCATTCGTCTCCGTCGAGAAAATCTGAGAGAACACAGACATCAACGTCCGTAAAAGAGGGTGAGAGAATATGCACAATGCGTAATATATAGATAACAAATTGGTGAATGCGAGGTCGAATGAAAACAATGGAACGAAGATAACGAGTAAGGGTTAAAAATAAATGACAAATCAACAAACGTTTGTACAAAAAGATTGGAAAATTATACCCTATTTCCTCATTTCCCATTTATGAAGGAAACATTAATTGATTTTCATACTAAGCGTGTGCCACGGTAAAAGAATTGATAGCGCAATAACAAAAATTGATATAGATACGAAGAAAATTAATTGGTAGAAACTCGGAGGAGAAAATGAAATTATGTTTCAATGGGTAATAACGATAATTAGTTTTTTTTATATTGATGTATGCTTTTAATTGCATTTGGCCATGTTAACGATATTACATATTTCTACATTCCATTAAGTTGCTTTCATAAAACGTAAAATTTGTTTGTCCAATTTATTTCTCAAAATCTGAATTTTATGGGACTCGTTATATCATACGTACCTACCTAACAATAAGTCCGAAAAATACACAACGTCAAAAAACTCCTCGATCACTTTTTGCCACGAGCATCTTTACATTTTATTCCTCTACAAATTCGTAGATTATCCAATCGGTGTATTAGGCACAATAATCCCTTGTAGCGCGAACCATTGGCAGGGGTTGATGTCAAAAGTAAGAGTGGATTGGCTCGAGAGCACCGGCAGGCAAGAAAAATACGTGCGGAGCATGTATGTTCACCCTATTTTTTTCTTTTCATCCTGGCAGACTACGAAGGAAAGAGCGAGAAAACGAGAAAGAGAGAAAGAGAAAGATTCGAACCAAAAGTTTTGGCCCGATCGCTCGAAGGCGCGTAACTGCTAACCCGATCCCCAAGGGATTACGAGTAATCTACGATAAGCTCCAAGCCCCCAGACCAGTTTTCTTCTACTTCTCTTCCTCTCTCTCTCTCTCTCTCTCTCTCTCTCTCTCTCTCTCTCTCTCTCTCTCTCGCTCTCTTTCTCTCGATGTGGCTGCTCTGTGCCTTTTCGTGCCAAAAAAAGAAGAGAGTCTTTTCAGCCAAAGTCCACGACGAGCGTACAACCTGTTTCGTATACTGTTTAGATCCTAGTAGAGCGGATAAGCAACCGTTTTCGATCGAAAGCGGTGCAGCGTGCTTAACTAAACTGACGATGAGTCTCTGTGGATACGTGCACACCCCTCTCCGTCTTTCGTTTACCCTTTTCTCATTCTCTCTCTTTCTCATGCGTGTGATCTCAATTACAAACGATGATTAGTAAAATTCTGTGGGTTCTCAGCGAATGCTCGTGGGTGTTACGAAAAATACGATGGAAGAATTACCACCCTATCACAACCTATCGCGTGTCATTATGGTAAATAGAATATCGTCATGGAGTTCCTCCAGTCTAACGAAACACCGTGTTTCTCATAGTAATCGAGCCTCGCGTTATTTACCAAAAGTCATTTTTCATATAACCAAAGTTTGATAGCAGCGAGACACGAAAAACGTTAAATCGAGAATAATTATTGGATAGAGAAACCGAGATGTACCTTATACGTCCGAAATTTTTAATGCTGACCTCATTCCCCTTATAATAACTGAACATACAATTTCGCGCTAATATTAGAACCATCCGTCGAATCGTAACGATGATTTAATGTCTCGGACGATAAATTACGTTAATGACATACTGTGTGTCTGTAACACATACACACGATCTATACCTGTTATATGTACATTATGGTTTATCGTTTTTATGAAGACTCCGTTCAATCCATACGTTCGGCTCGGAAATTCGCATCGCCAAAAGCATACATCCCATTATATATTTTATTACCAAGCGTAATCGTCGACATTAAGTCGGCACTTTGATAGTTCGATAAAGTTTCTATAATTGCGATCGTGAATCGAAAGCCCTCGCGGTGAGTGCTATGCCGTCGAGCGAAAGGTACATACACCCACTCGTACAGCCCCCCCCCTCCCTCCCTCTGCATCTATGTATATATATATATAGTCGAACATATATACTTATCTATAAATATATATATATATATACATATAAGTATAATATGCTCGACTCTACCGTGCTGGTATGCATAATATAACAAGATACGACCCCCTGGCAGCTTTCCAACTATAGGATAAAATAGATTTTTTTTTATCATACGTATAATAAGTGCAACCGCTTTTATGGCAATCGCCTAATTATATAGCAGTCGCGACGGTTACTTATACTTTCTCAACGATCCGAAGCTCCTTGATAACTCCTACGTACACACTTTTTCGTCGTTCATTAATGATCTTTTTCACGTACGAAATGTCCAGCGCGTTGCTCAAATTGCCCGTGCGAGAATATAGCCTCGAGTGGTGTTTAAGATTTGACTATCTTTGATTTACGAACAATATGCTCGCATAAAATAAAACAAGGTCTGGGATGCTTTGTTTTTTGTCAGTCTGGATGAAATAAGATCCCGTTAAAAATGAATTATGTCTGACGATGGTGCAAGAGAGAAAGACAGAGGGATGAAATAAATGAAAAAAATGTAACAAAAAATTGACGTCATCGCAGTAGCCACTAATGTCACACGAAGCTTGGATTAATGTCGGAATGACGTGCAATGTCGAAAGAGCACGGGGGGAGGGGGTGGTGGTTGTTGTACTCTATCTTGGCGTCGGGGGTGGCTCGATGTGCCCGTGAGTGTGTAAATGTGTTCGCGCCCGATAGTTTGCAGTGACTCTGCCGGCTGGCTTGGTTGACGTACGCACACACGCCATTGTATGCTCGGTGCGCTCTTCGGGCGAGAGAATAAAAAGACCCGCCGGAAACGTTGGGTCGTTGTCGATGGAGTGGTTGTTCCGGCAGTTCTATAGTTATAGAGAGATCACAATGCTACAGAAAGAAAGAGGGTGGAAAGGAGAGAGAGGGAGAGAGAGAGAGAGACTCGGACGAAGAGAAGAGAGAATGGACTAGGTTATAAGAGAGCGTGATTCTGTGAGCCACGAGAGAGACGGACAAATGTGCGAGTGCGAAAAAACAAAATAAGTGGTGGAACAATACGAGAATTCGAGTGTGTGCGAATCGTTGTTATTGTTTAGGTGGAGTGTGAGAAACGTGGTATGGAGAAAACCGATGGGAGAAAGCGAGCGAGGCCAAAAACAGAGTGCGAATCTCGGACAATTGGATGTTTGAATTTTCTACACGTAGATATATGTGTACGCTTACTCTTTCGGGGGGGGGGGGGGGAGGGGTTGTATGAGTTGGGGAGTGCGGAGGGCGACCAGCAGGTCTCAAGTATGATTAATCGTCGGCCATTAAGAGGCAGTGTAACAGCCGACGGGCGCTTCGAAAACGGCATCCCTATTTGTACGAGCACTGAGCAAATGATCGGGTTAAAATTTGGCCAGTACATAGATAATTATGGCACACGGTACATGAGAGTCGCGTTTTTTCGAAATTTTGAAAAAAATTTTGCAGATTCGACTTATCATTGGAGAAATGAGACAATTCTTCATAGTGCACCGATTCGATCGAAATTTCCCGACTCTCACGCACTAGAGCATTAACAAACGCACATTTTGAGCTTTGTTTCGTTAAATTTGATGCAAAATTGGCTTCAAAAATAGGGATGCCGTTTCATGAAAGAAAAAAGCGAGATTTTTGTCAGCGCTACGAGAAAATAGTGTGACGAAATTCCGCGCGAAGCGCTGACGCAACATTCTCACGAGGTCGGTAAGTGCTGTGGTCCGCGCGACGGAAGGGGCTGCCGCGAGAGAGCAAGGCATAGCCGCGCCACGTGTACCCGTTGGACTTTGCCCTGCACGGAGACCTAATATAATGCGTCGCGCGTTAGGCGTGAGGTATAGGCGCGAGTCGTGCCTATACCTCGTAGCTACCCCTCCCAGCCCCCTCGCCCACCGGCGCTCTCATGAAATGAGTACAGTGCGAATCGTAGGTAAGGGCCTCGCTACGCACTGTAGAGCGTTCGCTCCATGCTCGCCGAGACCGAAAAACTCGGCGGCAACTCGAAAACGAAATCCCTAAATTCTCCGGCACTAATCATCCGATCGGGTTGAAATTTGGAGGTGAGCTCCAGAATGATGGTGCGGGGTACCTGAGACTCAGTTTTTTTTTAATGTCGAAAGCGCAACCGCTTTTTTTTTTATAAAAATGATCCAATTTTCATGGTAGCACGATGTTTCTCGTCGCGTTGATGCTACATGGAAATATGCACATTTTGGACTTTGTTTTATATCATTTGATAAAAAAATGACCGAAATATAGCAATTTAAGTTTTTATGCAACGCGGGTCTAGCGACGGCAAGTTCCGTGGCCCGGGCGGCGGGAGGGGTAGCCATGAGAGTCCAAGGCATAGGCAGTCCTCGTGTACATGATGGTCTCTGCACCGAAACCTAACTCGTCGCGTGTATATATATAGATCAGTCACCTCTAAGAAATCAAATTTTCCATATCGTTAGTTCCTGACGAGATAACGTACGTGTCGCATATTTTTTTTAAATGCAAAATTTTTCGAGATATGAATATTCGAGTATTTTCCGACTTTTTAATCAATAAATTATTACATACCTTCTTTCCTTTAATTTTTTTTTTTAATTAAAGTTGTGACAAAAGTACTATAATTTATTATAAAAATATTTAAAACGTAAATAAAAATTACTTGGTACTATTTACTTAACAAATGATTTTTCAATGATTTTTTTAACTGTTAGGGATACGATGGACAATTTAAAAAAAAACCTGTGTGTGTGTTCTTCACACATGCAAGAAGTGAATACTTCTGGTATCCGGCTTTTCGTCGGAATGAAAAATTAAAAATATAATCATTACAATAATCGTTAAGATGATTAAAAACAATCATTTAAAAATCTTTAAAAAACTGTGTTGCGGAGCCTGATGAGGCTAACTCAGAGACCTGCGGAGCCTATAGAAGGCGCTCGGACAGAATACAGACTCTTTCAGAAACCCTGCGGAGACCTATATAAGAACAGCAAAAATAATTTTCATGAAAATGATTACAATTACAAAGATTTATTAAAATAACAATTTATAACAATTATCTAAATAATAATCTATTATATCCGAAGGCCCCGCAGCGCTTTCGAAAGACTGCGCAGGGTTGTAGAAGGCCTGCGGGAGCTGTTGGAGGCCTTCTAAAGCCCAGCGCAGTCCTTCGAAAGTGCTGCGCAGAGTTGCAGAAGGCCTGCGGAGGCTGTAGGAGGGCCCGCAGCACTTTCGAAAGACTGCGCAGGGCTTTAGAAGGCCTCCTACAGCCTCCGCAGGCCTTCTGCGACTCTGCGCAGCATTTTCGAAGGACTGCGCAGGGCTTTAGAAGGCCTCCTACAGCTTCCGCAGGCCTTCTGCAACTCTGCGCAGCACTTTCGAAGGACTGCGCTGGGCTTTAGAAGGCCTCCTACAGCTTCTGCAGGCCTTCTACAACCCTGCGCAGTCCTTCGAAAGCGCTGCGGGGCCTTCGGATATAATAGATTATTATTTAGATGATTCTTTTAAATTGTTATTTTAATGAATCTTTGTAATTGTAATCATTTTCATGAAAATTATTTTTGCTGTTCTTATATAGGTCCCCGCAGGGTTTCTGAAAGAGTCTGTATTCTGTCCGAGCGCCTTTTATAGGCTCCGCAGGTCTCTGAGTTAGCCTCATCAGGCTCCGCAACACAGTTTTTTAAAGTTTTTTAAATGATTGTTTTTAATCATCTTAACGATTATTGTAATGATTATAATTGTAATTTTTCATTCCGGCGAAAAGCCGGATACCAGAAGTATTCACTTCTTGCATGTGTGAAGAACACACACACAGGTTTTTTTTTAAATTGTCCATCGTATCCCTAACAGTTCAAAAAATCATTGAAAAATCATTTGTTAAATAAATAGTACCAAGTAATTTTTATTTACGTTTTAAATATTTTTATAATAAATTATAGTACTTTTGTCACAACTTTAATTAAAAAAAAAAATTAAAGGAAAGAAGGTATGTAATAACTTATTGATTAAAAAGTTGGAAAATACTCGAATATTCATATCTCGAAAAATTTTGCAATTAAAAAAAATATGCGACACGTACGTTATCTCGTCAGGAACTAACGATATGGAAAATTTGATTTCTTAGAGGTGACTGATCTATATATATACACGCGACGAGTTAGGTTTCGGTGCAGAGGCCATCATGTACACGAGGACTGCCTATGCCTTGGACTCTCGCGGCTACCCCTCCCGCCGCGCGGGCCGCGGAACTTGCCGTCGCTAGACTCGCGTTGCATAAAAACTTAAATTGCTATATTTCGGTCATTTTTTTATCAAATGATATAAAACAAAGTCCAAAATGTGCATATTTCCATGGAGCATCAACGCGACGAGAAACATCGTGCTACCATGAAAATTGTATCATTTTTATAAAAAAAAAAAGCGGTTCCGCTTTCGACATTAAAAAAAAATGAGTCTCAGGTACTCCGCACCATCATTCTGGAGCTCACCTCCAAATTTCAACCCGATCGGATGATTAGTGCCGGAGGATTTAGGGATTTCGTTTTCGAGTTGCCGCCGAGTTTTTCGGTCTCGGCGAGCAAGGAGCGAACGCTCTGCAGTGCGCAGCGAGGGCCTTACCTACGATTCGCACTGTACTTATTTCAATAGAATGACGGCGGTTGAGAGGGCTAAGGCGTTGTAAGCTTGTCCGGTCATCAGCGGAATCGATGGATCGATTCATCCCTACGACAATTTTTTTTTTTTCGTGTTAACAATTTCATATATTTTTGCTACGAAAATGGCACAATAACGTCTCATAAAACTATAATATTTACCGATTACTCTCGAAGTAACACGACCAACAATAAGACCCACATCATTCACGTCGATGATACAATTAAAAATAAATTCAAACAATACTGTCTTCCATTTGAATGCATTAAAAACAATTAAGACGGTGCTATTTATTCCGATTTTGAGAAAATTAAATTCGATTTCTATACGCGTAACGTCGGGTGCGACGAAGTAATACCCGAGGCTGCCACACCGAGTACCCATTCTTCACGCGTACTGAAATTGAACAATTATTTTCTCCATAACGAAACAAAATACATTGATGAAAATTTTTAGTAGCATATTGGAGGGTTCAAAGTTTCTCAAAAAATAAAAAACAAAATTCTTCAGAAACTTTGAACCCTCCAATATGCTATAAACAATTTTCATGGATGTTTTGTTTCGTTATGGAGAAAATAATTTTTCAATTTCTGTACGCGTGAAGAATCGGTACTCGGCGTGGCAGCCACTGGTATTACTTCGTCGCACCCGACGTTACGCGTATAGAAATCGAATTTAATTTTCTCAAAATAGGAATAAATAGCACCGTTCTTAATTGTTTTTAATGCATTCAAATGGAAGACAGTATTGTTTGAATTTATTTTTAATTGTATCATCGACGTGAATGATGTGGGTCTTATTGTTGGTCGTGTTACTTCGAGAGTAATCGGTAAATATTATAGTTTTATGAGACATTATTGTGCCATTTTCGTGGCAAAAATATATGAAATTGTTAACACGAAAAAAAAAATTGACGTAGGGATGAATCGATCCATCGATTCCGCTGATGACCGGACAAGCTTACAACGCCTTAGCCCTCTCAGCCGCCGCCATTCTATTGAAATAAGTACAGTGCGAATCGTAGGTAAGGCCCTCGCTGCGCACTGCAGAGCGTTCGCTCCTTGCTCGCCGAGACCGAAAAACTCGGCGGCAACTCGAAAACGAAATCCCTAAATTCTCCGGCACTAATCATCCGATCGGGTTGAAATTTCGAGGTGAGCTCCAGAATGATGGTGCGGAGTACCTGAGACTCAGTTTTTTTTAATGTCGAAAGCGGAACCGCTTTTTTTTTTATAAAAATGATACAATTTTCATGGTAGCACGATGTTTCTCGTCGCGTTGATGCTCCATGGAAATATGCACATTTTGGACTTTGTTTTATATCATTTGATAAAAAAATGACCGAAATATAGCAATTTAAGTTTTTATGCAACGCGGGTCTAGCGACGGCAAGTTCGATGGCCCGTGCGGCGGGAGGGGTAGCCACGAGAGTCCAAGGCATAGGCAGTCCTCGTGTACATGATGGCCTCTGCACGGAATCCTAACTCGTCGCGCGTATATATATAGATCAATCACCTCTAAGAAATCAAATTTTCCATATCGTTAGTTCCTGACGAGATAACGTACGTGTCGCATATTTTTTTTAATTGCAAAATTTTTCGAGATATAAATATTCGAGTATTTTCCGACTTTTTAATCAATAAGTTATTACATACCTTCTTTCCTTTAATTTTTTTTAAAATTAAAGTTGTGACAAAAGTACTATATTTTATGATAAAAATATTTAAAACGTAAATAAAAATTACTTGGTACTATTTATTTAACAAATAATTTTTCAATGATTTTTTTAACTGTTAGGGATACAATGGACAATTTAAAAAAAAACCTGTGTGTGTGTTCTTCACACATGCAAGAAGTGAATACTTCTGGTATCCGGCTTTTCGTCGGAATGAAAAATTAAAAATATAATCATTACAATAATCGTTAAGATGATTAAAAATAATCATTTAAAAATCTTTAAAAAACTGTGTTGCGGAGCCTGATGAGGCTAACTCAGAGACCTGCGGAGCCTATAGAAGGCTGGGACAGTACACCGCAAAATGCACGGTTGCCGATGTGTCGGCACACGGGCAAAGGAGGGGATAAAGAACAAAAACGTAGTTATCAAGCTGTATAGCTATAGCGGTAGGGGTGCAAGGGATTTTCGGAAAAATCTACGTGCACGAAATAAGTCTTATATTGCGCATAATCCTTTACAGGTGTCTGAAGGTCCCTTATACACGCGCATTATTTCTTTAGAGACATTTCGTGTGCGATACCCATACATACACACACACACACACACACATATATATAGTGCGTCCTCCCAATAAGAAACTGAAAGCACCACTGTCTCTCTCACTCTTTTGCGCACGAAATTCTCGAGCACGGAGTTTACGTCGGAGTAGGAGAGCGCTCGAGTGGCAAACTGGGGAAAGTTTCTTATTGCCGGGTTTTTTATTGGGAGGTTGAACTGCATATACATGTATCCTACTTCCACTTGTGTCCTCCTTCCATCGATTCTCTTACAATCAGAGAGAGATGAAGGGAAAATACCAGCCGATCCGTGAACTGACCCAATGAGACGGTACGCCACGAAAAGCGTGGTTGTCAATTTTCCGGCAAACGGGTGAAGAAGGGGAAGAAGAAAATAGAAAGACAAAAAAGAGTGTGACGAAGAAAGAAAACATCAGGTCACCACGCTTCATCGCACTAGGGGTGTAAGCCGTACCCCGTTTAAATCGCGGGGTGATTAATATTTTACTGGAGCAACGAAAATAAAATTGTATTGCTAGCAATATATTGTGTCTTTGGAATGTGTCATCTATGTCACTTTATAACGTCGTCTCAAATGGCGGGATACGGGCGAGGTTCGTCATAAAAATTCTCGGTTCGCTACAATCCGCAAAAAGAATATCAGTTCGTAAGAATTGTTTATTGAAAAATCTCTTCAAGAAATGGACCTAGTATTATGCATATTTCTTTAAAGACATATATATGGCCGAAGCATCGGGGTCGGTTCACGGGACTCGCCGATTTTTCGTTCTCAGACTCTCGGAGGCGCCTTCGCTAATCCTTTGGAGACGCCGGTGCTCGGGATTTTCCCGACTGCCGGCGGTGGGAGAGAGCGCGAGCGTATCGCGCGCGTGGCACAAAGCTCAGGCCATCCATGAGCCCCGAAATATATGGCGAGACAATTGATTTCTTTACCCGAATTTTTAACGTTCTATAACCAAATTTGGACTAATATTTTATTTTCAGTTTTGTTTTCATGATTGCCATCAGTTTAACTGTATAAACACTTTTTTTAAATGTATTTTAGTATATTTGTATGAGTATTTTTTCAGTATCCTTCTCTCTCCCTATCGCTACAATGAACTATTCATTTCATTCAATAAATATATTCATTTTAGTTTATAAAAATGATTAATTAACAAACTCGTTAATTAATAAACGCCGCCCTGGTCGCTATTCTGCTCCGTCCGCTAAAACATACGAGGAGAGTATCAGTTTATAATAACCGATTCTCATATAATACGATGACAAGAAATACACTTGGGTATAATATGTATTTCTGCACAGGTTACTGGGTGTATATTACCCAGCGCACATATATGCGCGACCCGAAGAATATGACGACTTGCCATAAACTAATTTTTATTGATATTTTCGTTTCAGCATATCTTTGTATAATTAGTAAAAGCTAAATTATTAAATACGTTAGTTAATAAAGTCGCTCTGCCGAAGAGCGTGATGCCAACGACGTTTGTCGCTGTTCGCCTCCGTTCACTCGAATGGACGGAGAACATTTTTATTGTTTAAAAATGTTTATTGATAAATTCGTTAATTAACGAAAATTGCTCTTTTGAAGAGCGAGAAGCTAACGCCGTGTGTCGTTTATTATCCCCGTCCGCTCAAATGGGCGGAGAGAATTTTTATTGTTCAATTAATAAAAATATGTTAATTAATAAAAGTCACTCTGTGAGACTGGGCGATGTCGATGTTTGGCATTATTCCTCTCCGTTTGCTAAAATCGACGGAGAAATGTGTTGAACATTTTCGGCCTGTGACGTATTAGCAACGCGTCGTAACACGTCGACAATAAGGAGCGTCAAAAATGTAAACATTGGGCGCTCACGATGCCATTGTATTGCGCTCCAAGGCGATGCTCGCGGGGCGCTATATATATATAGTCTGCCAACGTGCTCGAGGGTCGCTTCATTTCAGTCGAGGTTAGTCGCTCAACGCTGCTGGCACGTGCGGGCCTATACGCATGTCAGATCGCGACGGCAATTTTCTTTTACGCGAATTCGTTAATTCGTTTATCATATTTGTGCACATAGTGAAAATGTTGGATATCAGTGATAGTACAGTGAGGATATCAGTGATAGTACAGTGAGGATATCAGTGATAGTACAGTGAGGATATCAGTGATAGTGCAGTGAGGATATCAGTGATAGTGCAGTGAGGATATCAGAGATTATTCAGAAAATATCAGTGAGTGTGCCTATATGTGAAAAAGGTGAAAAAGTAAAACACTTAAAAAAACTACATGTGGCATCCGGCTATACGAAACCCGAGTCTGCAGTTTATTTTTTATTTTTTCCAATTTGCATTCATCGCCATTCTGCTTTCATCTACCGTTTTGATCTCAACTATACCTTACAACAAAATTAAGAGATAATTTTTTTGTACCTAATAAAATACAAAGTTTTGACCGGCATTTGTCGTACGGAGATTTAAAAGAATGCCCGTACGAGAAAGAAAACCAAAGATGTACATGTTACATAGTATTCGTTTATTAGGTATACAAAAATTATCCCTTATTTTTGTGAAAACTATAATTGAGGAGACAAAAACGACGAGCAGAATGGCGGCGAATGAGAATTATTTCGTGAGAATAAAAAGTAAATTCAGTGAACGCGTGTGAAAATAAAATGATGGAACGAAAAAATAAAAGAAATCGAGCGAGTGGTGCCGTCTTCGATTCTTGGAGCCTAGCTCGCGAAAAGCGCGGTTGCCGGTGTTCTGGTCGACGGCGGAGGAAGGCAATGGAAAGCATGAGCGAGCAAGAGAAGGACGGCTGGATAACAGAAGCGACGTCGTACCGTGCGTTTTCGCGCTCGGGGTACAAGCGATCCCGTTTCAATGCAGTTTGGAAACTGAGGTAAGTAATAATTTTTTCGAGCGAGTCAATTTCAGATTTATATCTAGTAATAATTTAATTTAAACTTGTAAATTCGGAAAAATTTCTTTTAATTAACCATTTTTAAACGCCGGTAACTTTTACAAAAATTAATTAATGGGGACCATTTTTTCTTCAAATTTTTCGTTTTTAAACGCGTTTTATCAGAGAAAAATAAATTCATGTCATACTCTATGAATTTTTTTTTTTAGTGAAAAATCGCAAAATCGTTTAAAGACCAATTTTCGATTTTTACGTTTCTATTTTTATTTAACTTTGATTTACTCTGAGTTTAATACCGCAACATTCATAATCAGCAGATGTTTTTTTTTATTAAAAAAAAAAACGTTTTCACTGGCGGTCTTTTCTTTTCCTTTCATACCCCCCCCCCCCCCCCCATCCTTTCGAGACGTCGGTACTCGGGATTTTCTCGATTGCTAGCGATGGGGGACAACGCGCTTGAATTCTTTACCGAATCGGTCTTGCTGCAAAATGTAACTAATATTTTATTTGCATGAGTAGAATAAGGTTAGTTTTTCAATTTACTATAATAGTTCATAAACTCCCTGCTAAAGAGCATGGTCACAGCGACCGCGTCCGCTATAATGGACAGGGAGAATTTTAGTAGATAAGAACTGTTAGTTGATAAATATGGTGATTTTAGTTTGTGTTAGATATGTTACGTTTAGTTCGTAAGAATTATTAATTAACACGCATGTTAATTAATAATTGCCTCGCTGAATAGCGAAGTCACAGCGACGCCTGTCGCTGTTCTCCTCCGTCCGCTAAAACGAACGGAGAGAGTATCAGTTTACAAGAACTGATTATCATATTATAATATGATCGCGAGAAATACATTTTCCTGTAATACATATTTCTTCACAGATGACTGGAGGTATTACCCAGACGCATATATATATATATATATATATATATATATATATATATATATATATATAGCCGGAGCATTGTGCTCGACTCACGGCACGGCTTGTGTTTACTCTTCGCTTCTCTCTACAGAGAGCGGCGGAGGGGGAATACGAGTAGCCGCATATCGTGCGCGCGTCACGAGGCCCGGATCATCCGCGGGACCCGAGGGATATGGCAACTTGCCATAAACTAATTTTTACAAACATTTTATTTTCAGAAAATATTTGTATAATTATTATAAGATTAATTATACGATATATTAGTTAATAAACTCGCTCTGTCAAAGAGCGAGGTGCCAGCGACGCCTGTCGCTGTGAGTCTGTCCGCACAATGGACAGAGATAATTTTAATTAATAAAAATAACGAATTAACAAATATGTTAATTAATCAACTCGCTCTGCTAAAGAGCGAGATACCAGCGACGTCTGTCGCTGTCCTCCTCCGTCCGCTAAAACGGACGGAGAGAGTATCAGTTTATAAGAACTGATTATCATGTAATATGGTTGCATGATATATATGTTTGCATAATATACTATATTTCTTTTCAGAACACTGGGTGTATATTACCCAGAAGCACATATATATATATATATATATATATATATATATATGCATAGCCGAAGCTTTGCGATCGGCTCTTGGGACTGCTTGTGTTCACTCGCTGCCTCTCTTTGCGAGGAGCGGTGGAGGGGGAACACGAGGTTATGTCCAGCGTGCGCGTGGCACGAGGCCCGGGTCGTCCCTACGACCCGAAATATATGGCATCTTGCCATATACTAATTCTTGATAATTTTTATTTTCAGTGTTATAATAAGTTTAGTTAATAAGTACGTTAATTTATAAACACCGCTCTGCTAAAGAGCGAGTGTTAGCGATGTCTGTCGCTGTGCTCCTCCGTCCGCTAATACGGGCGGAGAGAGTATCAGTTCATAAGAACTGTTAGTCATATACATAATATGATTGCAAGAATTTAATTCTTGAATAACAAATATTTTTTTTCAGGTGAACATTTTTTATTTAACCTAAAAGAATTATTAATTAACAAACATGTTAATTGATACATACCTTGCTAAAGAGCAAGGGTACAGCGACGTCCGTCGCTGTCCTCCCCCGTCCGCCAAAACGGGCGGAGAGAGTATCAGTTCAGAATAACTGATTATCATGTAATAATGATTGCAAGAAGTACATTCTTGTACAATAAATTTTTCATTACAGATCACTGGGCTTGAATATATATATATATATATGCCCGGCTGGAGCTTTGAGATCGGGTCTTGGCACTACCTGTGTCAAGACTTTGTCTCTCTGCGGGGAGCGGTGGAGGGGGAACACGAGGTTCCGTCCAGCGTGCGCGCGGCACGTAGCCCGGGTCGTCCCTATGACCCGAAATATATGGCATCTTGCTATATATTAATTTTTAATAATTTTTTATTTTCAGATTTATAATAAGTTTAGTTAATAAGTACGTTAATTTATAAACACCGCTCTGCTAAAGAGCGAGTGTTAGCGATGTCTGTCGCTGTGCTCCTCCGTCCGCTACAATGGACGGGGAGAATTATAGTTTATAAGAATTATTAATTAACAGAACTGTTAATTAATAACTACCTTGCTAAAGAGCGAGGTTACAGTGACGTCTGTCGCTGTCCTCCTCCGTCCGCTAAAACGGACGGAGAGAGTATCAGTTTATAAGAACTGATTATCATATAATATGATTGCATGAAACATATTTTAGCATAATATACTATATTTCTTTTCAGATGATTGGGTGTATATTACCCAGAAGCATATGTATATGCATAGCCGAAGCTTTGCGATCGGCTCTTGGGACTGCTTGTGTTCACTCACTGCCTCTCTCTGCGGTGAGGGGCGGAGGGGGAACACGAGGTTCGGTCGAGCGTGCGCGCGGTACGAGGCCCGGGTCGTCCGCACGACCCGAAATATATGGCATCTTGCCATATATTTATTTTTAATAATGTTTTATTTTCAGAATTACAATAAGTTTAATTAATAAGTTCGTTAATTTATAAACACCGCTCTGATAAAGAGCGAGTGTTAGCGATGTCTGTCGCTGTCCTCCTCCGTCCGCTACAATGGACGGGGAGAATTATAGTTTATAAGAATTATTAATTAACAGAAATGTTAATTCATAACTACCTTGCTAAAGAGCGAGGTCACAGTGACGTATGTCGCTGTTTTCCTCCGTCCGCTAAAACGAACGGAGAGAGTATCAGTTTACAAGAACTGATTGTCATATTATAATATGATTGCGAGAAATACATTTTTCTATAATACATATTTCTTCACAGATGACTCGGTGTATATTACCCAGACGCATATATGTATATATATAGCCGGAGCATTGTGCTCGGCTCTCGGCACCGCTTGTGTTTACTCTTTGCTTCTCTCTACAGAGAGCGGCAGAGGGCGAATACGAGTAGCCGCATATCGTGCGCGCGTCACGAGGCCCGGATCATCCACGGGACTCGAGGGATATGGCAACTTGCCATAAATTAATTTTTACAAACATTTTATTTTCAGCACATATTTGTATAATTATTATAAGTGTAATTATAAGACACATTAGTTAATAAACTCGCTCTGTAAAAGAGCGAGATGCCACGACGTTTGTCGTGTATTATCTCCGTTCGCGAAAATGAACGGAGATAATTTTAATTGTTAATAAATATTAATTAACAAATATGTTAATTAATAAACTCGCTCTGCCAAAGAGCGAGATACCACGACGTTTGTCGTATATTATTTCCGTTCGCGAATATGAACGGAGATAATTTTAATTGTTAACAAATGTTAATTAACAAATATGTTAATTAATAAACTCGCTCTGCCAAAGAGCGAGATGCCACGACGTTTGTCGTATATTATCTCCGTTCGCGAAAATGAACGGAGATAATTTTAATTGTTAATAAATGTTAATTAACAAATGTATTAATTTATTAACTCGCTCTGCCAAAGAGCGAGATGCCACGACGTTTGTCGTATATTATCTCCGTTCGCGAAAATGAACGGAGATAATTTTAATTGTTAACAAATGTTAATTAACAAATATGTTAATTAATAAACTCGCTCTGCCAAAGAGCGAGATGCCACGACGTTTGTCGTATATTATCTCCGTTCGCGAAAATGAACGGAGATAATTTTAATTGTTAATAAATGTTAATTAACAAATGTATTAATTTATTAACTCGCTCTGCCAAAGAGCGAGATGCCACGACGTTTGTCGTATATTATCTCCGTTCGCGAAAATGAACGGAGATAATTTTAATTGTTAATAAATGTTAATTAACAAATGTATTAATTTATTAACTCGCTCTGCCAAAGAGCGAGATGCCACGACGCTTGTCGTACATTATCTCCGTTCGCGAAAATGAACGGAGATAATTTTAATTGTTAATAAATATTAATTAACAAATATGTTAATTAATAAACTCGCTCTGCCAAAGAGCGAGATGCCACGACGTTTGTCGTATATTATCTCCGTTCGCAAAAATGAACGGAGATAATTTTAATTGTTAATAAATATTAATTAACAAATATGTTAATTAATAAAGTCGCTCTGCCAAAGAGCGAGATGCCACGACGTTTGTCGTATATTATCTCCGTTCGCGAAAATGAACGGAGATAATTTTAATTGTTAACAAATGTTAATTAAGAAATATGTTAATTAATAAACTCGCTCTGCAAAAGAGCGAGATGCCAACGACGTTTGTCGTATATTATCTCCGTTCGCGAAAATGAACGGAGATAATTTTAATTGTTAACAAATGTTAATTAACAAATATGTTAATTAATAAACTCGCTCTGCAAAAGAGCGAGATGCCAACGACGTTTGTCGTTGCATACTCAGAATTATTATAATTCTGTTGCTCGTATTGTAGCAAAACCAAACTTGAATGTTTGGCATGCTCGGCTGTATAAGTGCTCGCAGTGCACGTACACTCGTGCACGTCACATATACATGGCCGAGCGTTAGTATAAGATTTTCGAGAGGGGTGGGTCACGGCTGGCCCTGCTACGACGCCTCGGCCTTCGGCCCGCGTCGATGTGCCGGCGCTTCGTAGCAGACGCGCGCCGTGACATCTAGCGGTAGTCCGCAGCGGCTCGTAGCGAGCTCTGCACTACCGCGGAGAGAGCGAAGCCGTCGAAATTTTCCTGCGTGTTACACTGCCTCTTAAGTCGATTTCGTGGTTATCCGCGAGAAGAACTCTTCTCTGGCTCTTCGATATAACACACGCACACAGACATACGCGAACACAGACACAGACAGAAACAGAGATGATTTTTTTTTCTACCGTTGGTTCTCAGCCCAATCTATCGTCGTCGCATGCAAAAAGTTAATTATCCTTCCTCGGCCCGCCGGAGATGACCAGGAAGAGCGGCGACCGGCGATGAGACCCGAGAGCGCGTTTCCGAGTGATCTTTCTCTCTTTCTCTCCCTCTCACTTTCCTGTCCGTATTCTTCCTCCAAGCTCTCCGCAGCGCAAAAGACACAATGATGTCGTCGGTAGGAGTTTCGCATGATAAAGAGTCGCTCGAAATTCTTCGAGCTGCGTCTGCAGAGGCTGACGGGGGTCCTTAGTCGCTACCCCCTACCCCTCAAAATTCCGTTTACTCTCTCGCTCCCTCGACATTCTCTAATTCTCCGGTGAATAATAATTTTAAAAAAAAACATTTTTTTACACGAAATTTCGTTGATGGAATAAACAATTCATCAAACTAGCTGTGTAATAAAGAATATTTACGATCGTTGTGTATACATCAGCCACCAGAAAACCCGTCGCCCGCTAGTTTAACTGTTTTTTTGCTCATTACAAAAAAAAATTCTTTTTTTTTTTTTGGTATCTCTGCGAGTAGTCGCGGAATTGGAACAATAAATAAAGAGTCATCGAGAGTAATTTGATTTTCCAAAGCCGAAACCAACGCTTGGTATCGAGCGTATATAGTCGAGAGGAAGGCCATCGCGATGGCCGGGCTCAACGAACGACCGAGGGTAGTGTGTAAGGGAGGTGGTATGTGTTAAAAAACAGACATAGGGGTGTATAGGAATGGAAAGAGAACGGGGAAAGGAGAAAGAGAGAGCGAGAGGGTGAGAGAAGGAAAGAGAGGGGTTCGTGAAATAGTGAGAGATTTGGAAGGATGGGGGCGCATAGGGAGACATGGTAATTGCGTTTGTAACGGTGGGACCAATAATATCGAACGTTTACGTTTACCAGTGCAAACATATTCATGTATCCAGAGCAAACGCCAGCATCGCATAGTCTCTATTGTGAAAGAGAGAAACGCAGAGAGTGGAAGACAGAGAGAGAGCAAGAGAGTGAGGGGGGGAGGTCGATATTTGCCAACGTTGTACCATTGATTTTGTACCAGCAATCCCAGTAACATACATGTCGTCAACACAAACAGCATTGAAATTACGATGGTGAATCGTCAAAAATGTCAACAAAAATTATGCAATCCAAGAAAATATGACAGATTATCATTCCACCTTGGAAAATCGCAAAGAAAAATTATATTAACATTTCGTTCCATTTTTAACAACATTCATCTTTCACGAAGATAAGTATAATTCCGATTCTCAACCCTCGAATCAATTTTTAATGCCTCGTGATACAGCGATACCAACAGTTATTCACTTTTAATGAAACTTGTCATATTTTAACCATGATCTTATCACAACCGGTTATAGCAGTTACCATACTTTCTTTTTCAACATTCCTTTACTCACAGTTCTCCCTAATGATCGGCTTGAATACGATCGCGAGGCTCGATACGCGCTAACGAACGATAAACGTCTCATTGTCGCATCTATCAGCTCCGATGTCTCGTTCTAACGTTGCTGGGCCGATGCACGTTTTTTTTTTCATTCGGCTTCACTCTCATTTCATTCTTCAGTTCACTCTTTCTTTAACGAGTATCAAGCTGTGGGTGTCGGAACGTCTAGCAATCGATCTAACCAGCAGAGTGCGCTCGCGCGCGATGTACACCTTTCTATCGGGTGAATCGGCACTTATGACAGCGTGATTGAGGGATTGGTAAGGAATCTCCATAACATTGTGACACGTGCGTTTCCTCACGGCTCTATAGATTGAGTCTTCCATTTCGTGAACCCACTTTTTTGGACTACTGATGAGCGGGCACACGTATTACGGTGTATGTGTCACTATATAATATATATGCTTCGTGTGCCGTAGGACGTGTGCTCTCTCACTCTTTCTCTTTCGGTCTCTCTCTCTCTCTCTCTCTCTCTCTCTCTCTATATATATATATATATATATATATATATGGATCATATATTACTGCCAAGATAGCGTGTTTTCGTTCAGGAGGCAACAGCAATCGTCTTCAAAGCACGTCGGCCACGAAGCAGGCAGTTCGAGTCCCTTGGCCATCGAGGGTATCAGGCGGCACGGTTCTCACTCTTTTTTCCCCCTCTCTCTCTCTCTCTCTCTCTCTCTCTCTCTCTCTCTTATTTAATACGTTATCCACGGGGCCCGGCAATAAATTGAAGAGGGGATCAGTATGGCGGTTTAATTAAACTCTACCGGTCGTCGGTACAGGAACAAAATGCGAGGTAGGGAAAGCATCGAACGAACGGCGTTGTATTTTCGTTTTTTTTTCAAATTTCTTTTTTATCGCGCTCGATCCGTTCGCGATCGAAAATGTCGAGTCGTTTATTTTTTCCGAGAGCGCCATCTCGAAGGCCCTATCGATATATGCGCAGCCGCATAACTTTTCAGAGCTCTAACTTTCATGTTCGATTGGACGCGAGACTGGATGCTTCATTTCGTTTGCATATTTTTTAAAACCTAACCGCCGACACACTGGTCGTTGCTATATGCACGAGTGCACACCATTATATATATATATATTCTATTATGTCTACATATGTGTAGGTAGGTATTTATCTATTAGCGTATTTCTATGTATATGGTTATGGGCTAGATGGGCCGAAGCCCAATTGTATTCGGGGTACTCGCGAATTGTTCCACCAAAATTGCGCTGCATGTTTTGTTTTCCACTAGCCCACCTCCTCCTCCCCCCCCCCCACCCCCTGCCCGTTGACCTCTGATCGGTGAGTTTTAATTAAAGTAAACACTCCGTGTTTCATTCGATAGTCGACATGTCGAATTCGCCCTCGTTACACACACACACACACACACACACACACGCCCTATCTCGTCAATTTTTATGTCTGTACATGCGTAGTATGTAAACTTTTACCACATTTACACCCGATACATGGCCATCGAGATTTAACGTGTAGAGGAAAATTGTAGCACAGGGAAAGGTTCGTCGTGGTTTGCCAAGATTCAATAAACGTGAATAATAATTCACAAATTCAACAGAGAAAATATTTCGATTGAATTTGATTTGATGTATCGACGTTATTTATTTCGATAAAATTAAAAATTTTTTTTGAAAAATCGCCATGTTTCGATAAGACAAAATAAATTAAGTGGATTCGTAAAAATCGTTTAATAAACGAATAATCAAAGGTCGGCCAGGAGGCTATTAACGAGACTTTCGAGGAATATTTTTCGTCATCTTTAATTATTATTAATTACGCGACTATGTATAATAAACGATTGATGATTCAGCGTCGAAACTCGAAAATGGCTCTTGATATCTATTATATAGTCATGAAACGAGAAATTGACCGATAATTGCAATCGATTTAACGCGCAAGTAGAGCTTAATTGGCGTGTTTCGACATGATTAGTTTCAGTTTACTGATATAACTTGTTATATAGTAATACATATCGACATGTATATATATATGTATAAAGTTGTAGCGGAATTAGATACAAATGGACGGTAGCTTCCTCGAGGATCTTCGACATTTACGAGGGCTCGAGTGGCTACGGCAGGAGTTCCGTTGAGTAATACGTTTACCAACACGGTATACACGATTAATTAACATAACCACCTGGACTGGGTCTCGGACCGGTTCTGATGGCATCTCCAGCAGGGCAATCGAAATAGCGCATATTTTATTTCTCTCTCTCTCTCTATATATATATATATTATTTTTTTACGACATATATATAAATGTCGTAAAATCGTATCATTCGTTAATAATATTTCTCATAATTCCACCATTCGTTACACCTGAAAATGTCGATGGAATTAAATTAAATGCCGTCAGTTTACGAGTTGCTGAAAAGCCAGTGACTATAACGTAAATGCTCGGCACTCTACTCTTGCCGCATAGTTTCGTGTGTACGTTGAGTTATGGGATTCCGCATATATTCATATAGTGCGTAATGCTATTTGTATAGAAGCTCGACCGTGCTAGGTAGTGTTAATGTTCGCTCCCGGTCTTAATTCAAATTCAGTTAAGCGAATTCACGGAGAAGCAAGCAATAGTTTGTTAATTTTGGTCAAACCACGCTGCTATGAATCATCGAGTAATAGTAAGTATATTAGGATAATTTTTGCGCTTATGGATCAGCAGCGTATAACACATTTGGTATAATATCGCAGCTGAATGCTTAATATTAGAAAAATAGAAACTTTGGTGAAAAAGTTGAGAAAACCGAAAATTTTTATGATTTTTCGAATTACACAGAAATTGTTGAACGAAAATAGTAGAATATTTATGTATTACGAAAATTTCGCGATCGAATGCTCGCATTGGGCTGTGAAAGTTTGAATGTTTGAAAACAATATTTTTGTTTTCCACTCGGATGGAAAACCTTCAAAAATCAAAATTTCCAACTCGACCAAAATTTAATCGCAGCATTTTGACTGCTGAAGAAACTTAAATTTTGGCTTTGGATCCATTCTGTTATTTTAATTCGCGCGCTTATTATGAAAATTTGAAAATTCCCAAAATGAAAATGAAAATTTGAAAAAACAAGAAATAATCGCAGGTGCATGAACCTGACATTATTTTGATGCTTGCACAGTAACGAGTCGAATACATGGAGCACAGAATTATGACATTGATGAAAATGAAGTTTTTTCGAATTTGCATGGATTAATAATTACAACCTTAATCGAATGAAAAGGAGGAGTCGAATTATAAAGTCTCACGACGACAGAATTTTTAAGAAACTCCCGTGCCTCTTTTTATCAAGGGCAAAATTAAACACCTGATATGCTGGATGGTTCATTTGACCCCGGTCTACCCCAAACGGTCATAAAAGTCAGAGCCGCACGTAACCCTCCTATATATATTCAAATATATACGTATACGAACATCAAAACGAAGAGTGTTAATAAATCCCGCTATTTCTCGAACCTGTGTCGGAACTAATATGCATAACGTACCGATAAAGGGCCATCAAAAACGCACAAGTGATTCGAAAAGCGAATAATAAAAGTTAATGAAATTATTTTTAATTTAATCCCGCCAACATATCCGCGCAATGTTAATTCCCGATAAAATTATCATTGCTTGGAAAATCGTTTTTTCATCGGCCGAACGTTTTACAATAGTTATACGCGCGATACAATTAGCGCTGTATGAATTCCACCGAGAAACGAATAATAGAAGTTAATGAATTGTTTGTAATTTAGCCAATAAGCCGGTTAACCCAAAATCCTCTATAAAATTATCATTTTCTGAAAATCGTTTTATGAAGCAAAATGTACGATCGGACGATCATTACGCAATTTCGCGCGCCAGTGATTATCGTTAGATACTTGGAACGAGTTTGATCGGAATTCATTGCTCTCCCTATCGCAGCATCTTAATCGTTCTCAATATAAGTGAAACTCATTCGATCACCCCTGGCTAAATCAGCGACAAATTAGCTCAATTTATCAATTTAGATGCAGCAAGCTGTGAAGATCGACCAAGGGTGGAGCTTATCGTTGTGTCTGTATCTCATGTATGCGTGTATACTAATTTAATTTCGAACCTCCGAACTATTTATATATCAGTTTTATATTCGCATGTATTTATGTGTGTGTGTGTGTGTTTATGTGTGTTAGTGTGCAAGGGCACTGATTCAACACACATATATATCGATATATATGCCAATCGACTAAATTCGAATACATGTATATACGTACACATATGTATATGTGTATAGGAAGCGAGGGAGAGAATAAAGTAAGTAGGAGCATGTAACTCACTTGATTTATCCAGATCGGATATCTCGGCCTTCGTGTACACTGCGGCAACCCCCAACACCGTAACCATTGTCGCGACACTCCACCACATTTTGCGCCCGTACCCTTGCCACCCGCGCACTCCAGGAACACAGATGAACCCCCCGCGGCGGCAACGAACCGCTCGCACGGGCGCGCGCGCGCGCGCGCCACCGCCCGCCCCCCCCCGCCCCCCGGCCCACCTCCTCCCTCTTGCTCCTGCCGCAAACACGCGCGCGCACACACACGTGGACGGGCGGACGCACACTCGAACAATAGTACGTACCACAATGACACGAGAGAGAGCAGCAACCCCTACGTTCCGGTTCTTCGCTCCCGCTCTTTCTCTCGCGTCTCTCGCGTCTCTCTCTTTCTCACTCTCTCGGTAGCTCGCGCGCGCTGTTTCTCTTTCGTGTAATAGCGTCACTCGTCTCGCTCAGTCGTTCATACTGGCGCGATGAACCCTCACTAATTGCTGCATTGCACGCGTGCGCGTGCGCGCGCACACATAGACGGGGTAGCAAACCTTTTGCCGTGAGCGAGAACCTCGCGTCTGCACGTCTCGCCCCTTGGAGCTTTTCTCTTTTTTTTTTTTTCTATTTTCTTTTTTCTTTCTTTTCCTCGATGGCTGTTTCTCTCTTTCGCTCTCTCTCTCTCTCCCTCTATTCACCTCTCGTCTTGTCGGTCCTCAATGGTACGAGAGACTACAGAGGGGGCTGCGAGACGAGAAGCCAGAGTCAAAAAAAGAATGAAATAAAAATTAGAGCTCCGACACCCGGAGATACTCGCACGTTCGAAATGAAACAAAATAATTGAAAAAAGAACAAAGTCACTCTGTGTGTGAGTGTTTGTATGTGTACGAGAGACCGAGAGAGAGAGAGAGAAAATATAAAAGACGAAATTGTCCGGAAACGCGGTGATTCTCGGTTTACCCAACGGAGCTCACTCTATATTTACGGCGAGACGAGCTTCGAGGAACGATCTCGCGTGTTGCTCGCCGGACCGATAGGTGGCGTTAATGTTTTTTTTTTCAATTTTTTTTACCCCCAAGAGTTTCTTCCTTTTGCAAAATTCCTCTCGAACACCGTTTCGAATTTCTCGTGACACAATCTTGTCGCGACCCGATACGTTCGAGTTGTATGTCCTTTGGTTTATTGTCCGTCCTTCTCCAACCCTCTCTCGTTCGCTCTATCTATCCATTCTCGTTCGCGTTGAATCGAAATTTTTACGAGTGACAGAATCCGATATCTCGTTATCCCGCCGGGCCGTTCGAACCAACCAACGTATCGATTCGTAAATAATACTTTAATTTGCTTTAATAAACGCCAGTTTCAGCCATGCGAGCCGATACTTTTTCGGTGTTCCCGCTCCCTTCCTTCCTTTCTCCCTCGCTCTTCCACCCTTTCTCTAACTATGCACAGTATCACCCAATTCGCGATTTTATTTTTTATTTTTATTTTCTCTTTTTGGTTTCGCTCAGCCTGGTTTTTTTCGGTCCCTCGGTCGTTCACGATCACGTCACGCCTCTGTATATAGGAATTTATCGGAACAGAGATTGAACCAATTGATCGACATGCTGCTCCGTTTCGAGTATATACGTATAGACACACGTCGTACTATACATATCTATATTATACACTCTACCATATACATATATATGTATGCTGTATGCACAACGCTCCACTATGTTTCGAGCTCTCGCTGATATTTTCCGTCAATTCTTCATGAATTCGCCCGGGGGGTTGAGTGTTGTTTTCAATAATTCTTTTTTTTTCTCTTGTTTCTTTTGAAATATTTTTCCGGCCCACGGTACACCACGAAATTGCGGTACGTATTTAGAATTCCTACGATATTGCAAACAGTTTTTTATAGTAATATTACTATTATTATTATTATTATTATTTCTTTTTTTTGACACGAAAAACGCGTTTTTAATCTCGTTCTTTCGCTTCCGTCTTATCCTCGCTTATGCTTCATTCCAATTTTGTCACGGTCGTTATCGTCTCGAATTTACAGTTTTACGATTTTCCTCACCGATAGTAGAGTCTTTTATCCCGAATTGTTATTGTTTTGCTTTCTTTTTTTAATCAAATGGGTTCATTTTTCTTTTTTTTCTTTTGTAACGCAACACGATGCACGTGCGACGAGGTATTCGTTCGTATGGACGAACGTGTCGGTGCGAACAGTAGATATAGGTACTATGAGAGATTCTACGGTGGGCTTTCGATTATCGAGTTGATCCTCCCGGTTTCGGTATACACAGGCAGTCGTTGGCACGATCGCGTTTCGGCAAACTGGCGAACTGAATTTATGTGAGGGGTCGAGGGTGAGAGCAAGCGAGAGAGAGACACACACACACACACACACACACACACAGACAGAGCGAGAGAGAGAAAGGGTGCAAGCGAGGGCGTGTACACACACGCGACGAGATTGGCCAGTCGTCGGTTGCCGTTTAATTATCCGGCGTCGATGCAATTAAATTGCAACGTTCCCGATTTCCCTCTCGACTGCCGTCATTCGATACCGTGACTTTGTGTGTGACTATCTCTCTCTCACGACTCACTATGACGACACTGCCACCGCAAACAGTTTTATTACCGAGTCACGCTAGACGATCTCTCTGTACACACATACACACACGCACACACACATAAACACACGTATACACATATATGTATATACGCAAAAATGTATATCGAGGACGTAATTATGCGGAATCACATATGATCCCGTTACCCACCCCCATCGACCCTCTTTCCCTCGTTTCAATTTACGATTTTATACATCGAACGTACTTTAACCGCGACACGGTTTCCATAAATCCACGATCTTTCAATTAATATCATAGATGTAGAAAATTGTTATTTATCGATGTTCGATGAAATATTTCACAGATAAGAATTTTCTTTCGTTTACGACGCGACCGGTTCGAACCAATTTCCGGTATGTCGTTGTTCTTGATGATAATCCTCAATTCGAGTCTCTTTGTACATTTCAATGCAACCGATCGTCCAAGAACGTTGTTCAGGTTGATGGAAGAGTACCCGAGGTAACGAGCGATTTGTGTACGGAGAGTCAGTTGGACGTGGGTCCAAAATACGAGGGAACGTACGAACGCGAGACGATCCAGTCGCTACGTAATCACGCGAATCTGCATTTCCGATTGACAGTGGGAACCCCCGTACAGTCGTCGGGTCCACGTTGGACGCGTTTCGCACGGACAGATCGTAGTATCTCAATCCTGTTGGACCGAAAACGTATTATCCTTGGACCTCGGGCCTTGCACCACCGGAGGAATACCGTAACAAAATATTGTAACGATCGCGATCTAGAGACGCTGATTTGAAATTGGACGAAAATCCATGGACGATCTCGATAACGATTGATCCGTTTACGATCGATTGATTTACATTTTAAAAATATTCTTTCACACGTTGAAATTGTCGAATGCGAGGAAAATATTCAGAGTTCGAAGTCGATTTTCATTTCATTATTATAATTGTCCTGTGGTAAAAAGATCGTTGTAAGACGTTGTTTTGTACAAAGTGTCATTAATACGAGATGAAATACTCGTCGCGTGGTACACGTATGATAAAATATACAAGTGGTAAAAGAGGAAAATCTCGTGTTAAACGACAACGAGAGCGATACCCACGTCGAGTCCTGACCCGTCGCGGCTCGGTACTGAATTTCTGAAGCCATTGAATAGCGCGAGAGGCGCTCGCGAGCCGGCTCGCGTCGCCGCTTCGGCCAAATCCGTCGAGCTTCGTCGATACTCGGGAAGGCGCGCGCTCTCTGCTCTTCGCTATGATTTACTACTACGGTGGCGGCTTTGCCGAGAATGAGAGAGTGCTAGAGAGGGAGGGTATAGATTGTCGAGTCTAGGATAGAAAGAGACTCGTGTGAGCGAATGAGAGAGAGAGAGAGAGAGGGAGAGAGAGAGAGAGCGATCCCGCAGGCATTCGCGCCGGTCTATGGAGACAGCTAATGAGCCACCCCCAATTGGACCATCAGCCAGGTAAGACTGTATATATTATATCGGATATATACACCATTATCTTATACGTAAAGGCGAGACGGAAGAGAAATTGATCGGGGAAATCGAGAGGAGACCCCACGAATCTCAAGTTCCGATCAACATCATTTCTCTCTTGGGCTCTTCCTTCCCGATCTACCACCCAAATATACCATGGATCGGAGGTTCGACTATATTAGGCTTCCAGTTGCAATCGAATATCACACCGCCGAGACAGGAGATTCATCGCCGGAGAACACCCACGGACGTGACTGGATTATTGTTCGATATATGCGTATGCGATACAGGTACGTATATCACTAAATCCTGTATTATCTACGAGGACCGACGTCTGTCCGAGGAATTGAAACAATTGTCATCGAGCAATATGATTGTTATCAAATCCTAGACGTTTCCGCTATTTGGAGGCTGCACGATCCGTACTATATATCTTCCTCGATATTACCATCTACTCGGGTTCGTTCCTTCCTATATAATTAGCGAGTCATTATAATTATGTCGTTTGTACAATTTTTCTACGACAATTAATCACTGACTGACGTACTCAATAATATTTTAATAATTCTTATCGTGAAAATTGTAAAATATTATTTATTTGTGAAAATATTTGGCATCGTTTAACGAAGCTTACAAAAATAAGTAACTTTTGGTTCGAATTATTAGCGAAATGAAAAAATCAGCCACGGTGTCGTACGAATCGTTGAGCTTCATTTTAGTAAATATCGTAGTTGTCGTTGGACACACGCCATTCGTACAAAATTTCAAGCACTATCAGAGACGATACGGTCTTTCGATTTAGTCTTTGAACGGAAACGCCGCGAATTTCATCTCTCTTGTGCATTCTCTGTGTGATGCTGAGCTTGCGACTCTCGTACAGTCTCGCTTTGTCGATCTCTCGCGCGATAGCCCTGCTGAGCTTGCAATTGCCATCGTTGGGTCGTTCTCGCGGGCGCTCCGTGTACCTCCGTGTGCACGTGTACCGAGGGTATTCGAGCTTTGTATCGATGTCTGCACGCCTCTCCCTCTCCCAGCCAACTCTCGGACTATATACAACACTATATATTCCACCAGAGATTTCCGATCTTCCCGAATCAGCAATTATTGCGTCCAAATCAACGACCACTCCGATGTACGAAAGCTTTGGCAATGGTCGAGCCAAGTCTCGCCAGTCCGTTCATCGCCAATAGTATTACGCTCGATACATATATCTGGCTAATATATAATACTCATTCTCAGCGCCGTGCGCGGACGACGACGTTATAAAGATCGATCGTTTCCCGAGCACCGGGTGCGTGTTCGAGATAACGACGGTCCTACTTCGAGAACTCTCCTCGTTCCGATCGAGATAAATTTCGGACTCTCTGCTCGCATTTACGTTACCTCGGACTATGTATATATATATATACGTATGTATGTATGTATATATATTATTCCCAGTCTCCATGCTCCCTCGGTCGTTATCGGTCATCGCTTGCAAATCATTCGCTAATCCTTACGGGCGCGTGCCTCCCTCGTCCTTTCCCGCGGTACGGTAGCGTGGAGAAGCTCCCCGGTGGTAGTTCTAGCGGATCTTCTGACGGTGAGTCGAAGGTTTCGGGCATAGAGTCCCCATGGCATAGAAGTTTTCCGAGAGTACTTACTTACAAGCCGTTTATGAACGAGACTATTTTTACGATTATTCGTATACGCGAACGAATCGTGGAAATCGTGAATAAATCAACGGCGAATGAAGAATAAAGAGCAAAGATGTTTTTCTGTAATTAATTATTTCAAAAGTGATGAAAATTATCTTTGATTTTAACTTTTAATTATTATTACATTAAATTAGTTATAAGCTTTTGTGTCAAGTATTTTGTAGGACGTACATGTCCAATCAAAAAATCAATTAAATAATAATACTTTGACAATTTCATTTGATCTTAGCCGCATGAAATTATTTTGCAATATCACCTAAGAGAAAAGATCACTAAAATTCTAAAAATAAGTCAATGATGAATAAAGTATTAGGTAATCTTTTTTAACGAACGATTTATATTTGCTGTAATTAAAATTATCGTCGCGTCGTTGCTCGATGCCGATACGTCATCCCATAAATTCTCATTTAATCGATCGATCATTAACGAACATAATTATTACCTTCAGCCCGCCGAGATTCGTATAAACATTCGACGAATATTACGATTGCAGGTAATTACGATCGCATAACGATTTCATGACAGATCATCGACCTCTTGTCGTCGTATCGTTCAACGACAACGCGTTCTCGTACGTTCCCAAATGGTATCGTGTCACCAGCTATGCGCGTGTATCCTCGCGTATGTCCACGAGTTCCGGTTGGACACGAGTCATCGCAGTTCGGAACGATCACTTCGACTCCGAGAGTCCATGTAACACAAGCATGTTCGCGGATCAGCTGCGATATTTAACACGTTACATGGAAATGCATTCGTGAATTTCCCCTGCGATGTACTATGCTTACTATTTCTCTCGGTCGCTCTATCGTTCAGGTCGTGAATCATGTTGGTACAGATTACCGCGGCAATGACAGCTTGTATACAATCGATCTCTGTTGAACGATAAACGAGGCTTCGTGCCATTTTTTCTCAGACCATGCGCCAAACCGCGTTTTAATAGTTTTCTCTGTATGAATGCTCGCACATGCGTTACCCTCTTATCGAGACGATTTGCAAAGCTTTTGTCAACTGGTGTATGATTTCCCCTGTACTTCCTCCCTTATTTTCTCTGACGTATTTCGAACAATCGTAAATCTGGAGCACTTTCTCCTCGGTACGCTCTTTCGTCGAAGACGAAGGTCGCGTTAGTTTTTGGATCTCTTCGACTCGTACTTTTAGTCTCCGAGACTAATTGGAAGATTTATCAATCTTGTTATTATTCTAATTTTCACAATTGCTCACACTGTGGCTCGGCTCCAAAAATGTTGTGTGACTCGTGCACTGTTCGGTTGAAGATTTCGATGTTTCGATGCAAAATTCACCAGATTCACGGTGTATAATGTAGAGTACATGGGTTGTACAATATTCATACGCATTTTGGCTGGCGCGATAAAGCGTGCGCCAACGTTCTGGCAGGCGCCGCGCGGCCGCGAATGTCCTAAACTTTCTCAATTTATCGTGAAACGAGAACATCGCAATGTACACATACGCGATTAATATACGAGTATCCGCCGTCTCTCTTTCTCTTTCTCTCTCTGGCGTATTCCATACTGAACTATTTATAATATATTATATGAAATTACGAGGTAATGGAATTAAATCGTTAAATACGCGTAAACAACGACGGGTAACGTGGAAATACGAATAAAAAATCTCGGTGCACTACAACGAAGTTTCAACCCCAAAATTTCCGTATAGGCTAATAATGCCGCGAAGTTTATATATAACACACTCATTAGTATCGTTAATTAGCTTCCATAATACGACCGCAACGCGATGAAATTTCTCTTGTTTCGTCGTATAATGCGTATCAACGTGATTTGATCTGTAGCGAGGATAATGATGCGTCGATTGAAAGCTCGCCTTTCAATCGACGCTTGCACAATTTTGTTGAACGAACAAAAATAAAAATATTTATCACGATTCAAATCATTCTCTTTGTTACTCATGAGGAATCCGTTTCAAACATTAATCTCTTCGATGTAATTTATTTCAAAAACTTTATTATACGGTTCATTTCTTTATTAGGCTGTACAAAATTAATGAAATTAATAATATATTGTAGAAAACCTCTACGCGCCATTGTTTGGCTCGTTTCAATTAAATCAAAACGGCAAATATTATTCGATCGAACGGTAAAATATGAATTTTTATTTTTATTTTTCACACAATCGTATCTAACCGTCGTTATCGAACGATGATAGTCCTGAAGAAACAAATATACTTGGATGCGATGATCCTTTCACAACGCAAGAGAAAACTCCATCTCTCTCTCTCTCTCTCTCTCTCTCTCTCGTACCTTAGTAAGTTTGCGCAATGATGCTTTTAGTGTGGATCCATATATATACGTTGGTAAAATGCATCCGTGGGGACTCGTATGAGAGAGGTAACGTACATATACTCCCTATAAAGAACAGTCGTAGCCTCCCAAACACCCACCCACACACGTAACTTACAGCACGTATATTTATATATTTTTAACTTGAACTGGGAACGACCATACGGGACAGTTTACACTATGCGAGATAGAAAGAGAAGGAAGGTGAGAGGGAGGGGGAGGAAAGTGTGAGCTAGCTGCTCGGCGGATTCGCAACGGGTGAGGAGGAGAGGCGGAGGTTTCGTACGATCGCCAGTGGTCAGCGCCGGCTCGTACGGCGGCGCAAGGTATGAGAGATAGTGTGGAAAGAGTGGAAGGGGTCGAATAGTCGACGAGGGGGTTGGCGAGGGTTCCGGAGGGTGCAGGAAGGAATGGGCGATTCAGAAATTCACGTTGGTGTTTACGTCGAGTGGACGTCGGTGGTACTCGGGGAAGCACCGGAAGGGTGGTTACTATGATTACGGGTTGCAATGTGTACAGTAGCGACCTACAGAATCTACGAGCATATACTTGTATATATGCATATAGCGTCTCGTGAACGAATAGTTCACGCCTCGGAGAAACGAGAACTTGCCACTATAGTTTGTGTATTCATACATATACTTAAGCGTATATACGTTTCTCTTTATAGGCCCATAATACATAGATGGTCCGTGCTCTGTGAGCGTGGTATGGCGAGTTTAGAGAAGGATATTTCGTAGAGACTCGACGCGCCGGTAACCGTGGCCATTCGTGGTAGGTAGAAGTGGATGGTGGATCGTTGGGGTGAACTCGCTCACGCGCACCACCACCATTCCTCATGGGCGCGATGTCTGCGCGTGCCTTTTATCCCAAAAGCGCGAAGCTCACAACGAGAGCTTCTGTTTTGCTCGTGCTCTGCTGGTTGTATATATGGGTACATATATATATACGTAGGTACAAGCACATCCGTACACACATGCGCACTCGTGGACCTCGCGTCCGCAGCGCACCATCTGCTTGAGCTACAATCGTCCGGGAATTATCGCGAGAACGTCCAGCACTCGCGTCGTCCCATCTCTTTTCTATATATATATGTATATCTCCATCTTCATCCCTCTTACACTCTTCTGGGGCATTTCTCCCTTGCGAGCTTTCTTCTTCTCCGTTTCGCTTACGTCTATTCCCATTCCGATCGAGACGTCCGAAACGGATAAGCGCCATTGGTAAGAGAGAAAACTGATAAAGCTTTAAGCTCGATAGAACTATCGGTTCTCGCGTATAGAATCAGAAAACTTCCGAGACTGTGCAAGAATCGACCCGGTGGGGTAAGAAGAAAAAAATAGTTCTCGATTCGAGATATCGACGATGGGATCTTCGATGAAAGTTTATGGACGAATCGAGGGTCGTGTGAATGAAATATCTCTTTTAATCGTTTTTTGTTTTGTTGATTAATATCTTTAAAAGGTGATGGAATTAGCGAATGATTGTAACATTTACGATATTTTTACATGATTAAATATATTTCCGGGGAGAATGATAAAAAAAGATTATAAAATAATGAAAATAATTATAAAGCGGAGAGTCGTTAGACGTCAACGCGCTCGCGCAACCTTCGCGTACGTTCACCCTGACCTATGCACTCGCTCGCGCCTCCACTGGCGCGACACTCGGAGCTCGCTGTCGCGGATAGTTTACATTTTTCTAAAACCATTTCGATCAATATTAACACGTGGCTTAAAACCCACCCCCTTAGTTTTCCGTCGCTAGTAGTACACGAGAGACGGAACAAACTTCGAGCTCGAACTTTCTCGATCGCCATGAAATCAATTCTCGTTTGTGGAGCTGCCCGCAAGTGTCGATTACGCGGGCAACCCAACTCGCTCCGATTGAATCGGCGAAGCCGCGATCGAGAAACTTCGAATCAAAATTTGGCGAAGTTTCGTCGAACGAAGCCCTTGCCCTTGTAATATTGTAATCAACAATTGAGGGATGCAATTGTAATGGACAATACGCGTCAAATATTGTTCTGAAAATTAAGAGGGTGGACCCAAAACGGCTGAGCCATTACGAGTGACCATAATATCATTAAATTCTACCCACCTATCATAGTCTTCAGACATTTCGACAAAAAATATTGAAACAGTTACTTGAGAGTCGTGGAACGTAAGGAGATCATGGACACCGATAAGGCGGTAGGTACAGTTGATAAGCGATGATACGCAACGTTCATGATGTTGAAAAAAATCCATTAATCAACGCACACGAAAAATTGTGTATGCTCAAGCCCTTTCTCACGAGACAATATATACATGTATGTAGGACAACCATGCATTGGAGGTTATATGCATGTACGAATGTATGGAATTTACACACCGTATACGCGTATTATACGGATGGCAGGGTGCGAGTGGCGTGCATCGAATATTCCGCGAGTAGTGAACATCTCCGACGATGTGCAAGCAAGTGGGAGGAAAAGAGGTAAAAGACGGAGAGATGGAAATCAGAGTTTCTACACAGGTATACCTAATACTCGGAACGACCATGGGAACGTTGTTGGTTCGAACAAACTTGCATTATGCAGATTGGGTGCGGTGTCTGACGAGCGAAACGACGTTCCGCGAGTCGCTCTCTGCCATTTTAATGAAAAGCCGCGAGTGCACTTCAGGGGCTCACTGAAACGACGGGCGTAGAAGCGTCGTTAAAGCGTGGATAAAGGAATAATAGTGGTATAACATGATTGCGAAGGACTCTGTAAGTGAAAAAAGAGATGCGAGAAGTATACTGGAGAACGAACTTTGAAGCAATTTATTGATCTTCCAATCACATGTCTTCATAGATCTATATAATTTTGTTGCATTATTACAAATACCCAAAAGAAAAACCGGTCGAAGATTGATAATCCTATTAAAAACTGCCTAAGTATTGCCGTCTGAAAAATCGAAATTCTTGCCAAGACTCTATTTCCTAGGGAATCATTTCTAAGGGACATTTTTCAGTAAACTATACATACTAAGGACTTACGAGTCGATAAGAAGTCAACGCTATCTCTTGGGAAATCACAAATCACATTTGAAAGAATCACCCACGCCTTAGAAACACTCGATCCTTGGCGGACCTCATCACCTAAGGATCTCTATCCCATTACGTCCTTTCTAGAAACTTTCCTTTTCTAAGGACCGTATTCCCTGCAGATCCTGGCTTTCTCAGGGACGTCATTTGCCAGAGGTCCTTGTTTTTCAAGGACCTCCTAGCAAACTTATAGCGAACCTTCGTTCCCTTGGGACAGCAGGCACCAGACGAGAACTTCTTTATTATAAAATATCCTTTATATCGTCAAATATGGAACGTATATATTTTGGTATCGAAGCTCTATCACTCTTCTCTACATACCTGTATATCGCACATTCCTCTCGTGATAAATCAAGCCAGTACGGAGTATCGATGTGTGTTCAATACGATGACAACCTCATCTATACACAACCCGAGGAGTATCGTAGAACGAGAAAGCAGGAAGAGCAGAAGGAGAGACAGGGTGCATAGTTTTTGATGTGGGAATAGTCGCACCCGTTTGCCCGCCTATTCGGTCTTGGACTAAATCCGAAATATGGATGCGCCGAGTGAAGCGAAACGATGTCGAGCGAATCGAAGATGAAGAGACTCCTACATACTAGCTTCTTCCTTCTTTTTCTCTCGAAAGGGATCGAAAGGGAAGAGCTTTAGGAAGGAAACGGAAGAGGGTTGGCAGGGGAGGATGAAGTTTGCAGTTTGCGCGCGAACGAGACGAACTGGAGCGCGAGGTCTCCCGGGAAGTGCACAGTGTACGACATGCGATCGAGAACCAACGAGACACGGGGAATATAGCTGCTCTGCTTGGGATCAATCAGGTCGAGCGGACACGCTGGTTAGAAACGGGGCGGGAGAGAGAGAAGACCGAAGCCTTATCGCGTTCGTCTAAGGTGTTGTAATTTGATTGGAATGTCCGTAATCTCGGGCTAGAGAATCCTCCTCCATTCCGGTGCATCCCCCATCGCCCTCTAGACTAGCGTGTACCCGATCCAACCGATTCTGGCGTTTCTCCCGTCTTATTGGATACCTCGTTCCGTTCTCAACTCTCGGAAACTAATGTCTGGTTTGGCCCAGAGTACCGCGTTACTACGACACTTTAAGCGCATTCTCGCTAAGCGGCTTTTGGCCCGCTAAGAAATCTTACACCCAGTGACTTATATATGTATTTATTATGACTCGGAACTAACCGTGGCTGCAATCTGTGGGTTTTGGGATATTTTTCTTTTTTTGTACACGATTTATCGTTTATATCGTTGGATGTAATTTTCGGAATTTACTCGGATCAGACCGTAGGAGGTGACCAACGAATAAATCGATCGAGCCAATTTTGTTGTGTATACTTCTCTACTCGGGTGAATCTTTTATCTCGGTACGTCCTCCTTGAGTCTTTTAATTTGATCGTGTGGGTTATTAAATTTTCTTGCGGCCCGAATTACTCAATTACTTTCTTTAAATGTACCTACGACTGAAAATTCTTATTTCACGTTTTAGTTCGGAAACGATAAGCTACGAACGATCTAAAAAAAGTGGCGTGGTTTAAAAGCGTCTATCTCGGACGAGCAAAGCGTTGACTGGCCCGGTAAGGGAGGGGTTGAAGGGGACGACACTTCGCCAATGTGGCATCGGATTTTCATTAGCGAACGGTCGGTTGATATCCGCTCTAGTTACTTCGTACGAAACTCGATCATCTCTTGTCAATCACCCACACCAGAAAGAGGGAAAGAGAGAAAAGAGCGTGTATACGCGAGAGGAAGAAGAGGGCCAGGGAGAGAGTGATCGTCCAAGTTTGAAGGGGGGAAGCGAGCGTTTGAAAAATAAAGAACTCGTTTCTCTTTATAAAAATTGTCGTGCATCACAGGCAAAAATAGCCAGGGGCTCGTTGAAAAAAAGAAGAAGAGGTATTTTGATTAACCGCCAGCCACTGTATTCCATAGAAAGACGTATACATACACACACAGGATTACCCTCTCCCTTTGAAAAATCGTCCATGAACAGACTGTATCGTAAAACTCTGAATGAAAAAGTAGTCTCGCGAGACAATGGTGTTGCGCACGAACGAGCAAGCTTGTTTTTCCCGAGAATTGTGAGAATTATCTTTTTACCTGAGAATAATAATAGTTGATGTATCGATGGATCGGCGGCAAGAATCGATTTATTCCGATGTAAAAACCTGGGAAACTCGTCGAAGTATTGAAAATAATTTTACCGCGGGATAATTAAGAATAATTAACGTTAACTAATGTAAATTATACGTTTTCTCGTATAATCTACATAATAATTAAGTACGCGATGACTGGACGGTCACGTAGACACTCAGCCACTCGTAGACACCTTTAGCCATAATGAGCCGCGATAGCATCGTGTCTTATATATATTTTTTTTAAATAAAAAAGGCGAATGTGGAAAATAGCACGGAAAAAGAAGAAAATTATCCCTAATAAGTAGGGAATTTGGTGCATCCTCGAGATCGAGGACACGGATAGCACGAGTGACTATAAGCCGCGCTAGTTACGAACTAAAAGTATTCTGCAGTACACAAGGCTAGACAAATATCACGAAGCTCGGGCGAGAGCCTCCTCTGTAGGACTTTCTGAAGCTTTAGCGAGCTGGAAGACGGCTCGAGCGAAGCACGCTTCCGAACCGTCGCGGAGCTCGGTGGACGCGACTAATTTATTCTGAAATTTCGACGAAATTGCGAATCCAATTAAAATGAAGAGTTCTTATATAAATTCACTGCGATCTTTCGACGGCGGCCAAAATGATTTAAATTGATTCTTATCATCAGACGGACTTACTGGCAAACCTTTCGTACACCTGCAGTTCCGGGCCACGGATACCATTATCAATTAAAGACATATTTATTCTGGGAAAAAAGCCATCGTGGTACGATTTATGCAATTTCACGTTTCCTTCGTATCTCGAGCGTTGTCAACAATCTTTATCAGTAATTAAATAGTAAAATCATTAAAATAAGATAAAATTAAATTGTATCTTATTTAAGTACTGGTTTTTGGTCAGTGGATCGAGCAGTCTTTATTCACCATCATCAAATGACACATTGATAGCTGGAAAACATACGAGAAAACGTTCGTCTTTTGTTATATGTATATATACATATTTATATATCCACCATATATACGCTTATCAAGGAACATCGTTATTCCATGGTTCTCGCAACGTTATTACCCTCATCCATCAGATAAAGGCGTAATTAAAGAGTGGGCAAACGCCGCCACGGTCGGCCGTTAGCTCACTACGTACAAAGTCAAGCAGGCTAGCGGTTAACGGTCCCACGAGAGTGTGCGCGTGTATATCATACATTCTCCATTGTCGTACGAGAAATACAGGGAGTGTGGGTTGCGCGATTCGTTGTCGGTGCGAGACGAATGAGCCGTGCACTACAACAAATTTTTGGTACAAGAGGGTTGAGCAGAACTTGCGAGAAGTGCAAGGAAGAGGTGAATGTAGGGGGATCGTATATTCGATGGGGGACCGGTAGTGGAAAAGTGGCGCACAGGGTGTACCCACAGACGCGTAACCATATACCATAGGTACCATATACTACGTAGGTACTACGGTAATACCTGTAACACCTATATGCGCAGGATAATACCAACAGAGCCCGGGAGTGAGAATTCGGGTGTTGCACATGCCCTCGAAGTACCGTGGGCTCACCTCTTTCCCAACCCCTTCTGTCGGCTTCAACCAAAGAGACCGGGCAAATTGTAAAACGTGACGCAGATTACGCTCAATAGCGAGTGGCGTAATAATAAATTATTATCGACAGCCGATGTTAAACACTGTCCAACGAGGCGGTGCAAAACGGGCCCGGGCAAATTCATGCCGCATTTCCACACTCTGTGTCTCTCTTGTTCCATCTCGCAACCCCTTTTCTCTCTCTCCCTCGCTCTCTCTCTCTCTCTTTCGCTCTTTCTCTTGGTCCCAAAATCTCTCGTTCTCTGTCCGTCTACCAGTACCCACGAGACTCGCCCACTATGTATATCAACTATGCGTGTATGCCAACCTCTCGTTTGCTATAGATATGCATATATATGGGACGTTCCGACTCGAATCGACGAATTCCTTGTACTCGCCTAATTCCTAGCCCCCCACCCTGTGAGATTAGCTACTTAATTGTTTGTACAATTGCAGTCCTGAGAGGTGCTTAGTTGTTTTCTAACAATTTTGTTGCATCAGCTCCCATCTAATTACTAGTAATACCAAAAATGAAAATATGTTTATTTTTTTTTCGAAAAATCATTTTTCCACGTGTCAAAAGATCGGACACATCTAAGTATTTTATAAAGATTAAAAAAATACTGTATTACATATAAAACTATCGTACGCGATTATTCAAAAAATTTTTTGCTTGTGACATATATTTTCAAATCGAGCACAGCATTTTTGTATTTATTTTCAAATTTCAAAATCGTGTCGATTCTTCCGATTTCCGTTATTTTTTTCCAAAAAAATCAAGGGACCTGCGTTGGTTTAGAAAATCCCAAAGGGCAAGCAATCACGCGACTCTCGACTCGGGCGGGAATGCCCCATACGTATATACGTATATATCGCATACGCAATGCCGCGCGGTCGTTCGGAGTATTCGCGGTGTGGGTCGCGATTCGCACCACCACGACATAAAACACACACCGTGCAAACATCGAATCACCGAGAGCGAGAGAGGACATCGTGATGCGTGTATGGCCCACCCCCGAGAGCGTGCTAGAGGGTTCGGAGGTCGCGACGCGGCCGCACGCGACTATGGAAGAGAGACTTTGGGGGATCGGGGTTGAATTCGCCCAGACTACCCTTGTTCGCTGGTAGTAGTCCGACACAAGCAGCGGGGCTGGTGGTGATGGTAGCAGAGTGTACAGTGGTACACTGCGAATGGAGAGGTGGTAGGTGGGTGGGTGGGTGGGTGGGGGTGGCGGGGCGGGGGGGGGAGGAGGAGCTCGTTGCAATGCTCTTGTGTGTCTATGAGGATTTCAGTATTGGTTAACATGATTCTCCAGCACGGATTCACCATGTCCCCGCACGCACAAGCCCCCCCGCCCCCCCCTCCCTATATCCACAGACACACGCACACGCGCACACAATGTCCAGGGCATTTCGACGATACGTCAAAATTGTGTATACGTTATAAATTCGTACCTATATCGTTGGCTCTCACTCTCGTCGTTCCGCGTTTGTCCGATAACCCGCCCCATTTGTTCTCTTTTCGCGAGTGGCAACGAGAGAGGAACGGGAGGAGAGAGGGTGAGAAAGAGAGAGAGAGAGAGAGCGAAAGAGGAACGCATGCTGCACACCTTTACAGAACGAGAGCGAGAGAAAATCTCTCGGGCATTGAAAAATCTGAGGGAAGCTTACGTGATATACGTAAAGGGGGGTGCAGGTCACAATGTCGAGTGCGACTATCCCTCTATCTCCCTCTCTCCCTTTCTCTTGCTCTCTCGCGGATTGTATATTGAACTATACGCGTCAAAATTAATTAAATCCGTGCAAGCTCCGAATTTTATGTTCTGTATTTATACAATATGTATATATACTTCGTAGGTCGCTTGTGTATATGGAAAAGACAAACGTCATTTAACCGTTTAACGTGAAACGTTAAAAGTGTGTCAACCAAATTTTTTCGCCACGCTTTAAACGCCATATGTATTTTATTTGACGAAATATGAAGTGTGTAAATTGTGTCCCATTGGTGTCAGCGTTTTTCTTTTTATTCAAAATTGTTCGTGCGACCATTGTTTGCGCTTACAAATTGTAGAACATTTTGAAAAATATTTTATGATTTTGCGAATGAAATTTACGATCGAAGCTCGTAATGGCCGAGAAAGGAGAAGCAGCGAATTAACCAGACCGTTTAATTTGTACGTCTCTACCCCTATTTATCGATAGATGAAAAGGATGGAAGAATGATGCTATGGGTATGTGTGCATGGTCCACGGATTTTGTTCGTTTTAAACTTTTTAAGCATCGAGCACGCAGACCCGAAAAAATCAAACAACGATACGATCGCTCGAGAGCATTGGCACAACGAGTACAACCGAGGAAATAAATAGATTATAAAGCGATACGATTAATGGCCTCGGTGGTCGAGAATTATGATAGGAAATCGGAGAAAAAACGAGCCGAGAGCTCTCTCGCGCGTTCAGCTTGAGAGAGAAAAATATAATTCGGTATATTGCCAAGAGGTAAAATTCGGTAAATCGAGTTCACCCTTTCTCTCTCTCTCTCTCTCTCTCTCTCTCTCTCTCTCTCTCCCTTGCTCCCACCCTTTCGACCTCTCTTGTATCGGTACGTTGAATGACACTTCCGATGAATCGACCCGATTCAAATTTGCCAATTAAAAGCTGATGAAAAATTTGAGGCCGACACAGCAATCAACGGACACGCATTCAATTTTCGTATACAACCGAGAATTTTATACGCGCACCATATATGCGCGTGAGAATAATTAGTCGAAACCGATCGAGCTTCTTTAATCACGAATCATCGACGATAGGGTAGCTACGTTTCGCTCTGAATTCCGGCTTCCGATCAATTTCGGCAATCACGAACGAGGGAACGTTCGTTCATAACGATAGAACATTTGTCTTTTTGCGATATTTTTCAAATTCCTTTTCTTCGTACTGCCATCGATATGGAGAAATGGTCGGATTAATTTTTTTAACACAATTTTTACATTGATTACAATTAAACGAGCGATCAGATATTTCTCTCTTTCCATGTTCTATATATTTTCAAAAATACATCTAAACTCGTAGATGTAAATATCGTAGCAATGAGCTAGATGAATTTCGCATTTATCCGTAATATTCTCTCCTCCCCTCTCTCTTATTTTTCTATACTATTTACACTATTCGCAAACCCCGCATGTCCGTTGTATTCGTGACGTGATTATACTTCGTAATTAGCGAAATTGCACCTGGACGCTTAATAACTCAACGGATTTCCGGGAAAACCACCGACTGAGAGAGAGATAGAGGTGAGAGAGAGAGAGAAAGAGACAGAGAGAGTGGGTAATAAAACATACCCCGATCAGCCCTATTGTGTTAAGGGTATCTCGGAGTAATTCAGTTTTCGACATAGCGCACATATTAGCTCATAGCACATTTTTCCCCATTGTATACATTTCACACGCTATTAAAGTTTAACAATTGCTTAGACACCATTAGCTACGTAAGTAATTACTTCGCTCTTAATTACATAATTTTTATTCGTCGAATTATGGAATGTACTTACAAAAAATTGTTTTTTTTTTCGTTTATAGACGCATTTGTTAAATTTACATGCATTATAACATTGTGAATCTTATCACGTTTCCATGAAAATATCGTAACTACTTAATTCACTTAATAATGCGCAAGCTCATTGTTCGTTCGTCGAACTGCGAAGAGTTCTGTTCAATTTGACCGTATCGCGCAAATCTTCTTATTTATGACAACCTATTCTATCTATTTGTACGTTATAATCACGGACTGCCAACGTTTCTACGAATAGAGTAGAGAATTAATGCAGATAAATACGATCGCGAAGACTTACGCTAAGCCCTTCGAAGTAACGCCACTGTCTATATATCTATATATGCATGCATAATTTCGTGTAATCGCAAATAACAATTATGACCATAACTAAGATGCACTTGGTAGGCAAATGAGGTCAACTCAACTCTCGTATACTTCTGCGCCAAGTTCAGAGAGCTCTCTCTCTCTGCTTTTAAATCTCGTTCTCTCTCTCTGTCTCTCTGTCTCTCTCCATTCATCCCTCTCCCTCTATCACTCACTTTGTCTTCGTATTTGTGCGCTCGAAGAAACATAGCGAGACGGATGAAACGATGATTCTATGGTAAGGTCATAATTCCGCGAGGCACGAGCGAGAAGGACCAACGGAGAAATCTAGAGATGTGCACGCAGCTGAAACTGGTGGAAAATCTGAGGAAGAAAGCCGGGTCCTTCGCGTGAGTCATTCGTGCACCGCCTACAACGTAGCACTGCAGCGGCGATAGTACAGCGATGCTGGTAGAGAAAATACAGCATCGCAGCATTATATATATATTTATAGTTTATACGTAGGAGAGAAAGGGAGAAAGAGAGAGACGAGCTGTGGGAGGGGTGGAATTGCAGCAGTGCACCAGAGGAGCAACCACGAGTGTATCTCTTCCACTCGGAGAGGCTTCCGCTAGCGATAGCCCGTAACGGAAGCGCAAAGTTTCCTTCCGGGATTACGGGAGAGAGTAGTGCAGTGCGCCAGGCATCGCGAGAGCCAACCAGTCTGGCTATGCTTCCCTCGTGTTTCCTCTTCGCCCTTAGGTACACACTGCACACACACACACACACATATTCACATACACCGACACAACGACACACATACACTCATATTTATATAGACGTATGTGTGTATATTTACGTGTACGTATGTACTACAGTTTCCGTTGCGTTTGCGTTAAATCTACCGGCTGCGATCTCGCAAGAGAGGGTGCACGAGGGAAGGCAGTCTCGCCCGCGCGCACCAACCGGATTACGTCGCGCGGACGAATTATAATGAGGATTCAGCACCTTCAACAGTTTCAAATTCATCTCCTTTGATCGTCGGACTAAACTTTTTTTTTCAACGTATTATTACTGATTAGGTACTGAATATGACAATAAAAAATATGTGATAACGTGGACATAATATTCGTACCGTTCGTATCGTTCTTTGCGCAACGATGAAGAATGGTGACAGTCGGTACATACTAGACAATTCATACTTTCCTTGTATATATGTAGTATTCATATGTTACATAAGATTTGTATTTTTACCGAGAAGTGAAGAGAAAAAATCATTTTTATTATTTTTTTCTTAGTGTCAAGGAAAAATTCATTTTTATATTTTGGTAGTTTGATCCCGATACTTTTTGGAGTCACATCATGGATCGAACGTAAACTATATCGATATATACTACCGGCTGTAGAGTAAATGAGAGGTTTGATTATTTTGTTATCCATGTGGACGTTTTATAATCCTCTCTCGTCGTCGCTCGTTCCACTTTTGACGCCATCGTGAATTAATAACGTTCGGATAAGATCGATTTTGATCTATAAAGCGCATCATCTCGTGGCCGAATGGCAATGGAAAAGTGACGCTGCTTTATGTAGCCGTGAGTGAGCCGAAGCAAAGATGGAAAAGGCCGCGAGAGGAGGGCGAGGCGAGAGCCGGGAAGGGAAATGCCTGGTCAATGCTCATTACTTCGTTGCCGCAGGGCACTCTTTCGCTCTACGGTACTCCTGCGAGTCCGGCTTTTCCGTCGTTCCAATTGCTCGCGGCTTCGTTTCCATTTTCTTCTTTTTCTTTTTGCTTTTTTATGCACTCTTTTGTTTCCACACTTTGAGTGCCGGGGGCCTATCACGCGGACATTGGAGAAAAGTGAGATTCGAGCATCGGAGAGCGCTTCTAGAAGCGAAGTAGAAATGTGGCCCCTCGGGTCTTTTCGCCACTCTAGTCTTGTCCAAACCTTTTTTTCATGATTCATCGTAGTCGTTCCATCAGTTTGGAGAACAAGAGTGTACGAGGGAGAGAGAGAGAGAGAGAGGTTGAAGAGTTTGAGAACTCGCACGGCTACAGTTACGAAAGATATATCTGTAGAAGCTGACAGATCGGGCGGGTTGCCGATAAACTAATTAACGGATAGGCCTATATATAAAGACCCTCCTCCTATCGGCACTTAGCTCGTTGTATGGATCGCAATTCAATGCCAATTTTGGTGTACGCATCGATAGACCCACCGCTCTACAAACGCGTCAGGGATTTCCCAAGAGACAATTCAAGCTCGGGGAAGCCAATCGATATACCGCTGATCTCCGTAAAGTGTGGTCATTAAGGCATCTCATATCTCTCACTTGCCACATATATGTACTACATTCTCGCCACAGACACTCCACAGTATAGCCAGAATTGATCTGCAGTAGGAAAATCAACTACATGTGCTAGCCAGATGGGAGTAGGGAAATCCTTATTACGTCAAGATTGTAAAGTCAGTATCTAGGAATTATTGTCATCAGGATTTCGAACGTCCAGTTGCTACGCGTCTTCGCTCCAGCTCATCAAATTGTCTACCCTTTTTCATATTTTTTTATAGGACAAAGGCTAGATTCAACGTCAAGACATTTCATTTTGCAATTAAAATGGCTGCACTTTAAGGCCACTCCTTTAACCACGACACAAATACTATTTATCTGCCGCGTTCAAGTTTTTGCTCGTTCCTAAGAGCCTCATTCTGTCTCATTACCATACAAATCCTGAAAAAAATTAAACAATTTGTATTGATGTATATTATGGTAACGAACGTTGATGGAAATTAGACAAATGGTGCATTGGAAGTTTTGATAAATATAGGAAATCATTACCAGCAGTCATCTAGCTCGAGAATCGATTGTCTCTCGAAGGTCTCGCGAGTAACCGCCCACATAATCGCACAACGCAGCTTCGAGGCTATTTTATTTATGTACCTCTCTTACTCCATCGTTTGGAATACTCCATTGTTGTCAGCATATGGTAAATGTTGACGATTATCGCGTACAATCATTATCGTTTGTAGCAATAATAGGTAGTACGTATATAGCAGGTTGATGGTACTTATACGTATATACCGCTAGATGCCGGAGGAGGAGGATGAGGAGAATGAGGCCCGGGAGGGATGGTGGAGAAGTGGAGGAAGAGGAGGCGGAGGAGGAAGAGGCGAACATCCAGTATGTGGGTTCCCGGTGCCCCTCCTGTGTGTCGCTGTTGGATTATTCGTTGCGGCGCGCATAACGGCGGTCGGAAACTGCCCGTGGGAATTCCATTTCTGCGTCACTCTAGGGATGGTTTCGCTCTATGTATGCGTGTATACGTGTATGCGGGAGTCGCTGCTTTGCAGTTCGACTGGCCATCCCCGCGGCCAACATCCCTTCCTCTCTGTCTCTTTATCTTTCTGTCTCTCTCCCTCTCTCTCACACTCTCTCCCTCTATCTGCCAGGATCGTAGAACATTTGTATCGGCGTCGTCTACCCACAATCCCGCAAACGCTAGGAACCTTCCCGTCCTACCCCTCGCTTCGCATTTCCGTATGCTCATAGTTCTCCAGTCCCTGTGCGTAAACCGTTGCGTCCACGCGGAAAGCATTGTCCTTACGGAAAGTGTTTCCGTCTAATCGCTTCCCACTGCTCTCAACATCGAGTCCGGAGGTCGCGAATCCTCATCACCATACTTCGCCCAAACCACCCGTCTCTTTACCAAGCCTCGCGCAAACCACCCCTCTTTTATCATACTCACTCCTGCATTTGCGGTCGTGTATATGTAACTAATATACATGTGTATATATAGAGCTATATTGATGTATGTGCGAACACACGAACGTATCTAACACAGAGCGCACGTAGAGTCGATCGATCGTGCGCCCAACGTACCGTCATACATTATTTGGAATCTCGAAATTACTTTCGCTCCCTCTCTCTCTCTCTCTCTCTCTCTCATGCACACACATATACTCACTCGGTAGCCCTCCGGTTCTATCTCTCTGTCTCTTCAAATATACACTCGATTCTCCGCATCTTATCTGATTCATGTGTATATATACACTTTCCAAGACCATCATCGGTTTTCCTATATTCACCAACGTGTGGCATCACTCACACCCCACCCTGCGTTGCATCCGTGCTAGTCGCTCGAATGCTTGTTTCTCACTAGACAGTGAATATATAAGCACATACGAGCTACACCTTTTACGCCACTTCGAGCTCGTGACGGAAAATCATCTATCTTTTCCGCCTTAGCCGCGATATATACGCGTATATATTCTTAGCACAAGGAAAAACGTGATTAGTTTGTGCGTAGATGCGATAAAACGGTTTATGCCAACCAACCGACGTGATGATGTTTGTACTCGACGTCATATTATTATGGACAATTGTAGTTGAAATAGGTCGTAAAGAGCGATTTTTTTTATTATGTGTGGGTAACCAACGATTCGTTTAAACTAAAAGTGTTTTTAGAAACGATCTTCAGTTATTTGTGATAATTAATTAATCGTTTGCCGCAACTAAAATACACACGACAATTGATTTTCTCACCAAACTTTAAGCACAGTTATATTGGATAACTGCTATAAACACACAACTTTTCTCACGAGGTAAATACGTGTTATTTCTATTTAAAAAGACACGTGTACAACGCGAATAAATATTCTCCACTCGTCTCGTAAAAAATCAATTTGTCGAAAAGCGTTTTATTACTTGGTCTTTATCGAAGCGAACGTTTCCGTACGTTACGTTTCAATTACGCCGAGGAGGTTATTTGCTTTATGTCAATACGACGCAATTAGTACAAGTGAAACTGAGCAGAAGGGTTGAAGAAGGGCTCGGGCGGAAAGCGGAGTTGGGAGAGAATAAAAAAAAGGCAGTGAAATTTCAAGACGGCTGCGATACAGCATCGACGATTAATGACCGATAAAACCGAGTTCGTTGACTCTTGACGAAGCACACTGTCGCGACTGAATTCCCCACTCTACTCTCGCGGTTTAGGACATATATGGGGCACTCCACGCCAAATTGAACAACTTGGAATTTTGGCACCTCCGATTCTTTTGTATTTTTTTTCTCTTTTAGTCCTAGTTGAGACTAGCCTCGATGATTTCTTTTAATTTTTTTAATCAAGGCTTTCACGAGATATAAAATTTCGAAAAATGGCGTTTTTTTAAAAGATTACAAATTTTTTGAAATGGTCATTACTTGTTGCAATTTGTAAATCTCGTAGCAATATCGGTTAAAATTTGTTAGCTATTTTTAATCAAATGTACGTTTGAACAGGTACATTTAGAAACCAAGAAACTGGAATTTGGCCGATTATTAGCAGAGTTATGAGCTTTTCAAAAAATTATTTGTCAAAAATCGTAATTTTTCAAAAAAATTTATCTCTCGAATGGCTTGATAAAACAAATATACAAAAATCATGGAGGCTAGTCTCAACCAGGACTAAAGAAACAAATTTTTTCAAAGAAATCGCAGATGCAAAAACGCCAAGTGTCCGATTTGGCGTGGAATGCCCCATATATATATGTGTGTATGTGTATATTATACGGTGGAACAAAAAACACAGATCAAACTTATTGGTAAGTCAGATCGACCCGAGTCGCAACATTAATATATACTGTGTACGTCGTTTCGCCAAGTGTCCTGCAGAAGACTCCGAGTGTATAAAATACGTAAAATCGAACAACCGGATCACACTCACTGACAAGAGATCTGAAATTCGTTGACCTCGTTACATATATGCAGCAATTCCACGAGACAACGGAATTCAACGATTTATATATTCCAGCTAATTTATTCGTCCGATGTTTTATCGACAAATCTGTGCCTCTCTCGTTACGAAACCAATGGCAGACACTATCATTCAAACTAAGACATTCTCAATTGTATCTCATTACCATCGAGATTATTTGCTATTGGGAGCATCGAAAGACATCGATTTATTTTCGCGTATCAAAATTTAATTCGATCAATAAAATATTTGTTCTAATTAAACTCGTTTTGAGTCGGTCGATCGTAGCTTATTATGATCTGGTTTAAGGATGATTTACGTGATTACTTCGACGATTCGTCAACGAAAGAAAAAACGTACGACCACGTCGACCGTCTGTATTTGCGGATTTTTTTTTATTGATTTATTTAATATTTTTATCAAAAATAATCATACCTACGTTAAAGAGGTTCACGCGCCATAATCATAATAGTATATACAAAGTAATGGCAAAATCATCAAATACAATTTTTTCCAAGATAATTTTTTGAAATTTTGCGTGAATCTTCTTGAGCATCG